>CM046864.1:26331585-26673989 GCA_025617745.1 Heliocidaris erythrogramma
ACCAAAGAAAATGAAACCAAGAGCATTGCATTTGGTTAGGTAATTTTGATTCAGTGCCCGTTTCTTAAAACACAGTCATTTTCAAAATTTTGCTTGATCTTTGCAACCGATGAGTGTAAGATCGTATCGGGAATTCGTTTTAGTGAGCTGTAGCTCGGGAAAAGTGGAAACGACATTAATTATTGTACATGCCACATAAAAGGCCATTCCCTACACATTTCTACTCTCATCGGTCGCAAAAACATGCGAAATTTGAACATGACTGAAAATTACTATATTTAAAGAAACGGGCATAGAATCAAAATTACTTTACCAAATTTAATGATCTTGATATCATTCTCTTTGGTAGAAGATGCTTTACCCAACCATGTAAAAATAAATATACTTTCCGAAGGCAAAGTACTGTTTTGGGGACACCCGGTATATATCTTCTTATTATTACACTGTAATTGGAATTTTTTTTATGCCCCAACCTCCTTAAACATTTCTTACGCTCATTTCGATCAGTGCTACAGATAACGGACGCATCTTTGGCATGGTGACAGTTGGTGTTTCCAAATCCAATATGGCCGCACATCTCAAGTGATGTTTCAGTACCGGAGCAAGTAACCTCATCGATCCAAATGGGGCCCGAGCCACGTCCGTAAAAGGATCCTCGTGGTGCATCCGTCGCACCCGCGAATCCAAGTCGCCTGCAAGCTACAGTTGCGTCGTACAGATCCCAGGAATTGTCACAGATGGTTCCCCATTGGTTCTTGTAGTAGATTTCAACTCGGCCAGCATGAGATAGACTACCCGCTCCCGACAAACGTAAGAGATAGTCATCTAGCAAAAGGAAGAAAATACAACTAAATAGGCTAAGCTTGCCTACTTCACTCCTCAGCAAATTGGAGGGTATCTTTAGCTTGTACAAAACGTTAACTCCGTCGCCCAACTTAACCTAACCTAAGACGTTAACAAAACCTAAGCAAAAACATATATCTTCGACGATCTGAAGACCAAAGCATAATTTATGTCAGCCGGAGCACCTACATAAAGTGTAACTCTCAACGTTTAGAATTTCAGGAGATATTTGAGGACATTTTTTTTTTGACATGGAATAATTACGAACAGGATAAATACACAGACATTCAAACACTCCAGAAACTTGCCATGTTCCCTCTGTGTAATACAGAGTACACCAGCATCGTTGCCATGGGTACAGTCTCCTGTATTTCCCCATCCACCGTTTCTGCAGGAGGCCAGATAGATCTCATTCCCACTGCATTCAACCTCTCTCATCCAGATAGTGCCAGTCCCCTTTCCAAAGTGTGCCCCGCTGGTCGCCCTTACAGCTCCGCTAAATCCGAGTTGACGACATGCAATGGACGCATCATCTAGTCCCCATCCAACGTCGCAAATGGTTCCCCACTGTCCATTGTAGTTGATCTCTATCCGTCCCTCAAAGTTAGACGGTCCGACTAACCTAACAGCAAACTCTCCTGGTTGACAAAGAAAAACTTAATTTTTTAAAGTATAGTCGACCGAAGCATTTGGGGACCACAAACTTAAAATGCTTGCTATGCAACTTAGAGAAAGAGAATCTTCAGCAGATTTCAAAACATGAAAATCCTTTGTTTTTCACTAAATTATTTTGAAATGGAATATTTTGCATGTTGAGATCTCTGTTACATATCATTCATTGAGATATCTTATATTATATTCCACATACTAAGAATCTTGCTGTTAGATTGGTCAAAATGTAATCACGTGATAAAACGTAGTTTTCCCCCATATCAATCGACCCGAGAAGAAAAGTTCGTGACCTTGACGGAATAGTACTTATGTGTTGCGCTGATCTCTTCAGTCCATTACAATAGGTACGTTCACACGTAGAGCGATAGCATCGATACTATTTTGGTGAAGACCAGATAGTGTCGAAACCAAACGCTGTCTGAACGCAGATAGTCATGAGATAGAAGCGAGTTTCCAAACTATTCTTGCACCGAGTTTAGCAGGTCTGGAGTAAATCTCAGGATCCAGCGACAAAGCATCGACGCTTTGCGGTAGACCACCCACCGCGCTTGTGACTATTTGTAATGTGACGGCAATCGCTGCTATCTTCACTCGCTGCTATTGTAATTCTGTCTGTTTCATGTGGTGCTATAATATAATGCAATGTATGTATTCATGTGATGTACCCTCTTCCCTACTTTTTTCTATTATCATTCTGTCTGTTTCATCTGGTACTGTAATGCCGTAATGCGATGTATATAGGGGTAAGTAGGCTAATGTGTATACTGTGTGGTAAGGAAGGGGGTTGTTTTTTTGTTTTTTTGTTTTTTGGGGGTTCCCTCTTTTTATTCTTTTTCTTTTTTATATATGACCAGGCACCACAAAACCACCCAAAAGTCGCACTGTGTGATTTTCAGTTACAGCTCAATCAATGTGTTTTGGTTGGCATGCATGGTCAAATTTTAGTTTTGGGTATTTCCTGAAAGAGTATACTTTTTTCTAAGTAATCTAAAATGTGGAGGCACCAAACAATCTAGAAGTGGTATTTTTGACAGCTTTTTATCAGACTTATGTGTGTCTTCTCTGGATTTTGTTGTATTACTTTTCTTTTTCACGACCCTGAATACTTGTCTCATTTTAATCTCCCAGGATACTTGTGCACTAAGATAAACAGGATAGGTCTATGTAGTATGCCAAGTTTTAGGACAATCTGATAACCCCTTCATAGAAATTTTCATTGAGTTCTAATCCTCCATTTGTCACCCATTATTCTCTTTGTACATTGAGTTATGAACATCCAACGAGTTATATATCATTTTAAAGCTGAGAATCTGCTCTTTCAGAATCAGACCTTAACTAAAGTATGATGTGGTCTTTAGATATTGATTTACATGTGCTTACCAGAGAATATAGTGTGCGTGCATGTGTTTTATTTTGGCATAAGATTCTCCTGACGACGGCCAGAGCATTCTGACCGGAACGTGGAGTTATTCCAACTCACATGGTTGTAGCGCAAAACTTTTTTCTGAAGATTGGAGCTCAGTCAATTTTGACATGTAGGTTTATTTAAAATTAAGTATTATAACACATGTATTTGCTACTTGATTGTATTATCGATATTACAAATGAATTGTTATTGTGTTATGTTGATTTATGAAGACAAATAAAATATTATTCAAAACAAAAGCTTCTCATATGACCCCTGTACACAAACTTCCGCGCGTTTGACCATGCATACCAATTATACTCGGGTCATTCTGTGTGGCGCAGTAATTATTGTTTTGGCAGCGGGTGAGCGATGAATAGTCACGAGTGGGTGATGGAAGTAAATCGACCACGGCCTGTTTTTGAAACTTACATAGCATCGATGCTATGTACTACGTGTGAACATAACTAGTGTCACAATGCGTTATAAATATTTCGGTACGCGCGAAATGAAAGTGCGTGACCTCTACGAATAGTCAAAATGAAAAGTGCGTGACCTTTACGAATAGCTCCAGAGGCGTACTAAAATAAGCGCGCATTGCCCAATCGCACGCTTAAAATGAGGGTACGGTTTACGGGGGTTATGGTGGATTTACCATCTTTTGTGAATTTATTCGGGCATAAATCATAAATGTCTTTTTCGAGAAGTAGAGAATAATTGTCTTTCTCGTACCAGTTAAATGTTTCAGAGGCAGAATTAGCCTCTTGTCGAGGCCCTGGCGCTGTTGAAATCCTTGGCGATATGGAGAAAAACGGAGGCGCTTGCGCCGAGGGCCTCTTGACATCCGACCTGAATTTAATATTCGTATATTCAACGTGAATAGTTAGATAACCGCGGCGATCGCCAAGCAAATTGGCCAATGAAATCTCAAGGATTTCTTACTTCAGTTCTGGACTAGTCTATTATTTTTTGGGGGGATTACGTAAATCTCTTGCTCAAAATACATTCACAGACAAGCACATTATGAAGAATTCGATCTCTAGCTTACAAACCATGGTAATTTGAAATAAGACAAATGTACATATTTCTCAAGAGATCATCATATATTTACAAATAATTAAGAATGGGCAATAAAAGTCACCGTTCAACAATAGATGCATCTCCATCAATTCAGATGTAACCAAGGAGTTACCAGCAACTTCACTGCCCGGCAAGGCCCCGGGGGATCCGCCTGGCCCAGCTCGCGAAGCTAAGCAGCGCAGCATGCAGTCTCACTCTCCACCCCTGGCCCACGGAGGTAATCAGCACAGAGCGATAGCGCGTGAAAAATAACACTTTTTCCATAGCCAGTAGGCAGATTCACAAAAACATCTTGTCCTTTAAGTGCAGATTTGATTGCATCAACTTGCAAATCTTTGAATCTGTCAATCTTCAACATTCTAGCGGCATATTCTAAGCTCTTACAAATATCGTCATCACTCGTCGTGGAAGAAACGTTGAACGCCATTTTGGGCTAGCTGCGATGAAATACCTTGCAGTCGAGTCAAGAATATTTAACATTACGTCATGGTAGCTCTTGCTTATTGGATGATTTTCACCGACCAAAATTTGGTCAGAATATTCGTCAAAACAATGAAATACAAAAGAAATTCAGATCAGGTGTCAAGAGGCCCTCGGCGCAAGCGCCTCGGTGTTTCTGGCTTGCTTCGCTCGCCAGAAATTTTGCCTCCATATCGCCAAGGATTTCAACAGCGCCAGGGCCTCGACAAGAGGCTAAGGCAGAATATAAAGCAAATAATCACCTTTTGATTTCAGGCGATGAGACGTACTATCACTTCCTCGGCGATCTGAATGTATAACGCTATACACGTCTTTCCTCAGCTTCGCTTCGGAAAGATAGCTACATCCAGATCGCCTCGGAAGTGATAGTTTGTCCCATCACCTTCACCAACGGTAATTATTTGCTTATTATCTGATTACTCATCCATCAAAGCAGAAAAAGTAGCCTATCGACTGGAAAGATTTGGCCTGTCGATTTGATTCTTCGTAAGGATATACAGTCAAAAGGATCAGCACCCCAAACCACGTAGTGCATTCGTTTCATTAGCAGGTCAAGAAACTTACTAAGCATCTTTGGGTCTGTTGTACACCGAACACTAACATCATTCCCATGGTTGCATGATGTTTTAACAGTTCCGAACCCAAGGAGGTTGCACTCTTCCAATCTTTGTTCGTTTCCTGCGCAACCTGGATTCTCTAGCCATACCACCCCAGAAGCAGCTCCGAAGAATGAGTTGGTCTGGTAGCTAGCCGCGGCATCAAAGCCAAGTTGCTTACAGATCACATCAGCGTCATTCCTGCGAAATGACACTCCACATATAGTTCCCCATTGACCTGCATGGAATAGCTCAACTCTTCCAGTGAGAATCGAGTTTTCTGCTCCTACCAACCTTATGGACATGTCATCTAGATAAGAGATAATTACGCACGGTATTAAAAAAATGGTTAAAGTGATTTGGTAACTTTGTAGTGGCTTGATAAAATCTAAGCTGCCTGGCCTTACATGCTATCAGTGTATGTAATATGGTGTAAAATGATGCCGGGGGGGGGGGGGGGGGGGTGGGGGAGGGTACTTCAAAATCATCATATCCTTCACAAAATTAAGCACATGCAAGTGACCGGAAATGCCATACTCAGTGTTAGACTAAAGCGTATGGCCATACGCTTTCGTAAATGGGAGTATTCAGTCATAGATATCTTAATAATAGCATTATATATTTGAAAACCTTTCTAGGCCTGGCTATTTATTTATCCTTCTGAACATCATTATACAATTAGACAGATATCAAAATTCAACAATTTATTAAATCAAGCCTCCACAAAGTTACCGGATCCCTGTAAACCTTGTCTTGCAAAGGATTTGATTAACAACACAAAACAACCCCATTCTATTGATGTCCGTTTGTTTCGTATTGCCATAATAATCCATTCATTTAATATTCGAAGTATTAACCCGATGACTACTGAATGATCTCATTCTCATAGGCTTAGTACGGAGATCACACGGTTCTGTAGGCATATAGGGTTAATAATATTTAGACCTGGGCTACATAACTGGCTACACCAAAAAAAAATTGTATGTGCATTATCTAGATCTGACGTTTCTTAAAATAATTCTTAAAAGAAGGAAAATGTCCTCGAAGTGACAGGAAACGAGGTCAGAAATCACGAACCTGTTTCATTCGTGAAGGAACAGACCACGCCTGCATCTTGACTGTGGTCGCAGTTATTGGTGCCCCATGATGAGTGGGAACAAGAAGCAATAGTGTCAGCACTCGCATCACATCGGACGTCGTCAAGCCAAATAATCCCAGACCCTGAACCGTATTTCCAATATTAGCAGTAGACGGTCCCGTGAATCCAAGTTGTTTGCAGACCACACCTGCGTTGATATTGCCCCAGGAGTCTCCGCACACAGTACCCCAGCGTCCCGCGTAGTTAATTTCTACTCGACCTTCAGATGAAGTTGACCCACGTCCAGCCAAACGTATACTGTACTGATCTTTTATAGAAATAGAGTAATTCTTGAATACAGCGATCAAAAAATGTAAAACAATATATTTTAGATTAGCTCTTGCCAATTATGAACCACCCTCCTTTAAAGAACCTTTCATGCTCACATACGGTCACATATTTCTAAAGATATCCATCTCTGTGGTAATTTATTAGGTGTTTGTGATGTGAGGGAAATACCCAGAAGGAAAAACCAGTAGCAACTGTCCAGTTAAACCAGTTAAAGCCAACAGGTAACCCTGGAAATAGAAATGGGATAACTGGTCCAGTTGATGCAGACCAGTCGAATTCTAACTGGTCTAACTGGACTAGTTAGAATTCAACTGGTCCAGGTTAGCTGGACCAGTTATCCCATATCAATATCTAGCGGTACCAGTTGGCTATAACTGGTCACTGGTCTAACTTGACCAGTTAAAATTCAACTGGTCAAGCTTAACTGGGCCAGTTATCCCATTTCAATTCCCACGGTTACCAGTTGGCTTTAACTGGACCAATTGAATACCAGTTGACACAAGTTGAAAACTTAATTAGTAACAAGTTAATTAGCACTTGTACTAATTATTCATGCCAATCGAAACAACACAGTAACACTGGTTTGTCTGCAGTATTTCCAATATAAAGGCATTAAGTAGACTTAATTGTATTTGATGCTATAAAATATCGACATATAGTTGTATTTTAATGAATGTATTTTAGTTCACGGTAAGTGTTTCCCTAACTCATGTTTAATTAACTATAATCGATACACAGTAATGAAATGTTTTAATAATTGTTAGTTGACTTTTCTCTGTATTTTGGAAATGTATTGAATGAAACTAAATCATCATAGTAATAAAAAATACTGTAATCCAAATAATTGTATGAAATTATAGAGTTACACGCATCCAGTATTTATTATGGAAATAAACTGGTGTCAACTGGTGCAACTGGAAATATGGAGACAGACTAGTTATCAAGTGGTGCAACTGGAAATATGCCCACAGACCAGTTATCAACTGCATGGTGCAACTGGAAATATGCAAACCGTCCAGTTAATAACTGGTGCAACTGGAAATGTACCCACAGACCAGTTATCAACTGGTGCAACTGGTTATGAAAAACTGCTGTCCATGTAATCACATGAACTTTTTTTTTTTTATGTTTCAGAGACCAGTTAGAAGCATCTGGAACCAGTTATAATTATGTTAATGGTTCCAATTGAATTTAACTGGAACCAGTTGGAATTTCCAACTGGTTTAAAACTGGTTTTTCCTTCTGGTTAATAACAGCAATAATAGATGTACAAGGCAACCATTTTCGTGCTCATCTAGAGTATTCCTGTCTTCAGTGTGTCCCCATGTGTCTTTTTAACTTCAACTTCCTGAGTTGGTGCGATAAAACGGAAGGGCAATTTTAATTTTTTACGCGTTTAGGTTTGTTGATTTCCCGTGTAGCTGGCCCAGAAGATATACTGGTATACTGGGCCCATATTCCCGGGGGGGGGGGGGGAGGGGGGGGGGGGAGGGGGGGGGGGGGAGGGGGGGGGGGGTCACTCACCACATTATGTGCTACCCACGCTCGTCCACACAAAATTGGACCCTTAATGGCGTATCGCGCGAGGTCTAATTTGCACCTCTATACGGCGTCGCATCAGAAAAGCATACCCTAAATGGCGTCAATACGCTCATCACTCCATCCAAAAATACCCCAAGTGGCGTATAAATGTTTAAGGTACCAAGTACAATACCCTTAATGGCGTTTGAATTAAATAACCCCAATTAAACAGGAAAGCAACAAAATAAGACTTCTACAGTTTGAACAGATAAACATATGATTTACTCACATTTCTTTTGTCACAGAAAGACTATGATTTCTTTGATTATCGTTTACTCAAATAAGTAGGAAGTAAAATTAGAATTAACCTTCGTATAAACAGATACAAAGCAGAATCAACTGATTATCAAAACAATTCATTTTGTAGCCTAAGGCTAAATGTCGAATTTGAAGTTTGTGAAATGGTACTCTAAACGGCGATTGAAGTTGAAAAACACCCCTATTTTAAGGAAGACGTCGACGACGCCTTAAGCCTGAAAACAGACCCTTTTCGACGTTTTTTGTGGACGAGCGTGGGTAGCACATAATGTGGTGAGTGACCCCCCTGGGTCATATTTACAGAACCTTACTAAGCCTGGTTGACAAATAGAATGTTCCTGCGTAGTCAAGTGGGCGCTAGTAGGTATTCATAAACCTTACTAACAGACTAAGCCGGTGTCATGGGCGATTGGTTCCGGGCAGGCGATTCGATCCTCCGGAACCAATCGCCTGAATATTTACCCGCCGACTGGATCCACCTCGGTCTTGACGGAATAAATCCGTAATATGAGCAAAACACGCTTCCGGGGAGGCGTACGAATCGACTAGTCCTTTTGTTCCACCGGAACCAGGAACCAATCGACTATGACACCGGCCCTGCTTTATGGAACAACCTACCTGTATTTAGTTTATAAATTGCAATTTTTTTCTATTAATTTTGTACTTTGTACTTTCTGTATATCTGTCTTTTTTTTCTTCCTCCCGATCAAAGATTTTATTTACAAAAATCAAATAATAAACAAACAACTACTGCGTATAATTACAAGAACAATCTTCCACAATGTTGTCAAAATTAACTGAAATATACGTCTCATAGTTGAGTTAAACATTCAGAATTTATGTCTGTACAACATAATACGTTTCCAACGATAGCATTTCAATGAATGTAAATAGACCAGCCCCGTAATGCTTTCATCCCAAAATGCTAAATTTCTTTATCCTATTCTGCGCCTAGAACACTCTACGGAGTGGATCTGGCGCATTATAAATCATATGAACTGTTAATATGATTATAATTATGGTAAAGATTATGATTATGATTATTATTATTAATATTATTTAGCTTGCAACTGAGCCTTATCCTTAAAGCCTAGTTGGTAAATAATGGTCTCTACTTACAAAATAAATCTACGTTAGTTGGCAACTAGATCGAAATGGTATTCTAAAACCAGACTATAAGCTTAGTTGGCACTATATTTCTTACAAATTTAGATGTAAGTAACCATAAATCACTAGTTGGCTAGTCTTTTCATCACCAACGGGCCTTGGTGCGGAGCGGCGCGCTGGGTCTAAAAGATTTGTATGGTGTCTTCAAGGGGACAAATTGAAAAAGTGTCCATCTCAGTATGATTTTCCCGAAATCAGCCTAAACAAACAATAAAGGGAGAAAGAACAATCGAAAGAAAAATAAAAGTGAGTAACATTGAAGAGAGGATGACAGAAGGATAATGCAAAAAAAAAACCAACCATAAAACATAACGAATTATAGAGAGATGAAAGAAGGGTAGGAAAGATGGAAGAGAGGGTCATGAAAGGAAACAAAGAAAAACATAACAAAAGGAAAGGTGAAAAGAAAAAAATAAAAGGATGAAAACAAAGAAAAACGTAAAGAAAGAAATAGAGACACAAATGATAGAAGGATAAAGATATTAAGACTAACATAAGGAAAGATGGAAGAGAAGATGATAAACTGAATAAAAGATTAACATAACGAAAGGATAATTGATAGGATAAAAATAAGGAATGATATAACGAAATGATAGAATAATAATAGGCCTAATATTAATAACATCAAAACACCGTTCTTGTGTAGCGCATATCACATTATGATATAACGTCCCTATGCGCTTCCGAAGGGTTTTGGATATTATTACCCTGGCTTTAGCTCCCATTTAGCACCTGGGTGGATAGTGGCAAACGTGGATTAATGTCTTCCTAAAAGACGCTAGTGCCGGGTTAAGATTCGAACCCTCAACCCTTGGATTGAGAGTCAAGTGAATGAACCACTATACCACGACACCTCTACTAATGAATATGAAGAGTATCATAAGGAAAGAAGGAAGCGAAGATGATGAAAGGAAACACAGATAACATAAAGAAATATAGAGATATGACAGAACAATGGATATAAAGAGTAACATAAGGAAAGACGGACGAGAAGATGATAAAAGGAATCAAAGAATAACATAACGAAAGGAAGGATGCAAAGATAATTGATAGAAAAATAAAAACAAAGGATAACATAACGAAAGAAAGAGAAAGAGAAATGATAGAAGGATGAATAGAATGATTAATTCATTGTTCCATCAGTCACATTTATATTCTCTCCTTTCTTTTGCTAATCAAAACAAAGATACCATACATAAAATTCCTAAAACATGTTCGAAAATTTTCGACTCAGCGCACCGCGCCGCTCCCCGGCGAGACCCGACTGTTCAGCAAAAGTCTTTAGTGATGCAGTTCAGTGCGAACTGCCATATATTTTCTCTGTAAAATTATATCAATATCCGACATATCTGAAATTATTATTTTTCTGTAATAAATGTCATCACAACCCATTAGAATAAATTATTGTTATTCTGAAAATTTTATTTCAGAACTGCTCCTCCCCCTACAACAGATTATGGTTAAAAGTTTATGGTGGATATGAAGAACAATATCCTGACACCACTGGAGCTCTTCCGAAGAAGAAACAAAAAGACAAAGAATGAGCAAGAAAGAGAAAACGTAGAAATATTAAGAGAGAAACAAAGGAGAAGAAATATAAACTGAGGGAAAATTTAAAAAAAAGGAAATGAGGGGGGGGGGGGGGGGGGGGCAACACACTGTATTTGTACTTTTTTAATGGAAAAGAAAAATATATCGTAGAAAAAAAAAAATGACTACAGCTGATCATTTTTTATTATCAAACCCTACTCATGCGTTGAAGTACATTGTAAAAGGCATCGATCAGTGGTTGTTTACATTTTTGACAAAATTAGCCTGACAGAGTATTAGTAGACCAGCCAAACATCCAAAAAGGCTCTAGAAAAAGATTTGACGGCATTTTTGGGTATGCTCGGCATCCATGCTTAAAGTCTTGCAAAATACTGACGAATAACGTACGGGCGGATGCCACGCGTATTTTTGCCTCAAAATTTGAAAGAATGTCAAAAATCACAATTTTTATTTTTTTGACCTAATATGTAATACCTGATTAAGACTTTTCAAGTGATATCAAATTTATTTTGAGTTTCAAGTTATAAACCTGATTAATACACAATTGAAAGTTGGATATTACACACACATATATGGCGCAATGAAACATAAAATTTACTCGAAATAATAGGTTGTGAAAACTACCAATATTTCAAAGTTTTTTACCCAAAGTAAATTTGTCATTTTAAACACTTTTTCTTGATTAAACATATCATGTATATTGTCATGTCACACACAGAAAAGAAATTATCCGATAAGGTGATAGATAACTCATTTTATGTTATCCCAAATGGAACGATGTATTTTAACTGGATGCGCATTTGACTGAAAAACACTATTTGAAGGTACATCTAGAGTGTATATGTACATGAGGCAATTATCCCATGTATTATCAGTATAGTCTATGGACCAAAAACTGAAATGTCCCCACCTCCTTAGAAATAATCTTAGAAATAATTTTTTTTTTCTGTTAGATAGGACCATTTAACTCTCAAAATGTGCTTCTTTGCCCTCAATTAAGATGTGGGGTGGCCACAAGGGCTATTACCATGGCAACGGATGAAAAACAATAGAATTTAAGAAATTGTCATGTATTCGTGATTAAGAAAGTACAAAAACACATTGTAACATTTTAAAATAATGCATCAAAAGTTTCTCACTTGATTTAAAACCCAAATAAGAGTTATAAAAAGTTTCCATCGTGTTTGAAAATGGCTGTTTCCATGGAAACAGTAAGAACAAAAATGATATTTGAGCAAAATCCCTTGATGCTGCCTAAAAAAGAGGTAAGTATTGATATTATTATTATTTTCTCTTTTACACGACACTCACTGATAACTTATTTTAGTACAGGGGTGATAGATGTGACTACTACATTTGTAGGCAGTTACCATGGTAACAATTATATTATTGTTTTGTATTTCTAACAAAATACCATCATTAAATAATGGTTGTTTTCAACCAGAAATAATGGTAACATCTAATAACTTTTGCCGTCTGTTTGATTATATTAAAAATTTTAGTTAATTGGAGTAGAGCTAAATTTGATTTATAAAAAATGTTGCCATGGAAACAGAATGTTAATGAAGATGAAATCTTTCAAAGAAAGAAATGGGACCTACCAATAAAAATAAATGTTTAACAAACAGAATTTGAACAATATCAAATGAATCTTATGTTATTTTTCACTGAAGCTATCAGAATCAGCTTGTTTGTCTTAAAGGCCAAGTCCACCCAAATAATAATGAGTTCAACAGTAGAGTTAAATTAAATAAACGAAAGAGTAAAAAAATATCAAAATCTGATAATAATAAGAAATTTACGGCATTTTGAAGTTTTGGATTGTTTCGTAAAACAGTGATATGCATAACATGGGCGGAATGCAAATTAGTGATCCGATGATGTCATGAGCTCACTTTTCCTTTTGTATTTTATTATATGAAATTTCAAATATTTCATTTTTTTTCATAGATGTTTATAAGATTCTCTTCATTGTATCACAGTAAGTTATTAAAATGCATAAATGTCTCGTTTTTTTTATCTGATTTTGATGAATTTTAACCTCTCTTTTGTATAATTTAAATTTATTGATTTAACTCAATTTTTTTTTTTTTTTTTTTTTTTTTTTTGGGGGGGGGGGGGGTTAACTTGGCCTTTAAAGTTGGTTACGGATGTGTTCCTTATGGACGTTGTCATGGTTAATAATGAGTTGCACATCACGGAACTATTGGAATTGGAAAATTACCACACATTCCTAATTGAACAACATGCAAGCAAATGTCCATTCTTAATATATATATTCTTTCAATTCAAATCTTTCTAGATATTAGAAAGAAGTGTGTTTTGACTAAACAGTGTCAAAATTGTTGCTCGCTCACAAACTTTAAAAAATGTAAAGCTGATTTTGAGCTATACAGAATATTAGCACCCACCCCATCAAATTACGTCTGCATGGCTTTCATCATTTGGTCGACACTCGGAAGTCGGTCTCGCCAAGGTATATTGATAATGTATCAAAATCATATTGAATATGTAAGAAAACTTGCCTACAATACGTTGTAGGATGGATGGGCCGGTCACATAACAGTTCCTATAACCGAATTGCAGTCCCAAATCTGCCCTGGCAGTGTCCAACTATTTGTATACATTGAATTTAATTTAAGGTCATTTATTATAACTTTCCTCGGGAACAGGGGTGTCGATATGTGTTCATTATTGGGGGATGACGGCGAGAGGAAGGTAAGTGAGGGGGGGGGGGGGGGTATCCCCCTCCCACATCAGGGACTTTTTCAAATATCTGTCCATAAAACTTGCATTTTAGAGAATCCCGAAATGGTTTTCTGTATGATTAAATGTTGTTAAATAATGAATTTGGATAATTATTAGTTTTAATGTATCGTAATTCTCACATCCAAAAATATTGGGGGAATTATACAGGCCATCCCCTCAAATTTCAGGGGGAATATATAACCCCCAGCCCCCATAATATAAGCTGATAAGTACCCCTTCATCTATTATTCCCCTATTAATTCGAAGAGTTACCTGTTTTACTTAGACAAGTACACCTATTCCTTTTTTTTCAATAAAGTAATCCTTTCCCTCAAATAGGTGCTCCTTTTCATCTCTGTTGAGTGCCATATTTATCCTCAATATTATTGTCCCCTTTCATTCTGATACATGGCGTTTTCCTTCTATTAAGTGCCCTTTTGACCCATAAAAATAATCATTTATTTTATAAAATTTCTTATCCTTTTAATAAGTGCACTAGTTATCCGGGTTAGTTTTCCAGGGGGCAGTTGTTCTAGAATCGGTCATAAGGCATTTTATGTCATCTGAACTTAAAACTTCCGTTGAAAAACAAAACATAAAAACAAAATAAACATTCCCTTTTAAGTAATATCAACTTTCCCTTACTGAATACGATTCTTCCCGCCCCGCTTCCGAGAAAGAAGATCCGTTTATGCTACCAATTATTATTTTTAAAATGTGCATTCCTAAATACGATTGTCCCCCCCCCCCCCCCCCCCCATTCGTAGAAAGAGGATCCCGTTTATGCTATACATTATTATCAAAAGACAAGTGTCAACAAAGTTTGATCGGTCGCTACGCTCGCTAGCCTAATCAAAATTAACATTCCCTTAAATAGGATTGTGCCCGCCCCGCCCCTTTCCAAGAAGATTCCGTTTATGCTGATTGTAGGTGGTGCTTTAATTAGAAATTGGCAAGGATAAACAAAATTATTCGAATTAGATTTATCAAATAGAGGTGTCGTGGTCTAGTGGATACGTCACCGGACTGTGGATCTCATGGTGGATCTCATGGTTCGCGGTTCGAGTCCCGCCACGGCACGAATGTCCTTTGGCAAGACATTCATCTACATTCACCACTCTCCACCCAGGTGTAGTAACCCTGATAGCAGAAAGTGGTAAAAATTACGTGATATTTACGTCGTGGTTTTCGTCTTTTTTACGTCTTGTAATTACGTCAATAAGACGACAACTTGCACCAACGCAAGACGTCAAGAGGACGTCTACGGTTGATATAGGTTGAGAACAATTATTCTGTTACTTGCGTCTGCACATGCCCCTCCCCCCCCAAAAAAAACAACAACAAACAAACAAAACAATAATGTTGTCGTTCACAAACAAAGGTTTATCGGTTATCGGTGGCACACAGACTCAGGTTCGTCAGTAAATTAGTGGTCTCGACACCCCCCCCCCCCCCCCCCCCCCCCCCCACCTCCAACTCATGAAGTCCTAGCGACGCCCACGGGTCTATCCAGTCTTTCATGATAACATTGTACTTTGAACCTCACTAGGATGACTTTTTTCCTCTTCATAAGAATCTGATGTCACCAGGATTTTTCAAAGTGGGGGGGGGGGGGGGGGGGGGAGGCTCGATGTGAAAGAATGAAAAAACGAAAGAAAAAAGGAAAGGCCTCTGCCACCAAAATAGGGGGCCAAAGTCCTAGATGTCAATTAGGGATAATTCTAAAAAGCTCCGCCAAAAGCCACCCCCTCCCCGATCCACCACTGGGTGTCACAGCCCGCTATGCTCGATTGGAAATTAAAGGAATATACAGACCCTCACACTCAACTGCACACTGTGATGTAAAGAGAGAAACAAATAGGATTATTGAATCTTTCCCGAGATGGCTTCAAAGTGTAGGGTATATAATGTCTAAAACTAATGTATTCACTTTAACGTTTCCATTCATGCCTTTCCTTTTTCCCTAAAAAGTGCCCTTTCTGTTAATCCCCCCTTATGCATGTCCCCTTTCCCCCAGAAGTTCTTTTTCTGCTGGTGTCTACTTTACCCCCCCCCCCCCCCCCCCCCCCCCCCCCCCCCCATCACGAGACACTTTGCCGCCCTGGTCTATGACCAATATTGATTAGTTGCCAACTCGTGATTTCAAGTCGCTACACTCTACATCAACACTAAATTTGTGATTATACCATATTTAGTTGCCAGCTAACCTTAATGAATATCATCGATATATATAAATGCATGTATATGATCTTTGTGTGACTTACCAAAATAAATTGCAAAAGTACTCTGACTTTTTACGGTTTTTATTTTAGATGACAATCCACAAAGTTACAGGAACTATGTATGGGATATTTATTAAATACGGATTATGTTTTTGTTTTTGTAATCCTGTAGTCTCATTAGTACATGGATGTTATCCACATTCCACATTAGTCTTAACATAGCATAATATACTCAATTGGTTAGGTTTGAAAAATTCATAGTTGTTTATTATTGTTGTTTTTACTTGAGTTATTTTTTTTTTCTCATTATGTAACTATATTACTTGTATTTTCATATAAAATTGTTACCAATTTATGCTATACCTAATATTGTTTATTCCTGTTGCATCAGGAACATGATGCAAAACAGTTTTATACTGATCATGCTTTTATCCTGTATGAATAAGTGCAAATAAATAAGTAAATGGATACATAAAACACGATAAAAACTACTTTAGAAAAATAAACTCAATACAATTTCAATAGCCCTGTCTATCACCTTTAGAAATGAGCGAACATTACAATGGTGTGATTTCTATGGGCAGTACAATAGGCCTTTGAAATTGCCCTTGAGTTTATTTTTCGAAAGTAGTTCTTATCGTGTTATAAATACAGTGCGTATCAAAAAAACAGGATCCACAAATTTGATAGCTTCTAATTAAAATGTTGTAATCGATGTGACTTTGAAATTTATTTCATGGTGAAGAATAGCTTATTGTCTGTCTATTGGTACCGCATTCATGACATTTCTGCCATGGATGACTGAGCACCAGGGTTTTTAAAAAGAGTCAAAAAATCAAAATCTCTTTGTTCCAAGTGTGGGCTGACGCTGATGCAACGAATGTGAGTCAAGCCATATGAATGTGCTACTTTAGTCTAAAATAATTTTAAAAAGTTAAATCCTCCTTTGTGCTTCAACGATTCATTGTGCAAATTGATCTAAGCTTCCATGACCTTGTTTCAATCCACAATATTTAATTTATTTCAATAGCCTTCTAACTTCTTGTCCCGTGATACTAAAAATTGTCTGCTCATTCGTCAATAGCACCATTTCACCTGCATACGGTGCACACGTTGTTTTTTGCGAATAACACATGGACTGAAAGGTTTACTGACCTTAAAGACTGAAAAGAAGAATAGGAAGGATACGCGTTGAAAATTAACAATGTCCATTTTTAATGACTCAGTAAAAAGCCTTTCCTTAAAAAAGGGATGCAGATGAAGCCAACATTGTGCTACAAATGGAAAAAAAAAATCTTCAATTTAGCTTTTAATGAGCCCTTTCTTGAGTTTGAGTTGACTTTAACACATTTTCTATTCAAATGCACAAAATCGATTGAAAATAACTCAGCAATTGTTTTCCAACTGAAGTAACTAATGCATAGTTGGTTTGACCCACACTCGCTACTTCAGCCCAAACTTGGTACAACAGGAGTTTGACAATACTGTTTGAAATGCCTGCTGCTGAGTCATCCGTGGCAGCAAAGTTATGAATAAGGTATCATTGCACAGAATATAAGGTGTTCTTTACTATGAAATAAATTTCAAGCTCATAGAGGTTATAACTTTTTAATTAGAAGCTACTTAAGTTGGGTATACTTTTTCTGATACGCACTGTATATAAATAAAATTTTCAATGAATCAAGTAGCAGGTCTTGTCATCATGATCATTGTGAAAATTTTGGTATCACCCATTATATATGGGACACAAATCTTCTGGATCTAGATTGGAATCAAGTAAACAGAAATTCTGGTAGAAAGACAACACCACTTTTTGTATTAGCTACCAAATTTTGGTAACAGCTATTATGATAGTGGTCACATTCACAGCCAACGAGCAGATTCTAATCGCTGACGGTGTTTGTTAATCTAATTGCTATATATTTTATATTGGTTAGTTACATTTCATTCTTTAGTTGAAAGATGTCATCTTCATTTATTTAGTTTCCATGGCAACAGGGTTTTTTTTATATATCAAATTTAGCTCTATTCTAACTATAAAACTAAACTTTTGAATATTATCAAACAGGCAGTAAAAAATATTAGATGTTTACCATTATTTCATGTTGAAAACAAATATAGTTCTTGATTTCATTAGAAATGCAATAAATTTATTTGTTACCATGGTAATTACGGCCTACACATTTAGTGTTCTCCTCCATCATCCCTTTACTCAAACAAATTTTGATAAGTGAGTGTCCTGTAAAAGAGAAGATTATCATGTACAATATAAATGTATTAATATTTACTTTTTTCGGTAGCATCGTGGGGTTTTTTGGCTCATATATATGGGGTTTTTTCTTACTGTTTCCATAGCAACAGCCATTTTCAAACATGATGGACACCTTTTATAACTCTTATTGAGTTGTTATCAAGTGAGAAAATTTTGATTATTTTAAAATGCTACAATGTGTTTTTGTCCTTTCTTAATCACGAATACATGACATTTTCTTAAATTCTGCTGTTCTTGATCCGTTGCCATGGTAATAGCCCTTGTGGCCACGCCCACCTCTTAATTTAGGGCAAAGAAGCATATTCTGATAGTTAATGGTCCCATCTAACAGAAAAAAAAAATCATTTAAGATTATTTCTAAGGGGGTGGAGACATTTCAGTTTTTGGCCCATAAACTATACTGATAAACATGAGATAATTGCCTTATGTACATATACACTCTAGATGTACCTTCAAATAGTGTTTTTCAGTCAAAATGCGCATCCAGTAAAAATACATCGTTCCATTTGGGATAACATAAAATGAGTTATCTATCACCTTATCGGATAATTTCTTTTCTGTGTGTGACATGACAATATACATGATATGTTTAATCAAGAAAAAGCGTTTAAAATGACAAATTTACGTTGGGTAAGAAATATTGGTAGTTTTCACAACCAATTATTTTGAGTAAATCACAGTTTTATGTTTCATTACGCCATATATGTGTGTGTAATATCCAACTTTCAATTGTGTATTAATCAGGTTTATAACTTGAAACTCAAAATAAATCTGATATCACTTGAAAAGTCTTAATCAGGTATTACATATTAGGTCAAAAAATTAAAAATTGTGATTTTTGACATTCTTTCAAATTTTGAGCCAAAAATGCGCGGAGCATCCGCCCGTACGTTTTTCCTCAGTATTTGCAAACTATTTTTGCAAGAGTTTTAGCATGGAAGCCGAGCATTACCACAAAATGCCGTCCAAAGTAAAAAAAATCTTCTTGGCTGGTCTACTATACTGTCTACACATTCTCCCCTTTCTACCAAAGTCTATTCCAACCAAGGGCATAGAATTCTAGTAACCTATATTTTTCCCAGTTTCGTACTTGCTGGCAAGATTATTAGTAAGATTTTATGGCAATAAGACATAATATACTTTCAATGCTGGAAAACAATTATGTAAATTAGCCTTTCAGACCTTAACATGTACTCGGTATTAAGTAAATGCACCCACGTCTACTCCGGAAGACACATAATGGCCAACTAGTTGAGTTTAATAGTCGGCTTCTCCAAAGTTATAGAGATTTTAGTTGGCCACTAGGACACAGGTGGTAATTACTAGTTAAGCAAGGTTTTAAGAATATGGGCCCTGATTTTTGTAATCCCAATCTACACGATTCAGCTTCATATTAACTTACAGTTAAAGGAATATCGATTGCATACGACTCCAACATCTTCTGCATGAGAACACGTTGTAGAAGGGAAATCCAAATGAGGGCATTCGGCAATGGTCTCCTCGTTTCCAGTACAGCCAAGATATGACGATAATTGTAGCCAGACAGGGCCCAATCCCACGCCGAAAAATGCATTTGTTCTGACTCTAGCAGCATGACTGAAACCAAGTTTTCTGCAAGCGATGTGCCCTTCTGTAATGCCAAAATAATTGTCGCAAACCGTACCCCACTGACCATCAATGAACACTTCTAATCTACCTTCATCAGGATTTGAGGTAGTTCTCACCAATCGTATCTGGTTTTCTTCTGCGAAAAAAAAAGAAAAATGATGGGGAAACAAATATCTAATTGGACTATCGAAGGAAGGGCGTGGGACAGAATTTCTGAAAAATACGAAAGCAGGAAAGTCCGCAATCCCTTCGTAGTGTTAACGTGAAGCGAGTCCACAAGTCCTTTTTGTTTCCATATGTCAAGGTTATTAGCAATATTTCTTGAAGATGTGTTTCTAGAAAAAAAAAATCCTATGTCGACCTGCCTAGGAATTTCATTTCGAAATCTTCAAAATGACTGCTACTTAGAATTCATAAATTCCATAGAGATGTATTGCTGCGTATATAACGAAGCAAATGAACATTTTGAATCTGATAATCGGTAACGATTGCTGAAAGAAAAACACACTATGATAACTTTCCCTTGAAGGCCTTTGCCTATACGGATGGAATATCGACTGAAGGTTTCCCAAACTATTCAACATCTATTAATGTAGCATTCCTACGAGCAAAGTGCTTGATTTTATTTACCGCCACAGAATTCACAAACCTGCTGTGGAGTTGGTACAGACAACGCCTGCGTCTTGACTGTGATCACAGTTGTGGGACCCCCATTGAGAGTGAGTGCAGTCAGCAAGAATATCATTATTGGCATTACACTGGACATTGTCCAGCCAAATAGTTCCAGACCCCGATCCGTATTGTCCAACATTAGCAGTCGACGGTCCTGTGAATCCGAGTTGTTTGCAAACGACTGCTGCATCTGCGTTGTCCCAGAGGTCTCCGCACACAGTACCCCAGCGTCCCGCGTAGGTAATTTCTACTCGACCTTCTGATGAAGAGGATCCACGTCCAGCCAGCCGAACGGTGTATTGGTCTGTAAATGAATGGCCAGGAGAAATAAAGCAGCAGTAAACATCTAACTCAACGTTATCATGGTGATGATGGAGTTTGCAAAGCATGACACAGCTTTATTATTGTCCTCGAATTTTCGTAGTTAAGAAATATTTTGGTCATAGACAGGAAAGAAAAAAGAGGTTCAGAGATATTCCATTTTCAAATCAAACTATATAGCATTATATTTTAGCTTTATTATTATTTACAAGCAAAGTGGCATGTTTAATATAATGATAAGTCAAGGGATCCTAAAAGCCCCGTTTTACGCGAGGTGCAATTGCGCCTCGCGTCGCCATTGTTGAGTTCAATAGAATAGAATGTCATAATAAACTGAAAAAATAAGCCCCTTTAGATAATGACGGCTGTTCATGACCCCAAAACAATGGCAGGGCCATGCTAATTTTCTCTGTCTCAACAATTATCTGTTCTTTGTAGATAGTTACGCCAGTGTTCAGTCGAAGAAGATTTTGAGACAAATTAGAAACCTTGTGCTTGGCCATTGCACCTTCCTTCATAGGCCAGGAGCCTGTCCCGAAATAGTCACCCCATTTTACATATGAGATTTGATCCCTTTAAGTTACCTAGACCATTCATGTCATTCACAAAAGGCTTGTCAGCTCGAACGAACAAAACAACTGCAACAACAAAACAACAACAAACAAACAAAAACAACAACAAACAACAAACAAACAAAACAAAACACAAAAAGGGCACCAAAGTCGGGTCGATTCCAACCCATCATAAATATGGGCCAAACTTTGTCAGAATGAAGTGGTATGACTATACATTACGAAAACACTAAAATTTTCAGTCGGGATGGGTTTTCAGACCGCCCCTTAAAGCTGGGGCAAATTTTTTCCCTTAAGGCCCGTTGACCAAATTCTGTCAGAATGAAGAGGTATGGGTGTACATTACAAACATATACAAACTGACAAAAATTTCCATTGGAAAGGGGGTGTAACACGCCCCTGAAACCCCCCAGAAAAGTGCCCCTAAACCAAGCTGTACTGCCCGAAATGCTCTGGATATAGAGAAAACCCCTTTTTGGCATTAAACCTTAAACATTTTCAAATTTACATACTACAACTGCGAGTATTGTAACGTGTTTGGGGTGAAATTTGGTGTCAAATGATCTTTTCAATAAGTTTTTAATTGTAAAAAATGTATTGCTTTCTCAAAAGTAGTCAAATGAATAGGTACGTTCACACGTAGAGCGATAGCATCGATACTATCGAGGTGTCGATGCTATTTTGGTGAAGACAAGATAGTGTCGAGACCAAACGCTGTCTGAACGCAGATAGTCACGAGATAGAAGCGAGTTTCCAAACTATTCTTGCAGCGAGTTTAGCAGGAGTAAATCTCAGGACATAGCATCGACGCTTTGCGGTAGACCACCCACCGCGCTTGTGACTATTTGTAATGTGAGGGCAATCGCTGCTATCTTCACTCGCTGCTATTGTAATTCTGTCTGTTTCATGTGGTCCTATAATATAATGCAATGTATGTATTCATGTGATGTACCCTCTTCTCTACATTTTTCTATACTGAACTACAAAAGAAACGTCGCACATGTATGTGTTTGAAACTGTTTTATTTTCAGTGAAACATATTCTTTATTCAAGAGTGAAAACTGAGGAAATGATTTGCTTTGTTTTGATTAACAAGTACAGATGTGCAAAAACGACTCTCGTCGTTGATAGCGCCAGTTCTAACGTTGTTCTAACGTTGTTGGACGTTCCCGACGATGTCGAACGGTGAGGATAGGGCCCCGAGCAGGACGCCGACAAGACAAGTTGAAGCTTCTCAGCCGACGACGAACAGTTGCTGCAGAAATTGGTCTGTTGTGTGTGCCAATAGTCTGTAGAGCCGATTCTGTTGCTCTGCGGAAGTGATCCTGTAAGTGGTCCCGGTGAAGATGGTGATCTTGACGTGCTGTTGTCACCCTGGGACGACCACTGCGTTGACGATCGTTGGTGCTGTTGGTTGCATTGTATCGCTCCCGCAGTCTCTCTTCTGTCCGAACGCTGCATTGCAGTCGTTGGCAATGACTCTAGGACGTTGGCCAGCATGAAGACGTCCGATGGCTTGTTCCCTCTGGTTTCGAGTCAGACGTGGCATGGTGACAGCGCTCAGGAAACGAATGACAGGATGAACATGATGAAGATTGTGGGTCCCTTTTAAACCCACTGGATAGTAGTAGTAGTATTTATTTATCTTTCTTCAGTAGCATTGTACAATACAGATCATACAATTGTACATTACATTTTATAAATAGCAGGAAAAGAGAAGAGAGATGAGGTGACCAGGAGAAGCAGAGCTTGTAAATTGGGTCCCTCAGAAGAATATAGCAAATTACTTTGTATAAAAAAGTGACTTAAAGTTAATAAGGAAAAAAAAAAAACAATAACTAGATTTATCTAATAGAAATACACAGAACTAACGTATCTACAACATTCACAAAAAATATATATAAGATAAGGATGCTTAGGTGATCAGAAGGAGGGGCAAAATCGAAACAGGAGTCAGAAGTGAAGAGGGAGAGAGAAAATAGGGCAAAGATAAAGAAAACAAGTGAGAAAAGAAGGGGAAGGGGTCAAGGGGTTACACAACATGACATATACATACATACACATAGACACACACGGACAGAAAGGCTGGCTGGCTCTATACATGATGCTAAATATAACTTCGTGCACTATAGATATCATTAACCCCACCACTATAACAAGGGACCTGTGTATTTCAGGTGGGCTCAGGATATTTGCTCGTTGGGAGCGAGGCCATAGTGATGAATTACAGCTGTGATCTTAATTGCTGGTATAAACAACCTCTGGTTGCTGTGGGGGGTCTGGCTGGAAGGGAATAATAACATGCATGTTCATAATCTTCCCTTCCTATATATCAAGCGTCATGAATGCAGATGATTGCCTAGAAAATGCTAATGTGATTTGAGTTGCTGAAATAGATATTTTTTACATGAGACCTTGAAGCTGGAGAGAGTAGTCCTATTTTTAATTTCTGGAGGTAAGGAATTCCACTGCTTTATACAATAAATATAAAAAGAATTCAAAGCAACTTGAGTTCTGACATATGGCTGATGCACACAATTCTTCCGTCGTGTGTTATAATCGTGAATATCAGAGTTTGAGACAAATAAATCAGTCAACAAACAAGGTTGTGGCCTAGTGAAGAGTTTGAACATAAACACGAGACAATTCAAGGAAACCAGTTGATCGAAAGGTAACAGCTGTAGCTGTACAAATAAGGGGGCACTTGGATGTCTAAAATGAGAATTAGAGATTAATCTAATTACTTTCTTTTGTAAAACCAACAATTTGTGTATATGAGTTTTAAATGTGTGGCCCCATGTAACATTACAATATAATAAATGAGGCAACAAAATACTATTATATAAGGTTATTAAAACTCTTTGGGGTAGAATGAATCTCAATTTTGAGAGGACACCAACACCTCGTGAAATTTTAACACACAAATTGTTCAAGTGACATTTCCATGTCAAATATTCATCAATTACAACACCAAGAAATTGGACATTTTCACTGTGCAAAATAACTTGGCCACTAATAATTAAAGGATCAATATTTACTGGAACCTTTCTACCCTTTGACCTAAAAATAACACTATTTGACTTTTTAGCATTCAATAAGAGTTTATTACAACAAAACCAATCATAAAGTTTCTCCACCTCTTCGTTTGCCAATGTCATTAAAGTGTGTGGATTATTATGTGATATCGGATGTGCATGTGCATTATGCTTTTCAAAAAGCTGCGCTCGAGTGCACTACCATGTTCACGGAAAGGATATGAGTTTTAATCCTACACAGAAATCACATTTTGTTATGATGATGTGTTATGGACGGTCAATGCCATATCTGTGATGTTAAAAAAGCATAAAGTGTGATATTACGTATCAAATTCCAATATCATGTGTAAAAGATATCAATTTGAAAAGTGCGACGTTCCTTTTGTAGTACAGTATATTATCATTCTGTCTGTTTCATCTGGTACTGTAATGTAATGTGATGTATATAGGGGTAAGTAGGCTAATGTGTATACTGTGCGGTAAGGAAGGGGGTTGATTTGTAGTTATTTTTTTTTTTGGGGGGGGGGGTTCCTTCTTTTTATCTTTTTCTTTTTTATATATATGACCAGGCACCACAATACCACCCAAAATTCGCACTGTGTGATTTTCAGTTACAGCTCAATCAATGTGTTTTGGTTGGCATGCATGGTCAAATTTTAGTTTTGGGTATTTCCTGAAAGAGTATACTTTTTTCTAAGTAATCTAAAATGTGGAGGCACCAAACAATCTAGAAGTGGTATTTTTGACAGCTTTTTATCAGACTTATGTCAGATCAAAGGCAAGGTCTACTCGTCCCAGTATCCTGTCATCAGCTCGTGATTGGCAAGTTAGAGCTGATCTGGATGGGAAAGGTAGTTTCCCACAGCATGTGGTGTTCACAAATCTGCGTCCTGACATGGTGTTGTGGGCTGACTCTGTTAAGGAGGTGATTCTAGGAGAGTTGACTGTTCCCTGGGAAGATAATATTGACTATGCCTTTGAGCGGAAGCTTGCAAGGTATTCTGAGCTGGTAGCAGAGTGCTCAGACAAAGGATGGAAGGTCTCTTGCTTTCCTTTTGAGGTCGGCTGCCGCGGGTTTGTGGCACGTTCAGTACAGAGGTGGTTCCGTGAGTTGGGTTTTTCAAATAGGGAGTGTAAACATGCTTGCAGGGCTGTATCTGAGGCAGCAGAGAAGGGTTCTGCATGGATTTGGACCAAGTACGTCCAAAGGCAGAGAGCAACCAGCATTTAAACAAGTTTTTTTTAATTCTTTTTATTACCAGTGGGAAGGTGGTGCATTGCACTTCTGGCCCACCACCAAGAGGGAGTATTGTTCATAAGGGGCCGAAACTCCCAGTGACTGGTGGAAGAACAACTGATGATTCCCCTGGTAATGCATGAGTTCTACCATCTTCTCGTGTTTATTTAACTTGTCTTCTCTGGATTTTGTTGTATTACTTTTCTTTTTCACGACCCTGAATACTTGTCTCATTTTAAAGACCTGGTCCAAACCGAGAAATCAAAAAGGTGAATTATATATCAATCTGAAGCTTAGGGGACACAAAAGAGGAAAATCACTATTTATCCAGAAATTGCCATGCGGATGAAAAATAGTGGTTTGAAATCTGGAATTCAAGTGCTTCAAAACCCTGAAGTTACATCGCGAATAAGAGCCTTCGAGCGGATGACGTCATATTATGTAGCGATCGATCGCGAGCATGTGATCTTTCTGCACACAGTAGGCGATGTCAATACGGAATGGTACGTAACTCGATGAGACTTTGTGTCTTATTTTACTAATTAAAATGATTATTTTAATTAAAACTGAATAGAATAGATATGAATGGGGATTAATCGTCGTTCCATTTAATTTTGGGGCTGTTATGAGTCGATTATTCTCTTCACGTTTCTAGGCATGTCTCGCACAATAATGAGTGCATTGCTTGTGTTAGGTTATAACTCTGTTTGTTAAACTTCAGATTTGGTTTAGTCTAGATTTAGCAAAATTATAGCCATCAAAATGCGAAAGCAATCATTCTTACCATATATTTACACGAGATTCTTCTATTCTTTGTAAGATATTTATTGCAGGAATCTTGAAATTGCATTTTCGGATGCATGGACTGCATACGTGGCTGGCCTACATCAGGGCTATCATAGCATGTCTATGCCGTCCGCGCTGCGGGTAGCCTACCTACCGGGAGCTGCCGCGAACGCTAGGTTAGTAGGTATACTATAGCTATGGCCGCAGTTGTCGAAGTTGACAGTCGACGATGTCCCCGCGTTAAACTTATTGACCCTACAGCCAAGCTCAAAATATTGGTTCATTTTGAAGAAATTAATACTTTATATATAAATCACAAATGGCCAAATTCGTTAAGCCCAGTCGCCATTTATATCCGCCAGATCAAGTGAAAATTTAGTCAAGTTTCTTGCTTTATTTTGTGATAGTAGGCCTAGTAGTAGTACTGAACGTCGATCAAATTTAGTCTAGCTCTAGGTGAGCATGGTGAGAGAGTTTGCTGATTCTAAACTTCCATTCTGCTATAGTTTCAGATCATTATTGAAATCATCAACAAGAAATCACAAAACTCACCAATCTTCTACATTTCCATGCATTCTGTTGTCACGGTTTTGCAAATCTCTATCTTAGTCCTACATTTTCTCCCGGTCCTCCTCGATCTTGGCAGTGGCTCATACTCCCACGCTACTACCCCTAACCTTGCCCCTTCACATGCGGCAGCATCTCCGTCTTCATCACCGGCCAGATCACTATTGTCCTCGTCACTAGCTACTGCCGCTGCCAGAACTCGATTCACTTTCATAGTTTCCCTCATCTTCTCCACTTGTATACTTCCTCACCATCCTCTACCTCCTCGTATTCACAGTCCATCAGCAAATCATCCTTATCTTCCTTGATGACAACTCAAAACTTTTGTAAAGAAACTTTATTATGCAGCGTTCAATGGACTTCTCCCCGCTCAACTTGTGTTGTTTATATACAAATACATGCACGATTGCGTCGCGGCCTTCTAGTACGAAGTTCAAGTTCTAGCGGGTCTTCATAACATGACGTCATAGCGCTTGCGATTTATTTCGGACCGGCTCACTCGTAAATGGCGGGGAGGCTGAAAATATTTTTGAAACTTACATAGCATCGATGCTATGTACTACGTGTGAACATAACTATTATTAGTTATGCTATGTAAGTTTCAAAAATATTTCCAGTACGTTCAGACAGGCCGTGATCGACTTGCTTCTATCACCCACTCGTGACTATTCATCGCTCACGCGCTGCCAAAACAATAATTACTGCGCCACACAGAGTGACCCGAGTATAATTGGTATGCATGGTCAAACGCGCGGAGGTTTGTGCACGGGGGTCATATGATGCGAAGCATTTGTTTTGAATAATATTTTATTTGTCTTCATAAATCAACATAATAACACAATAACAATTCATTTGTAATATCGATAATACAATCAAGTATCAAATACATGTGTTATAATACTTAATTTTAAATAAATCTTGTACATGTCAAAAATGACTGAACTCCAATCTTATGCCAAAATAAAACACATGCATGCACACTATATTCTCCAATAAGCACATGTAAATCAATATCTAAAGACCACATCATACTTTAGTTAAGGTCTGATTCTGAAAGAGCAGATTCTCAGCTTTACAATGACATATAACTCATTGGATGTTCATAACTCAATGTACAAAGAGAAGAATGCACAGTCCCTCATAATGTTACTTCTTATACGGGTTTTAGGTTTGCAGTCTATTGAAGCACTCTGACTTGCAAAGTGTTGTGCTAAGGTGACAAATGGAGGATTAGAACTCAATGAAAATGTCTATGAAGGGATTATCTGATTGTCCTAAAACTTGGTGTACTACATAGACATAACCTGTTTATCACAGTGCACAAGTATCAATGCAAGAACTTACTCCGGGAGATTTATGGGAGATTAAAATGAGACAAGTATTCAGGGTCGTAAAAAAGAAAAGTAAAACAACAAAATCCAGAGAAGACACACATAAGTCTGATTTGTTCTACGTGTATTTATGTATATTTTTATATGTATTTATTATTTCTATTGCTCTATTTTTTGGAATTTTTGTATTGTAATAAAGGGTTGCTTTTTTTACAAGTTTTTAACTTTTTTAGCAATCCTGGCATATCTTTTATCATTGTATTTATTTTTTAAACAAAATGTGATTTTATTTTGCCTAATAAATGTGAATTGAATTGATAAAAAGCTGTCAAAAATACCACTTCTAGATTGTTTGGTGCCTCCACATTTTAGATTACTTAGAAAAAAGTATACTCTTTCAGGAAATACCCAAAACTAAAATTTGACCATGCATGCCAACCAAAACACATTGATTGAGCTGTAACTGAAAATCACACAGTGCGACTTTTGGGTTTTTTGTGATGCCTGGTCATATATAAAAAAGAAAAAGATAAAAAGAAGGAACCCAAAAAAACAAACAAGCAACAAAACAACCCCTTCCTTACCACACAGTATACACATTAGCCTACTTACCCCTATATACATCACATTACGGCATTACAGTACCAGATGAAACAGACAGAATGATAATAGAAAAAAGTAGGGAAGAGGGTACATCACATGAATACATACATTGCATTATATTATAGCACCACATGAAACAGACAGAATTACAATAGCAGCGAGTGAAGATAGCAGCGATTGCACTCACATTACAAATAGTCACAAGCGCGGTGGGTGGTCTACCGCAAAGCGTCGATGCTTTGTCGCTGGATCCTGAGATTTACTCCTGCTAAACTCGCTGCAAGAATAGTTTGGAAACTCGCTTCTATCTCGTGACTATCTGCGTTCAGACAGCGTTTGGTCTCGACACTATCTGGTCTTCACCAAAATAGCATCGACACCTCGATAGCATCGATGCTATCGCTCTACGTGTGAACGTACCTATTGTCAGAATTATGTAAACACACCCATTGTCCATCGGCGCCTGTTTGACAAGGCATAATAGGAAGCTTGCAAGGTATTTGTGTAATCAACACAGGAATGGTAGATTTCAGCATGGCAGCGACATATCCCAGATAATTAACAAGCTCCTCTTTTATATATTGCGAAGCAGATGGACAACGGGTGTGTTTACAGTCATAATCCTGACAATATCACGATACTACTTTGAGAAAGCAATACGATTTTCACAAATTAATAACTTATTATTGAAATGATTGATTGACGCCCCAATTGCACGCCAATTGCACCCCAAGAAAGTTATAATACTTAAAATTGTATGTACATTTGACATGAATTGAACAAGACTATTCAGAGTTATTCAGGTGGTAATGCCCCAAAATGTTTTTTCTCTATTATCCAGAGCATTTTGGGCAGCAAAGCTTGGTTTAGAGGAAGTTTGGTGCTTTTTTCAGGGGCATGTTACACCCCCTTCCCGATGGAAAATTTGTGTCAGTTGTCATATTTTTGTAATGTACACCCATATAATTATCTTCATTGTGACAAAATTTGGTCTATGGGCCTTAACCCTAAAAATTTTTGGAGGTAATGATGACTGAGGAGGGGCCATGATGCCCCCCCCCCCCCCCCTTAACATGACCGTTCTAATGCGATGCACGGACCTCAAGAATCACGTAAAGAATACAACTCCATCGTTTCTAATGTAAATCTTTATATGTTTCTTTATTTAATATGATAATTATTTTATGCAAGTTATATGCGTAAATACACATTTTTTTTATTAGTGATATCAAGTAGTAAAACGCCTTGGAGATAAAATTTTGATGCAAGAACCTCTTTATAAACCTTAAAAACATTATTATGAAATTTAAAAAAAATGAAAGTGATTTCAATTCTATGTGTTCTATTGTTTTACAAATTCATTATGTATTTCATTGTTTTTCAACTATAGTTTGCTGTTCCAGGGTGTTATCTGGACCACTATTCATTTAGAGTGGATGATAATAACAACTTAAATACGAAATTATAGGTGTTCATGGAGGAGTATGAAGAAATGTTATTTCCCATATGTTATGTACACAAAACTCAGAAATTCTCAGTTCTCGGACTTACATGAGGTCACAAAAGGTCACGTGACTCTGTGACGGTACAACCAATTTTCGTAAACTTGGTGTAATAATATGCGCTTAAAAGGAAAAAAAGCCAGAAAGTGGCGTGGCGTGAAATGCAGTGGTTCGATTTTCGCGGTGAAAATTGTCTGGGGGGGGGGGGGAGGGCCATCATGCCCAGTCGTTTTAGGGTAAAGGGGGGTGTGGGAATTTGCCCCAATCTTTAGGGGCGGTTTGTTTGTTTGAAAAAAATCATGTACAATAATAGTATACAATAAACATAATACAAAGCATACAAATAAGAATAAGGAATATAATAGACATATGTAAATATTTTTTTCTCCAATAAACAAGAGAGGCAATTTAGAACGCAGGAGACCGCCATGGTGAGCGGTTAGGCTGGAGATGGATGGCGGCCTCGTAAAAAAGATTAGGCGACATATCTCTTTTGGTAAAACTGAGTTATCAAGCGGGTGCAGTGCAATTGCAGGTGTGGGATGCTAATTTAAAGCGTGGGCACGTATGATTGTAGTATGTTTCGTTTAAGTGTAGCTTTTAAGGAGTAGATGGTTGAACAAGATTTTATGTTATCGGGAAAATTATTCCAAATGTCTGGACCAGAATGTATTACAGATTTGTGTGTTGTTGATAATTTGGGATTTGTAAGAAGGAAATGCGAGTAGGGTAGGATGTATGGTCATAGCACTTCCTTCTGACATAGTCGGGTCGATTTCAACCCATCTAACACAATTATGTTAGATTGGTTGAAATCGACCCGACTTTGGGGCCCTTTTGGGGGGCTCTGGGGGCCAAACCCGGCGGCTTCGCTCGAGCTGACAAGCTTTTTGTGAATGACATGGATGGTTCAAGTAACTTTAAGGGGTCAAATCTCATATGTAAAATGGGGTGACTATTTCGGAAAAGGCTCCGAGACTACCAAGGTTCATAAAGGATTACTCTCCTGTAGTCATACGCGCTGTTCAGTTTACGCTTACACTTGAATTACTTATGAAGCACGATTAGGGGTAATAAAGGATTAGGATTATCCCAAACCTAATCGCAAACCTATTTCTAAGCCTAATATGAACCAACTAATATTTTGGTCTGTTTATTTTCCTGTATTTGTTTTTTTAATCTTTATTGATATTAGTTTTAAAATATGACTTACGTATCGAAGAAAATCGAGAACAAACGACGCCCACATCGTCCTGATGGGAACACGTGGTCGAAAAAGGGTCATGATGAGAGCAGCTGGCAAGTGAGTCGTCTTCGTTCCCCGTACATGTGCTTAACAATTGGAACCAAACGGGACCCGATCCTGCACCGTAGAAGGCATCTCCTATGTATCTAATAGCAGATCTGAAGCCAAGTTGTCTACATGCCCTATTCGCAGCGGTATTACTGAAAGCATTGTCGCAAACAGTACCCCATTGGCCATTGTAGTAGATTTCTAATCTGCCTTCATCAGACCAGACGCTAGATCCGGCTGTCAACTGTAGTGTGTAGTCATCTAGTTAAAATATGAAAAATGATAACCCCCATTACCGCTTACTTATTAGGGCATCACATTAAAAAAGAGCCAAGCGTCATCAGGACGGCTTTTGAATTGTTTAAGTTAAAATAGTCCACATGTTAACTGCCTCTTTATGACGAAATAGCTCATCAGCTCCTTCTGAATAGCCGGGAAAACACAAACCATCGTCCTCATAGAGCCAGTCGCGTATCTGGGAGTTGTTGTGCCCTAGGCAAACAATAAAATTGCGCCCCAACACCCAAACTTATCTGCTAATAAACGCAATTTATATTTCTCCGCTTGAAATTAAAAAGATTTCAATCTTTAATCTTTTAACAGGACTATTTAAAAATTATTTCTTATGTATTTAACCCGGGTTTGGTAGCCGAAGTTTCATGAAAAAAAAATAGCTGCGAGCTAAGCTTTAATGACCTTTAATACCTAAACCTGACCTTAAATCGCAAAAAAGCAATTAGGAATGGATTCTACGTCCACCCAAACCCCTAAATCGAGGTGCCATACATCAGTATCTGACATGTCGTTCAAAAGTTAGGGTTTGAGGATTACTGGCGGCCTTTTTTCATTCATGCAAATCGGTCAAGGTTGCTCTTTCGGCAACAGAGCTGAATTTGTTCGGAGAACACATGGGATCAAGAATCCACAAATTAAAAGAATCTTTTTCTAGATTAACTATTGGTTACAATGGACTGTCAAATCGGCTATAATAGCTATGATAGCTTTCCTGAGTTTGCCCATATAAGTAGGTACCCATGGGAAACATTTCTTTTATTATTCAGTCATCAACCGGGGTAGCCTCTTAGTGGTTGTTATTACATTATATAAAATATCATAAGCAGTAATTAGACAGCTTCATATTAATATAAAAGCTGGACAAAGCAATTTCTTCGTATAAAGTTCTGGCCATTAATTTAAAAGAAAAAAAATCATTTTTTTTATTTTCTCATTTGTTTCCCCCACCAATTGCACGATTTCCACGATGCGCCGCGGTACTAGATGAATGGTACTAAAATCCGTATGCATACTGTATATGAACCGGTGGCGTTTAATCGCAGCCAAACTACTTCTCAAAAAAGTTGTTATTGTTCTTTGTCGAACAGCTAGCCTTGGCTGGAAAAAAATCTTGATTATTTCACTTATCAAAACCTAACGTCAAATAGCGACCTATTACAGTCTTTTTCTCCATGAGTTACGACTGCACTTGTAACATTCGTCGAGTACCTCCTTCTTTTGTTATTTTTCTGCATAATATTATTCAATTAGCGACTTCTGTAAATGTTATTTTATCCCATTGTTATGTATCCTTTTCATTAAGATGGTACGTACATCTACTCGCCTGCGGACACACTGCCATGACTGCCAAAAGATGGCCTGTATAATGTCACCTGTCAGTTTTAAAAGGGTCTTTGACTTTGCTGATACATTTCTGCTGTCGGAAGGGAAGCACTTTCCACTCGTTAATTCTTTCTTGTGCAATATTATTAATGATAAATGGGAAGTACATTTCAAAGAGAAATAACTTAATGGCAAAAGTAATGAAGAAGCGCACTGTTCAAATTTCGCATACTATTCAAACATGAGCAAAACTGTGAACAATGAATAAATATATAAATGAATGAATAAATACAGGAAAAAATAAATAAATACATGGATGTATACATATATAAATAAGTAAATTAACAGTATAGCCTTCCATTCGTATTTACCATTAATTTATTTCTCTTCGGAATGTACTTACCCTTTATTATCAATACATGTATTGTCTTTTGTGTATAGTTAATGAGTTGATTATGCCGTTTCAAGAGCATGGTTGTTTATCCAACATGAGAGTGTAAACCGACAAAGCAGTAGGGATATCCCCCTTTCATTTTGATTTAAAAATAATTTTCTCTGCCCAAAGTTACTACCAGACACGAAGAACGGTCCAGTTTACACAGAACATGGGCCCTTTGCACATAGACCTCAAACATTTCACTCCATGAGACGCCAGAAAAAAAGTTGTATTGAGCCTCGCCTTCAATTAGCTTATTGCAGCCTGGAATTTAACACATTATACGCGTCAAAGACAAGATTTTGTCTATTTACCGTCATCGTCGTGCTTTATGATATTGGCTGAATGAATGGCAAAAATGATTGATTATTTAAAAGTCCTTTCAGCTCTATCCAATAAACAAACTTGAAATTAATATTAGTAGTAGCAGTAATTTCATTAATTCTTCTTCTTCTTCTTCCTCTTAATTTTTTTCTTTTCCTTCTTGTTCTTGTTCCTGATCTTGTTCTTGATCTTGTTCTTGCTCTTGCTCTTGTTTTTGTTCTTGTTCTTCTTGTCGTTGTTCTTCTTCTGCTTATCATTTGACGTCACCTGTGCCTGTGAGGAGAAAAGCGAACTGAATCACTGCAACCCTTAGGACAAAAGTAATCTTACTTTTTTTACAACATGAGACCTATACCATTAATTGCAGAGGAATACTTTGAAATAACTATGTCTGTGTAACAATAAGGTATATAAAATGATTTTAGCCAAGGAGCCCTCTCGAAATATGTCTGTAACCATGGCAACAGGCAAATATCAAAGATAACCGCCATTTATGGTAGTCTTCGGCCACGTAAGACAAAAAATCCTATTTCATGACAGTCAAAAGCACTATTTTTGGTGTGGAGCTTGCTTAAGGTATATAAAAAAGGTTTTAGCCGAGGAGCCCTCTCGATATATTAAATTATGGCAACAGGCAAATATTCCATGATGACCGCTATTTTAAGCTGGTCTTAATTCGGCCACGTATTAGACAATATCATATTTCATTACTCTTTATTACAGAATTGATTTTATTTTTTCACTAAAAATCATGGAAGACCTCTTTGTTTCATTTTTAACCAAAGAAAAAACCCCCGAAAATATAAAGAGTTGCCGTGGTAATACTAATTTCATTTCGCTGTCTTGGAGACGGTTTCCGGCATCCGGCATAGGGTGCTGGTCTTAGGCCACATGCACAAACTCAATGGAGCGTTTGCGCGCTGAGCAAAATGCCAGCGGTCCAAGCCAGCGTCACACGCCAAAACTTCTCACATACAATCCAGTCAAAAACCAGCGCAGCGATATCAAACACTGACATCGCAATACGGAGCTATCGCGTGTGTCTCATACACTGAATTGATGACTGCAACGGTCCATCAAACGCTTTTGAGCCTGCCACACACGTAAAATGCTGGTCTATAACTGCATATTTCTTGAAACACAGCTCAGTGAACTTTATGAACTATGTCGCCTTGCGGACAACCCTACTCTACTCATGAGTAATCATTGTAGCTTTAAAGAGAAATGGAATGTATCATATTGAGATATAAGGTATGGGACCAGCATATCACTGAAAAATGAAATCAAACATAGAATTCATCATAGACGCCGTTTTGTTGAAATTGTAATTGGTCTGGGGTGATATTCATCCACGTGCAATGAAAGAGATGGATTCTTAAGAGTTGTTCGCACGGGCCGGAAAATGCCACTCGCTATCCACTATTCAATCTTTCCCAGCACCACGCTTTCCCTGGTCTGCCATTGCCCATGCGGAATGTCCACTGAAGACGTGCACACTTAACTTACATCAATAACTGTAGCCCTATACTGCGAGGGAAATACACATGCATTTTGAGTACTGAACTTTAATTACCGCAACGAAAGTAACAAACCCGTTTCATTTGTGGAGGAACATACTACGCCTGCATCTTGACTGTGATCACAGTTGTGGGACCCCCATGGAGAGTGAGTGCAGTCAGCAAGAATATCATTATTGGCATTACACTGGACATTGTCCAGCCAAATAATCCCACACCCTGATCCGTATTGTCCAACATTAGCAGTCGACGGTCCAGTGAATCCCAGTTGTTTGCAAACGACTGCTGCATCTGCGCTGTCCCAGAGGTCTCCGCACACAGTACCCCAGCGTCCCCCGTAGTTAATTTCTACTCGACCTTCAGATGAAGATGATCCACGTCCAGCCAGACGTATACTGTATTGATCTTTGATAGAAATAGATTAATCCTTGAATACAGCTCTTCAAAAACAAATTTGCTCATATATCTTAGATATGCTCTTATCAATTATGGAACACCCTCTTATAAAGGAGGTTTCATGTTTACTGCAGTAACATATTTCTAAAGATTTCCATCTCTCAAGGAGCTTATTCAGTGGTATTCAGTGATACGAGTGAAATCAACAATAATAATGGTATTAACGATAGTAATATTAATACTTATCATTATAATTAGTATTAGTAGTAGTAGTAGTAGTAGTAGTAGTAGTATTAGCAGTAGTAGTAGTAGTATCAGTACCCTTGTATTGATAACGATGATAACAAAAGTTGCACTATTAGATGCACTACAGATAATAGTATGGCGAATAACACATTGAAATGTCTCAAATGCACTTACGCTTTTGATAGTAATAGTCTGGGAGCCTGTCCCGAACAAGTCACCCAATTTTACCCATAAGATTTGATCCCGCAAGTTACTTAGACCGTCGAAGTCATTGGCAATAAGGTTTATCCTGACCGTAGCCGTAGGGTTTAGCCCCAGGAGCCCCCAAAAGAAGTCCCAAACTCGGGTCTGGGGTAGCTGTGTTATGTGACCGCCAGACTAAAATTTACTATTCATGTGTTAATTGCACAGATACCAAGCAAGCTCCTCTGTTATGCCTTGTTCAATGGGTGTGTTTACATAATCTTGGCAATATTCTTTGGCTACTTTTGAGAAAGCAATACATTTTTCACAATTTCATACCTTTTTAATGAAATGACCAATTGACACCAAATTGCACATCAAGAAAATTTTATACTCAAAATTGCATTATGTAAATCTGAATTGAATTGAATAAAAACTTGTTAGTTATCATAGTCAAAAGGTAAGAAAATGGTTTTCCTTTACGTACAGAGCATTGAGGGGGGGGGGGGCAAAGGCTTTGTCAAAGGGCACTTTGGAGTTTTCATTTCAGAGGGTCTGACACCCCTCCCCGATGGACAATTTTGTCAGTTTTTATATTTTTGGAATGAACATTCATAGCTCTTCCTTTTGACAAAATATGGTCACTGGGCTTCAATTTACCCCAATTTCTAAGGGGCCGCCTGACACCCCATCCCGACGGAAATGTCGAGTTATATTACTCCCTACTGACAACGTTTGGTGCATGGGGAGATGGGGTGAAAACGACCCGACTTTGGGGTCACTTTTGGGGGCTCTGGGGGCTAAACCCGATGGTTACGGTCAGGCAGACAACATTTTTGTCAATGACTTAGAGGGTTTAAGTAATTACTTTACGGGGTCAAATCTTATGGATAAAATGGGGTGACTAATTCGGGACAGGCTCCTGGACATAAGCGAATTAACTGGGACACCTATATTCCCATACAAAATGTAGAATGATACGTTAATTATATAAAAGCATTCCTTCTTGTCCTTATCTACAATATCCCTGCCATTTATCTTTTAAACTTTAACTTCCTATATTGTTGCGATAAAATGGAAGCACAAGTTTGAATAGGCCTTTCGCAAAATACCCGCGATTTGTTATCACCCATTAATATGCCCCTGAGTACGTGGTAAGAACACACTCCTATAGCTTTTTCTATAGATCTGATAATACCATACATTAACTTACAGTTGAGGGAATACCGAGTGCATGCAACTCCAACATCTTCTGCATGCGAGCATGTCGTAGAAGCGAAATCTAAATGAGGACATTCGACAATGGTGTCCTCGTTACCAGTACAGCCAGGAGATGCCATTTGTATCCAGACAGGACCCAATCCCATGCCGAAAAATGCATTTGTTCTGATCCTAGCTGCATTGCTGAAACCAAGTTGTCGGCATGCTATGTTTCCTGCTGTGGTGGAAAAGTAATCATCGCAAACTGTACCCCATTGACCATTAATAAGCACCTCTAATCTACCTTCATCCGGATTTGAGGTAGTTCTCACCAAGCGTATCTGGTTTTCTTCTGCATATAGGAAAACAAATGATTTAAAAAATAATTCATAGGTAGATGAAGGAATGGGCGGGGGACGAAATTTTCGTAAATTACCATGATCGAAAAGTTCCCGATCCCTTTAACATGTTTAAAGAATTAACGTGAGGCGAGTCCATAAGCCTATTTTGTTTCAATGGAAGTCGGGACGACCGTCCCCTATAATTTGCTCATTTTACACGCCAATTATTTTCGAGTAAATACAAAAATAGTGCATTATAAATTTTATTTGTCAGTCTTCAAATTGACAGCTGTTTGAAATTCATGAAATCACTCGTGATACGTTGAATGCTTTTACAGTGTCGAAATGACAGTCTTGATTTATATCATCTATAGCGATTGCTGAAAGAAAACACACACACATGCACGCTCTGCCTTGTATGCCCTTACCGATAATGACTTGCACAACTAATCCGCATCTACTGATAATGCGAGAAGAATACTTGATTTTAATTGCCGCCAAAAAATCACAAACCCGTTTCATTTGTGGAGGAACATACTACGCCTGCATCTTGACTATGATCACAGTTGTGGGACCCCCATGGAGAGTGAGTGCAGTCAGCAAGAATATCATTATTGGCATTACACTGGACATTGTCCAGCCAAATAATCCCACACCCTGATCCGTATTGTCCAACATTAGCAGTCGACGGTCCAGTGAATCCCAGTTGTTTGCAAACGACTGCTGCATCTGCGCTGTCCCAGAGGTCTCCGCACACAGTACCCCAGCGTCCCCCGTAGTTAATTTCTACTCGACCTTCAGATGAAGATGATCCACGTCCAGCCAGACGTATCCTGTATTGATCTTTGATAGAAATAGATTAATCCTTGAATACAGCTCTTCAAAAACAAATTTGCTCATATAGCTTAGATATGCTCTTATCAATTATGGAACACCCTCTTATAAAGAAGGTTTCATGTTTACTGCAGTAACATATTTCTAAAGATTTCCATCTCTCAAGGAGCTTATTCAGTGGTATTCAGTGATACGAGTGAAATCAACAATAATAATGGTATTAACGATAGTAATGATAATCCTTATCATTATTATTAGTATTAGTAGTAGTAGTAGTAGTAGTAGTAGTAGTAGTAGTAGTATTAGCAGTAGTAGTAGTAGTATCAGTACCCTTGTATTGATAACGATGATAACAAAAGTTACACTATTAGATGCACTACAGATAATAGTATGGCGAATAACACATTGAAATGTCTCAAATGCACGTACGCTTTTGATAGTAATAGTCTGGGAGCCTGTCCCGAACAAGTCACCCAATTTTACCCATAAGATTTGATCCCGCAAGTTACTTAGACCATCGAAGTCATTGGCAATAAGGTTTATCCTGACCGTAGCCGTAGGGTTTAGCCCCAGGAGCCCCCAAAAGAAGTCCCAAACTCGGGTCTGTGGTAGCTGTGTTATGTGACCGCCAGACTAAAATTTACTATTCATGTGTTAATTGCACAGATACCAAGCAAGCTCCTCTGTTATGCCTTGTTCAATGAGTGTGTTTACATAATCTTGGCAATATTCTTTGGCTACTTTTGAGAAAGCAATACATTTTTCACAATTTCATACCTTTTTAATGAAATGACCAATTGACACCAAATTGCACATCAAGAAATTTTTATACTCAAAATTTCATTATGTAAATTTGAATTGAATTGAATACAAACTTGTTAGTTATCATAGTCAAAAGGTAAGAAAATGGTTTTCCTTTACGTACAGAGCATTGAGGGGGGGGGGGGGGCAAAGGCTTTGTCAAAGGGCACTTTGGAGTTTTCATTTCAGAGGGTCTGACACCCCCTCCCCGATGGACAATTTTGTCAGTTTTTATATTTTTGGAATGAACATTCATAGCTCTTCCTTTTGACAAAATATGGTCACTGGGCTTCAATTTACCCCAATTTCTAAGGGGCCGCCTGACACCCCATTCCGACGGAAATGTCGAGTTATATTACTCCGTACTGACAACGTTTGATGCATGGGGGAGATGGGGTGAAAACGACCCGACTTTGGGGTCACTTTTGGGGGCTCTGGGGGCTAAACCCGATGGTTACGGTCAGGCAGACAACATTTTTGTCAATGACTTAGAGGGTTTAAGTAATTACTTTACGGGGTCAAATCTTATGGATAAAATGGGGTGACTAATTCGGGACAAGCTCCTGGACATAAGCGAATTAACTGGGACACCTATATTCCCATACAAAATGTAGAATGATACGTTAATTATATAAAAGCATTCCTTCTCGTCCTTATCTACAATATCCCTGCCATTTATCTTTTAAACTTTAACTTCCTATATTGTTGCGATAAAATGGAAACACGGGTTTGAATAGGCCTTTCGCAAAATACCCGCGATTTGTTATCACCCATTAATATGCCCCTGACTACGTGGTAAGAACACACACTCCTATAGCTTTTTCTATAGATCTGATAATACCATACATTAACTTACAGTTGAGGGAATACCGAGTGCATGCAACTCCAACATCTTCTGCATGCGAGCATGTCGTAGAAGCGAAATCTAAATGAGGACATTCGACAATGGTGTCCTCGTTACCAGTACAGCCAGGAGATGCCATTTGTATCCAGACAGGACCCAATCCCATGCCGAAAAATGCATTTGTTCTGATCCTAGCTGCATTGCTGAAACCAAGTTGTCGGCATGCTATGTTTCCTGCTGTGGTGGAAAAGTAATCATCGCAAACTGTACCCCATTGACCATTAATAAGCACCTCTAATCTACCTTCATCCGGATATGAGGTAGTTCTCACCAAGCGTATCTGGTTTTCTTCTGCATATAGGAAAACAAATGATTTAAAAAATAATTCATAGGTAGATGAAGGAATGGGCGGGGGACGAAATTTTCGTAAATTACCATGATCGAAAAGTTCACGATCCCTTTAACATGTTTAAAGAATTAACGTGAGGCGAGTCCATAAGCCTATTTTGTTTCAATGGAAGTCGGGACGACCGTCCCCTATAATTTGCTCATTTTACACGCCAATTATTTTCGAGTAAATACAAAAATAGTGCATTATAAATTTTATTTGTCAGTCTTCAAATTGACAGCTGTTTGAAATTCATGAAATCACTCGTGATACGTTGAATGCTTTTACAGTGTCGAAATGACAGTCTTGATTTATATCATCTATAGCGATTGCTGAAAGAAAACACACACACATGCACGCTCTGCCTTGTATGCCCTTACCGATAATGACTTGCACAACTAATCCGCATCTACTGATAATGCGAGAAGAATACTTGATTTTAATTGCCGCCAAAAAATCACAAACCCGTTTCATTTGTGGAGGAACATACTACGCCTGCATCTTGACTATGATCACAGTTGTGGGACCCCCATGGAGAGTGAGTGCAGTCAGCAAGAATATCATTATTGGCATTACACTGGACATTGTCCAGCCAAATAATCCCACACCCTGATCCGTATTGTCCAACATTAGCAGTCGACGGTCCAGTGAATCCCAGTTGTTTGCAAACGACTGCTGCATCTGCGCTGTCCCAGAGGTCTCCGCACACAGTACCCCAGCGTCCCCCGTAGTTAATTTCTACTCGACCTTCAGATGAAGATGATCCACGTCCAGCCAGACGTATCCTGTATTGATCTTTGATAGAAATAGATTAATCCTTGAATACAGCTCTTCAAAAACAAATTTGCTCATATAGCTTAGATATGCTCTTATCAATTATGGAACACCCTCTTATAAAGAAGGTTTCATGTTTACTGCAGTAACATATTTCTAAAGATTTCCATCTCTCAAGGAGCTTATTCAGTGGTATTCAGTGATACGAGTGAAATCAACAATAATAATGGTATTAACGATAGTAATGATAATCCTTATCATTATTATTAGTATTAGTAGTAGTAGTAGTAGTAGTAGTAGTAGTAGTAGTATTAGCAGTAGTAGTAGTAGTATCAGTACCCTTGTATTGATAACGATGATAACAAAAGTTACACTATTAGATGCACTACAGATAATAGTATGGCGAATAACACATTGAAATGTCTCAAATGCACGTACGCTTTTGATAGTAATAGTCTGGGAGCCTGTCCCGAACAAGTCACCCAATTTTACCCATAAGATTTGATCCCGCAAGTTACTTAGACCATCGAAGTCATTGGCAATAAGGTTTATCCTGACCGTAGCCGTAGGGTTTAGCCCCAGGAGCCCCCAAAAGAAGTCCCAAACTCGGGTCTGTGGTAGCTGTGTTATGTGACCGCCAGACTAAAATTTACTATTCATGTGTTAATTGCACAGATACCAAGCAAGCTCCTCTGTTATGCCTTGTTCAATGAGTGTGTTTACATAATCTTGGCAATATTCTTTGGCTACTTTTGAGAAAGCAATACATTTTTCACAATTTCATACCTTTTTAATGAAATGACCAATTGACACCAAATTGCACATCAAGAAATTTTTATACTCAAAATTTCATTATGTAAATTTGAATTGAATTGAATACAAACTTGTTAGTTATCATAGTCAAAAGGTAAGAAAATGGTTTTCCTTTACGTACAGAGCATTGAGGGGGGGGGGGGGGCAAAGGCTTTGTCAAAGGGCACTTTGGAGTTTTCATTTCAGAGGGTCTGACACCCCCTCCCCGATGGACAATTTTGTCAGTTTTTATATTTTTGGAATGAACATTCATAGCTCTTCCTTTTGACAAAATATGGTCACTGGGCTTCAATTTACCCCAATTTCTAAGGGGCCGCCTGACACCCCATTCCGACGGAAATGTCGAGTTATATTACTCCGTACTGACAACGTTTGGTGCATGGGGGAGATGGGGTGAAAACGACCCGACTTTGGGGTCACTTTTGGGGGCTCTGGGGGCTAAACCCGATGGTTACGGTCAGGCAGACAACATTTTTGTCAATGACTTAGAGGGTTTAAGTAATTACTTTACGGGGTCGAATCTTATGGATAAAATGGGGTGACTAATTCGGGACAAGCTCCTGGACATAAGCGAATTAACTGGGACACCTATATTCCCATACAAAATGTAGAATGATACGTTAATTATATAAAAGCATTCCTTCTCGTCCTTATCTACAATATCCCTGCCATTTATCTTTTAAACTTTAACTTCCTATATTGTTGCGATAAAATGGAAGCACAGGTTTGAATAGGCCTTTCGCAAAATACCCGCGATTTGTTATCACCCATTAATATGCCCCTGACTACGTGGTAAGAACACACACTCCTATAGCTTTTTCTATAGATCTGATAATACCATACATTAACTTACAGTTGAGGGAATACCGAGTGCATACAACTCCAACATCTTCTGCATGCGAGCATGTCGTAGAAGCGAAATCAAAATGAGGACATTCGACAATGGTGTCCTCGTTACCAGTACAGCCAGGAGATGCCATTTGTATCCAGACAGGACCCAATCCCATGCCGAAAAGTGCATTTGTTCTGATCCTAGCTGCATTGCTGAAACCAAGTTGTCGGCATGCTATGTTTCCTGCTGTGGTGGAAAAGTAATCATCGCAAACTGTACCCCATTGACCATTAATAAACACCTCTAATCTACCTTCATCCGGATTTGAGGTAGTTCTCACCAAGCGTATCTGGTTTTCTTCTGCATATAGGAAAACAAATGATTTAAAAAATAATTCATAGGTAGATCAAGGTATGGGCGGGGGACGAAATTTTCGTAAATTACCATGATCGAAAAGTTCACGATCCCTTTAACATGTTTAAAGAATTAACGTGAGGCGAGTCCATAAGCCTATTTTGTTTCAATGGAAGTCGGGACGACCGTCCCCTATAATTTGCTCATTTTACACGCCAATTATTTTCGAGTAAATACAAAAATAGTGCATTATAAATTTTATTTGTCAGTCTTCAAATTGACAGCTGTTTGAAATTCATGAATTCACTCGTGATACGTTGAATGCTTTTACAGTGTCGAAATGACAGTCTTGATTTATATCATCTATAGCGATTGCTGAAAGAAAACACACACACATGCACGCTCTGCCTTGTATGCCCTTACCGATAATGACTTGCACAACTAATCCGCATCTACTGATAATGCGAGAAGAATACTTGATTTTAATTTAATCACAAACCTGATTCTTCTGTGGCGTTGGTACAGACAGCGCCTGCATCTTGACTGTGATCACAGTTGTGGGACCCCCATGGAGAGTGAGTGCAGTCAGCAAGAATATCATTATTGGCATTACACTGGACATTGTCCAGCCAAATAGTCCCAGATCCTGATCCGTACTGTCCAACATAAGCAATTGATGGTCCTGTGAATCCAAGTTGTTTGCAAACAACTGCTGCGTCTGTGTTGTCCCAAAGGTCTCCGCACACAGTACCCCAACGTCCCGCGTAGTTAATTTCGACTCGACCTTCAGATGGAGAGGATCCACGTCCAGCAAGACGAACGGCGTATTGGTCTGTAAATAAATGCATAAGAAATAAGACTTCATTTGTTTGTGTAAATTGCCAAGACGGTCCCCCGTCGAAAGTCCATGTCCGAACAAATTTAAATATGAACTATTGGCGGAACACTGGCTCAACAATCTACACAATCACTGAGTGAGAGTGCGTATAGAACATATGTGAGACTACTTCCTGAACGCCCCTGTCCGTCTCTATCTATACGGGCCTCTTGTTTACTTCTTACTGTGGCATGAAACTTCTGTTGAATTAAAAAATAGTTGGCGTAATCGACGGTAGTGAAATAAAGCCCCCTGTTGACACATGAACTATATGTCATTATAAGTCACGGTTAGAGGATAATGTGTTAGAGTAACACTGAACCTATAATCATAAACCCATTGCCAAGCCTAATGTGACCACACCAATCTTTCCGGCTTTTTATTTTTTTCTCATAATCTTTATTAATATCATTTTAAAGATCTGGCTTACATATCGAAGAATACCGGGAACAAACGATGCCAACATCTTCGCTGTGGGAACACGTGGTCGACGCAGGGTCATAATGAGAGCAACCGGCCAGTGAATTGCCATTTCCTATACAGTTGCCTGTCAGTTGGAACCAAATGGGACCCGATCCTGCACCGTAGAAGGAACCTCCCCTGTATCTAATAGCAGATTTGAAGCCAAGCTGTCTACATGCCCTACTCGCAGCGGTACTACTACTAAAATAGTTGTCGCAAACTGCAGCCCATTGGCCGTTGTAGTAGATTTCCAATCTGCCTTCATCGGACCAGACGCCAGATCTAGTTGTCAAACGTAGCGTGTATTCGTCTGCGTAAAAGATTGGAAAAATGATTACCCTCATATCTGTTTTACAGTTTACATTTTGGGCATCACGTTCTAAACGAGCAAAAGCGTAATAAAGACACCAATATGTTGGTTTGAACTGTTACTGGTAAATGGTCACATACATTGTCTCTCTATGGAGTAAGAGTTGTTCATCAGCTACTTCTGAATAGCCGAAATACACAAACCAGCGTCCTTGTAGATCTAAACTGAAAATCCTAATGAAGATTACCAGGAGAGTTGTGATCTAACCAGACCTGTTATCATGGAATATTTCTGAGGATTAGGACTGATTAAAGCTCATTTTACTATTATACACGGGGTTACACCGATTTGTAAAAGAAAGAAAAAGAAGTGCCTGTAAAATATTAGTGTTGCTGTTTATCGTAGAAGATATTATTGCAGAGTACCGGGTCATAGAAACCTATGGTGTATGCGGGGTATTTACTATAGCTAATTTTAGAATTTCCAAACATTTGACACTGAATGCTGAAAAAAAGAAAAAGGAGTTGTCAAAAAAAGAAGAAGTGAAATTTGAATCTTTATCCGAAATTGCAGTATAGATGTGGATTTGTGAACATTGACAGTTAAGACCTTTTGCATGATTCAAACCATTTTACAAAATTAACTACTTTCCGAGTTAGAGGTGGTGTCCCAGTACTACCGCACCCGAGCCCCCGAGACCCCCCCCCCCCCCCCCCCTATTTGGATATCCAAATGCCTTGAGTCAATAGCTGCCTGAAAATTAACAAGCTACATAAGATGTTGAAACAAGCAAAGATCATGTCAATAGTGAAGCCTGAAAATGGTATACTGATTTAAAAGATATTCCGACCAATCTCCCTGTTCTTTTAAGCATAAATTCTATTCGTGCAGGTTAAAATAGTCTAAGACCTAGTATAGTCCAGGGCCCCGTTGCATAAAGCTTACCATTAATGGTTACTCTGCTATCAATGGTTAGTACCATGGTAACATTCACTCAACAGCCAATCAAAATCAAAGTTTCCATGGGAGTTACCATTGATGGCAAAGCTACCATTAATGGTACGTTTCATGCAACGGGGCCCAGAAGGAGACGTCACAGCAAGTAGAATTTGGACCTCGAAAAACCTTACCTGAATCTTACCTAATTCATTGAGCATGGATATGAGAATGGACTTATATCTAGCGTCGTCTTAGATGACCCGTTTGCAGCCTATGGTACATTCAACCACATAACCATGATACTACCTTGTGCAGAAACTATTTAAGATCGCACAAGCTGCAAGCTTGAAGTCACTAATCCAAAACATTATTCGAAAACAGATGTGTCATCTTAGATCTTCCGGGTGATCGCAGCAGATGGCACAGAAAGAAAAATGGACTTCCCCAAGGTAGTGTTCTTGTCCCATCGTTGCTCAACATCGCGACACATTGCTGAAGGTCTTTAGAAAGCTGTCACTGAAGCAGCAGAGGGACTTAGAGTAACTGGAGATTTCCATCTTAACTGTGACGAAACCGCAAACTGATGTATGATGGTATGGAAAGATTCTGGACCATTCAGACAAACCAGTATATCTTTAAACAAGAGCCCCAGGGGGCACGACGCTCACCTGAGGTGGATCAATTCACATCTGGTGCATGTTCTCTCTAGCACATGAACAACTTTCATTCTTCATCTATAGAGGTATCTCTATACACAATACCAAGTCTGAGCTTCCTACCAAGTTCGGTTAAATTCCAATCATGGGTTTGGAGAAGAAGCTGAAAATGCAAAAAGTTTACGGATGGCGGACAACTTGCCCCCACCCCCTCTCCAGTATGTTACCCCCACAGACCCAGAAAAAATTCATGAACAACTTTCATTTTTCGTCTATAGAGGTATCTCCATACACAATACCAAGTCTGAGCTATTCCTGGTTCTGGAGAAGAAGATGTTTGAAATTTACATAGCTTTTACACTTGGGGGTCCTCCCCCTGGGCCCCCCTGGGGGCCACATGTACCATTTTAGCAACTTTGGATCCCCTACCCCTAAGGATGATTCCTACCAAGTTTGGTTGAATTCCGATCATGTGTTTTGGAGAAGAAGATCAGAATGTACATTTTGCCTGGCAGCGCCCCCCCCCCCCCCTCCAGTATGTTACCCCCACAGGGCCCCTATAGGGCCACTCAGAGAAATTTCATGAACAACATTCATTCTTCATCTATAGATGTATCTCCATACACAATACCAAGTCTGAGCTATGCCTGGTTCTGGAGAAGAAGATGTTTGAAATTTATATAGCTTTTACAATTGGGGGCCCTCCCCCTGGGCCCCCCTGGGGGCCACATGTACCATTTTAGCAACTTTTTTCAGTAACGTGTTGCCCCCCCTTCATGAGTTTTGTAAGTTTTTATATTTTTGTAATTTACAGTCATATATCTTCCTTCTGACAAAATTTGGTCCATGGGCCATAAGGGGAAAAATTTACCGCAATTTAAGGGGCCGTCTGACAACCCATCCATGTTTTTTTGTTTGTTTGTTGTTGTTGTTTTTTGTGTTGTTGTTGTTGTTTTTTTTTTTTGGGGGGGGGTCAGTTTTCGTGTTTTGGTAATGTTTACTCATACAACCTCCTTCTGAAAAGTTTGGTGAATATGTTAGATGGGGTGAAATCGACCCGACTTGGGGCCCTTTTCGGGGTCCTGGGGACCGAAATGCGATGGCTATGTTTAGGCTGACAAGCTTTTTGTGAATGATATGGATGGCTAAGTAACTTTAAGGGGTCAAATGTGATATGTAAAATGGGGTGACTAATTCGGGACAGGCTCCCAGACTACTAAGTACATTATCTTTATATTAAGCCAAGGAGTCCAGACAAACGGTGGCAATTTCCGTTCTGCCTTAACCGCCTTAGAATACTGGTTGGATGATGATGATGATGATGATGATGGATCCTCTGAAGGTAGCTGCCGGGAGGTACTAAAAAGAGAATCTCTAGACTGTCATCCACTACTAGAGTCCTGCAAACCAAAAGATCTGCAAAACTTCACACTTTGCACCTGAGCATGTGTCATATAATGACTAGGAAAAGTGAGGAGACAAAGCAAGAAAAAAGAATCTTAAATTTATTCAATATAAGAATACTGTGAAATTCAACTCGTCTAAATTACTATTGGAAATGTCAAAGGGATTTAAGAAATCAGAACAAAATGTTTTTTGTTATATACTTTAAAAAAAAATAATTTGATGTAAGATGTTAATGCAGGGGCGTCGCCAGTGAATTCTGAAGGGGGGGGGGGGTACACCCAAATTTGCCGACAAATCTTTAGGGTGTGACACCCAAGTTTGCCGACAAAAATGCTGCAGCATAATCTTTCACTCCCGCCCCCGTCACAAATGATAATAATAGAAAATCGCAGATGTAGAGATTTTGATCACAAGGGCCCATTTTCGCAAAGGGGGGGGGGGGGGGTCTGCCGCCATCGCTTGCATTATCATCTTTTCACGGTCTAAACTTTTGCGAACTGGCGAAGCGAGCGAGGAATTTTGTTTTATTATTATTATTTGTTGTGAAAATGTACAGACGTTACTTACAGAAGTTGTCAATCAATTGTATGAGTCGGTTGAGATAATGTTGTACGAATTACCCAAATTTCAAACAGTACCGCTGTAAAAACTTTTCATTTTACGTCAATACATAATTATTTCTGACTGATGGTCGAAAATTCAAAAACAAAAATGTGAATTCATAGCACAAAATCCTATCATACCTATCATACCGAGCTATTGCTCTCCCCTGATGCCCTCTTAACACGATGATAATTAAGCTAATCCACATCCGGGTTTCGCTTTTATTAAAATTATCAGGGAACCTCGCTGCCGAATTATGTGGATATTCTGCCACCTCGCAGCCCGAATATGAAGTGGTGGTTGCCCGAACAAAGCAACCTTCTTTCAAAGTGGGGGGGGGGGAGGGGGGCACCAACAAAAAGGGGCGCCTACAAAGGGGGAAGCAAGGCGGGAAATACCATTTTGAGACATTAATATACACGACAGTTGACCAGTCAAGATTGAACCCGCAAACAGATGACGAAGTCGCTATCCCGATCTGCCGAACTTACGTAAATGACTTCATTTCCCAGCTACATATAACTACACACACAGACACACAGACACACAGACGCGGAATGCAAAATTAGTAATTCTGCTTTCATTCATCAACCTATCCGCATATTCTTGAAAGATTCCGTCCACTGTCTTTATCATTCGAAAACACTTCCCGGCGTTTCCGCATTTTAGGGACAGGGCAAAATTTCCACGTCCAAATTTTGGTGGACGAGAAAATGAACTTCCTGACACCTTCGGCAACTTGTTTGTATTGTCGCGCGGACATCGTCAGGACATCCCACCTTTCTTTAACACTTCCGCCTCCTCAGCAAACGCTCCTGGAAGCCTCCGCTGTGCGGGCAGCTTCGCAAATGACTGCAAGCAGGCATATGAATGAGGAAAAAAAAAGGTCGGCTCCGAATTTATAACCTTGCATTATTTCCTGATATTGTCCGCATATGTAAATGGTTGTCGGAAAATCACCCTGATTGTCCTAGTCCGTGATTTTACCACTGCTGGTGTGATCCTAGATGTGTCCGCGTTGTCCTGCTTTTTCTGCGACATTTCGCCACCTCCCCGATTGATTCCTAGGACATTTAAAGGTATGGCTGCAGTCAACATGCAGAGATTCGTAGCAATGTCCCAAGAAACGGTGATTTACACACCTTTTCCTCGGCTGGCGCGGAAAGAATGCCGAAATGAAATAATTTGCTTCCGCGACCTGTTGCGATCCAAAATCCACAAAAGATCAGAATCGAACAAAAGATTTTTTAGATGATATGTGGTTTATTCTTGATATTTACAAACTTCTCAGTATGACATGAAATCAAAAGCAACCATTTCAAGTGCCAAATATTACATTAAATTAGCAAAGACTTACAATTTCTCAGCTGGGAAACTCCTGATCCACAGAATATGAATTCTATGCATGAGTCCAGAATGTTCTTGAAGTGTAGAGTAAGTTGGCTGCTAAATCAAAATGATAAATCCCAAATCCCAATGGTAAAAGAAGATTCCAGAAGATCCAGCCAGATAATGTTCAAGGTAATCCAGTAAATCATCGATGTCGATGACGAAGTCGAGCAGGATGTCGATAACAATCTCGATAACGATTTCGAATGCGATGTCAATGATGATGTCCAAGACGAAATCCAAAATGAGGTCCAAGACGATCTCCAAAGGTTGATATCAATTTAATCAGTATCAGATGGTGGTAACTGAGAATTTACGCAATATATGCTCCACGATGTTAGTCAAGGTATAAATTGTGATCCTATCTGTGCAAGCTCCCAGCTTATATACAATCTCAACCCTTAACTAGCATTTTCTACCTTCAGCTGCAATAATCATGATGGTTTGGAAATCTCTGATAAGTTCTACATAGTTCTAGTTGTAGCAAACAAAAGAAGGGGATTCCAATGATCTATTTATTGACTCATTGTAATGTTACAACTCTTACTAAGAAGTTCATGTAAAAGTCAGGATTGTTAACAGATTACATACGTGTAATTACATTGTTATTATCATACATCTTATATCATGATCTAGAATGTTCTCCTTCTACTGGATGGGCATTATTTGCTATGTAATTGATGATTCTTTCAGTGTTACAGAGTATATTCACTTTTTCACATATGAACAATGATCTCTCTTCTAGAAACTTCTATGTTCAAAAATACATAAAGATAACTTGAAAACAACTTCCTTGCAGAAGATTCTTCAATCCCCCACCGGGAAAAAGAAAGTTTTACCGAGGTAAAGGTTTCTTGAAGATTCAATCTGTTTAAAATTATCCAGATAAGCCTTTCATCCTGTACAAATGCATTTTATATCAAACATGTATTTATGGATCTGCAAAAAGAAAAATACAATTATAAAATGAAAATAAATTGTGACAAAAATGAGTAATTTCCCTCTTTGCATTCTTGAAAGAGCATCAACAATCACATTATTCTTTCCATGCATATGTACATTTTCAAAGGGAATGGTTGAAGCATAAGGCTCCACCTGCACGGTCTTTTGTTCTTTGTTTTGAACTTCTCAAAGAACACAAGCAGATTATGGTCTGTGTAGACCGTTATATCACCATTACTGTTGGTTTGATATTGGTTGAGTTCCTTTGAGAAATAACAGACAGGTTTTTCAATGCCTTCTTCATCCTCTTGGAACAACACTGCACGGTTTTGTGAAGTTTGGAGCTGCCAAAACAGGCTCATTCACCAAAATGGCCTTCAACTTTTCAAATGATCTCTCATGCATCAGACCATACATACTTCACTTTTGCCTTCAGGAAGTTTTTCAGTGGACTAACCACACTACTGTAATTCGGAACAAACTTCCAGTATACTGGAAGAAACCACTCATACCTAGAAATCTGAGCAACTCTTTCTTAGTTGTGGGAATGGGGAAGTCTAAGAGTGCCTGAATGTTTGCTTTTCGTGGTAGCACTTGCCCCCGACCAACCACATGACCAAGATAAGTGACCTTTGTCTTGGCAAATCCACTCTTCATCAGATTCACTAATAAGTTGGCTTCATCTATCCTGTCACACAGTAATCTCAAATGATTGAGATGATCACTTCATGTATTGCTGTACAATAAGATGTCATCTATGTCATCCAGTAGAGGTGTTGTGGATCAGTGGATAAGTCCCCGGACTGTGAACCACGAGGTCCGGGGTTCGAATCCCACCGCAGCACTAGCGTCCTTTGGCAAGACGTTAATCTACATTTGCCACTCTCCACCCAGGTGTTAAATGGGTACCCGGTAGGATGGCGAAAGTTAATGTCCTTTGCTTAGCATGTGTGCGCTTAACAGGCGACTGGCTGGAATGCTCCCCAGGGAGTGGAGAATGTGCATACACTGTGTGCGGGCGTGCCAGAATCCAATGACCGGGGTAATAATATATATCTAGCGCTTTGAGCCAGTACTTGGGAAAGGCGCTTTATAAATGCCAGGTATTATTATTATTATTATGTAAACAACATAATTGTCAAGCCCAGCGATCACCTGATTTGTCAATCCTTTGAAAGGTTGCTGGTGCATTTTTCATTCCAAAAGGCATGACTTTGCATTGAAATAAGCCATCCGGTGTGACAAAGGCCGATATTTCTTTGGCTCGGTTAGACAGTGGCACCTGCCAATATCCCTTCAGCAAAACTATCTTAGTGACAAAGGCAGAATTCCAACCATATCAATACAATTTTCCATCCTAGGAATTGGATATGAGTCTTAGTGATTTGCATTTACCTTGCGGTAATCTCTATAAAATCTCTGAGAGCCATTCGGCTTTGGGACCATTACGATAGGGTAACTCCAACTACTCCGACTTGGTTCGACTCATTCAAACGTTTATAATCTTTCAACAAGCCAGATATGTCAATTCTCTGTTCGTCCGAGAGATGCTTCAATGCATCATCCAAATTTTCTAATATATATGAGTTAGACAATTTCATTCCACATGGTTCATTTTAGACACTTGACAATTCACTCTCCGTCTCTACATTGCATTCGGTTACATCTTTAGTTTATCTCCTTTCACAGCATGTGCTATACCACTGGCTGATTATCCTCACGTTCAAAGTATTCTTTCAGCATGATTGCATGACATACTCTCTGACTCTTTCTTCTGTCAGGGGTACTGATCACCAAGCTGATATCATTCAGTTTCTTACTGACAGTGTAGGGACCACTAAACCTAGCTTCAAGGGCTCACCTATATAGCAAAGGCAACAACACTAACACCCTATCTCCAGGCTTGAAGTTGCGCTCTTTTGCCTTTTTGCCTGCCTGTGTTTTCATTTTAGCTTGCGACACTTTCAAGTGTTCCTCGGCTAGTTACCTCACAAGCCTTTGAGAGCCTTTCTCGAAACTTTGACACATAGTCAAAAAGGTCTACCTCATCATGCTGACACATGAACTTTTCTTTGATCAGCTTAAGGGGGGCCCCTAACTTCGTGAACATAGACTACCTCAACTGGATCGAAGCCTGTCGACTCATTCGGGGAATCCCTGGTTGCGAACAACCAGAATGGGATCCCTTTATCCCAGTCATCGGGATACTCTTCACAATAGGCCCTAAGCATGGTCTTCAGGGTCTGGTGATGTCGTTCTAATGCACATTGGGACTGTAGGTGATAAGCGGATTACATGATCTGTTTTATCCCTAACTCATGCATCACTTGCTGGAACACTCCTGACATGAAATTCGATCCTCAGTCCGGCTAAATTTCCTTGGGCAAATCATACCAAGTGAAAAACTGCACTAGCACCTGTACCAATGTTTTCGCAGTGATATACTTCTCAACAATATCCCTCTGGAAAACGTGTAGACAAATCCATAATCGTAAGGAGATACTTGTCCCGACGTAGTTCTAAGTAAGGGTCCAAAGCAGTGAACCCTAGTAAAAGGTCCATCAAATGCAGGTATCGGTATCAAGGGAGCAGGCTTGATAGAAGGCTATGCCTTCCCAACAAACTTAATGTGTGACAGAACTACACAACATCCTCTGACTCATATTAATGAGTCAGAAAGAAGAGGATCTTGGGTATTTGATTCCAGTTCATCGTGACTTGGCCGTGAACCAGAATAGCCTGGTGGTTAAGTCGCTGCCGGCAAGCAGTAGATGACAGGTTCGAATCCCGCTGGTTCCAATTTTTTATGACTTGTGATTTTCATTACAGATCGAGCATACGATCTTTAACACTGGGAGTAATGCCTAAAAAATTGTTTACAAATTAAAATTCCTCCCATTAAGCTTCTTCATTTACTAACCATTGTCCACGGCGGACCGTTGAATATTGAGTCAGAAAGAAGAGGATCTTGGGTATTTGATTCTAGTTTATCGTGACTTGACCGTGAACCAGAATAGCCTGGTGGTTAAGTCGCTGCCCGGCAAGCAGTAGATGACAGGTTCGAATCCCACTGGTTCCATTTTTTTCTGACGTGTAACTTTCATTACACATTGAGCATACGATATTTAACACTGGGAGTAATGCCTACAAATTTGTTTACAAATCCTTGTGCATCTTTGGTCAATAAAAGTGCCTCATGACCCTATCCTCCGTCTTCCGAATACCTTAATGACCTGCCATAGGCAGTCAGACCCAACTTCGGAAAACCGAGCACATGTTTATACTCCGAAAACGGCGTATAGAGCAAGACGAATATAGAGCCCTCATCGTTCAGTGCGAAACAGTGCGGACAAAAGGCATGGGGGAAATCCTGCAATGTCGACCTACTGTTGATAATATAATTTTCATAAATAATGCTGCGGATATATTTATTTCAAATGTTTGTCATTTGAAATTCATTTCATATGGCGAATCATTCATGGATTTTGAAGATAATTGACACTCAGCATTATTTTTAAAAATATATATATCGTTGGCAGGTTGACTTTGCAAGATTTTTCCCATGCCTTTTGTACGCTCTGCCTCGCACTGAACGATGAGGGCTCTATATTCATACGCCGTTTTCGGAGTATACCTGCGCTCGGTTTTCAGAAGTTGGGTCTGACTGATAGGCAACTCGTGAGCCATTCTCAGAATAATATAGGTTTTCCCGTTCAATTTCACAATTTGTTCAATCTATTTCACAATTCGTTCAATCTATTTCACATTTCGAGCATTCGAATTCACAAACGATATGATCGCCATGGTACATGTAAATTCAATTTCGTTTTGGCTACTTCAAATTCGTGATCTGTGCAACGAATTTTTCAAATGGGTCATCGAGATTCCTATTAAGAGCAAACGATTTAAGGAAAGAGCAGTCAATTTCACTTTGATTCGTCCAAATTCACTATTCGTGCAACAAATTCTTCAAATGGTTCATTCTCATCTGAAGAAAGAGCAAACGATTTAACCAGTGAGCATCCAAATTCATTTACACACGTGCAAATTTACTTTTTGTGCAACAGATTCTTAAAATTCTTCATTCAAATTTGACTTACAAGCAAAAGTTTGAAATCGAAGCATCCAATTTCACCTGCAACCGGCTTCTGTTACTCTTCGGTCATTCAATTTCATCAAAAGGCTGGCAAGTTTTAATTAAGTGCATTCGATTTAATGTGTATTGTAAGTTTTTGGAAAAACCTTATAAATTGTGAGCTAGGAAGCCCTCAGTCATTCTGCATGTTGCGCTTATGAGTACCACGTTTACCTACTATCCGCTTCACATTGAAAAAATGGCAGATCATCACCCAGTTCGCTACAGGAAAACTTCAAACGAGGATGAAATACACCGAACGTACGCTTCTATGAACCATAATAAACAGGCATTTAAATATATAACATGTTTGACATAAAGTATGAAAAATCCAATATATATATACAATGAAATCCCGATAAAGCAGATTGATGAGAGAGAAAAAAAAAAAGAAAAGAAAAATGAATAAGCAAAGACAGAGAAATGTACATATAAATGAAAGAAATCATAAAGTTGTCAGAGAATCTGTCTATGATACTCATCTTGCATTCTGTGTCTTTAAAACAATGAGATTACTCTAAAAACTAAAAAAAGAGAAGAAGGAAAGAAGATGTATACATGAAAGAATTAAGAAATTTGACAGAGAATCTGTCCATGATACGATACTCGTCTTTCATTCTCTGTCTATCAATCTGTATATCCACCTATCTTTCAATATATATTTCAATCTACCCTATATCTATCTATCTCTTTACCTGTCTATCAGTCTAATACTGCATTTCCTTTGCTGATGAATAATATAGGTTTTCCAGTTCAATTTCACAATTTGTTCAATCTATTTCACATTTCACTATTTCACTTTGATTCGTCCAAATTCATTATTCGTGCAATAAATTCTTCAAATGGTTCATTCTCATCTGAAGAAAGAGCAAACGATTTAACCAGTGAGCATCCAAATTCATTTACACACGTGCAAATTTACTTTTTGTGCAACAAATTCTTAAAATTCTTCATTCAAATTTGACTTACAAGCAAAAGTTTGAAATCGAAGCATCCAATTTCAACTGCAACCGGGTTCTGTTACTCTTCGGTCATTCAATTTCATCAAAAGGCTGGCAAGTTTTAAATAAGTGCATTTGATTTAATGTGTATTGTAAGTTTTTGGAAAACCTTCTAAATTGTGAGCTAGGAAGCCCTCGGTCATTCTGTATGTTGCGCTTATATGAGTACCACGTTTACCTACTATCCGCTTCACTTTGAAAAAATGACAGATTATCACCCAGTTTGCTACAGGAAAGAAGACGAAGGAAAGAAGATGTATACATGAAAGAATTAAGAAATTTGACAGGGAATCTGTTCATGATACGATACAGGTCTTTCATTCTCTGTCTATCAATCTGTATATCCACCTTTCTTTCAATATATAGTTCAATCTCCCCTATATCTATCTCTTTATAGTCCATGGGCCAGAAACCGAAAAGGTCCCCCCCCCCCCCTTAGGCACAATTTTAAATGATGTTTTTCTGTTAGCTAGGACCCTCAGCTATCAGAATCTGCTTGCTTGTCATAAAGTTGGTGGTGGGTGTGGCCACCAGGGCCGTTACCATGGTAACGGATCAAGAAAAATATGAATTTTAGGAAAAGTCATATAATTCCAATTCACAAATCTAAAAATACTTGGTAAGCATCCTAATATATGTATTTTAAGGTGCCCAATCGATTGCAACCATAATCAGAGCCATTTAAAGTCATGGGCGTGTCAAAAAAATGGCCGTTACTATGGAAACGGTACCATAAAAAGCGGGTATTTTTAACAACTTTCTAAACTTATAAATATAAAATAGCCAAAAAGGTGTATGCACAAGCCTAAAGTAAGTTTTTATTTTAGCTAGGACCCTCAGCTATCATAATCTGCCAATTTGATGTACAGTTGGTGGTGGGTGTGGCCTGTAGGACCGTTACTATGGTAACACATCAAAAATACTGGATTCTTAGAAAATACTGCATTTTTTTTTTGTAATTCAATAGCTATAAAATATATGGTAAGTATCCCATTATGTGTATTTCAAGCTGCCTGATAGATTGCAATCACAATCTGAGCCATTTAAAGTCATGGGCGTGTCCAAAAAGGCCGTTGCTATGGAAACGGTCCAACAAAAAGCTGTTATTTTTGAAAAAATCTATAATTAACCATTACAAAATAGAAAGAATAAGGTGTCTGCACAGTCTTTGATAATGCTTTTATTTTAGTTATGACCCCCAGCTATCATAATTTGCTTGTTTGACATCAAGGTGGTGGTGGGAGTGGCCGCTAGGGCCGTTACCATGGTAACACATAACGAAATACTGGAATTTAGAAAATACCGTATATTTGTCATTTAGCAGCATAAAATATATGGTAAGGACTCTAATATATGTATTTCAACCTGCCCCACTGATTCCAACCACAATCTGAGTCATTTGAAGTCATGGGCGTGTAAAAAAGGGCCGTTGCTATGGAAACGGTCCCACAAAATGCTGATATATATGGAAAATATCTATGATTTATCAATACAAAATAGAAAACAACTGTCTGCACAATCTTAAATCATGTTTTTCTGTTAGCTAGGACCTTCAGCTCTCATATTCTTCCTATTTTACATAAAGTTGGTAGTGGGCGTGACCACTAGGGTTGTTACCATGGTAACACACCAAGGAATTGAATTTTAGAAAATACTATATATCTGTAATTCAACATCACAAAAACAAATTGTAACCATCTAAATATATGTATTTTGGGGTGCCCGTTTGATTGCAAGTGGAATCAGAGTCATTGGAAGTCACCGTCATGTCAAAACATGGCTGTTGCTATAGAAACAGTATGATAAAAATTGAATATTTCTGTAACTATTCAACACAAAACAAAGAACAAGTGTATGTACAGCCTAAAATGGTGTTTATCTGTCAGCTAGGACCCTCAGCTATCATAATCAAAAGCTTCCTAGTAGCCACAAAGTTGGTTGTGGGTGAGACTGTCAAGGTAGCTACCATGGTAAGGCACCAAGAAACATCAGAGTTTTAGAATAATAGATAATAATAAATTGATCTTACTTATCCAGGATAACCACATAAGTAATATTACTGCCCTGCAACTATCATTGCCTTGTACACATTTCATACATCTGGGTCAAGCAAAACAAATGTGGGCAAAACACCTTGCCCAGGGATGTAAGCACCGATCAAGGATCGAATCCAAGAGCTCGCGTATGAGAGTGATAGGCCTTCACCAATATACCACAGTGCTTCCACCATGTATTTGTAATGTAACGAAGTACAATGTAGGCATCTAATTATACACAATTGAAGCTGCGCCTTTAATTGCAATCAAAAGCCGGATGAATTTAGGTCAGTCATATAAAAATATGCCGTTGCTAAAAGAATGATAAGAAAGCTAATATTGATTTTTAAGAAAGGGATATTTATGTATCTAAATAATGAATTATAAACAAGTGCCTGAGTTCATAAATTTGTAACTGTCCTATTGGTTCAAATCTAGATCAAGAATATTTTCCAGGGTGGAGGCCTCAAGTTCATGCCTGGTAGGACACTTGCTATGACAAACGAAGATGCAAATGTTCAAATAGATATGCAAGGCTTATGAAAATTCATTGCATAAGCCAATTCATATTGAAAAGGTACCATTGTACTTATAGATACTCTCATCTACTGTGTTGTCGTATTACAGTATTAACTTTGACTGCTTGGTAGGTGTTGTACTGTGGCTGTGAGCACCAAAAGCATCTTTAAAATATTGGCATTTCAGAAAGTGGCATTGTTTTTGTTTAACATTATTTTAAAACAATATAACAGTCTAGACATGCTAGATATCTCCATTGCAAGCAGCCTGAATGATTGCATTGAAAATGTTAATCATTTAAGACAATGATCATATCCAAATATGGTCGCTGCTAAGGCAGATTATGATCGAGAAATCTATATTTAGAAAAAAAGTGGCATGTTTCTGTGATTTCACAACACGAAAGATAATGTTGGTGATATTATTTTTATAAAGTTAATTTCTGACTGTACTGCTAACTGCAATTAATGTGTCGGTATTGAGTTCACGGTCATCTGTGAAATGATAACTGAGGTACATAAGTGTCCACACCCAGTTGACATGAGTGAGAGCTACATGTATTCCACTTTCCCCCTGCAAGGAGTTCTATAAATGGATGCCATTAGGAATCAGAAGTTAGAGAGCATCCTTTGGTTAGAGGTACGGAACATTTTCAGCAGAATTCCTCTTGCAGCAACACCCGCTACTTTGGATGAGGTTGAGGATTACCCATCAATCAGAGTTATCATGAAGACCAGATACAATAAGGCACTGACAGACTTCAGAACTACATACCAAGCTATACTATGTAAACTTGAATTCCCTCTAGGGTGAAGTGAGGATTCACTCATCATCTTCATCCTAACCATATAGACATTACTCAATTATTGCAAAAAATGTATTCTCTTCTAACATAGTGGTGGAGGTATAGATGACACCTTTATCTCCATCCTGAGTTCTGACTTATTCTGCAAAACCAAACCGGGGGAGGGTTGGATAATCTCCTCACCATGACCTTCTTAGCCTGTGATTCAAGCCAGATAAGAGTGCCTCACCATATCAGACTTGTAAGAAAGTCAACCAAGTTTTAATAAGAGAATACTCAGTTCAAGTAAGGCTGCAGAACGCCTTAAAGCTGTAAAAGATAGATAGACAAACCCGCTGGTGTTTTACAACATTATGGACTTAGCCACTAAACTCTGCTACCCCCATCCTTTATCCAACCATGCTTAAGGCAAGATAGTATTAGAGGAACCATATCACAAACTATTGGCCATATCTCCTCTAAAGCCAAGAGAACTGCAGCTTACCTGTAAGGGCAACCAATATGTAAACTTATAGGTCTTATGGTCCCCAACACATCAAGTCCATGGCTAATATACATGTACCCCAATCATGCAAGTCATGAGAATGCTGGGCTGCAATTGCACCACAGGCCTTCTCAGTGACACTTTTGAATACCTTCTAGCAAATATAAAAAACTCCAGGCAGGTATCAGCACTTTAGTCCTGGAATTGATCTATGATGAGGCACCCCAAAGTTCTTTGGCCCTGTTTCTGATGAAGTCCAAATCCTAGACCACCATGCAGATTTCGTATGGGTAGGATTAGGGGAAAAATGCTAAATTCTATTCCAATCTCCTCAGATTTATTTCAAGTAGACAGGTTTAGCTACAGACCGACAAGTTTATCATCTTATGAATACATTAAGTTCTGTGACTGAGGTGAATCCATCTATTAAGCCTCCATTGCCTCCCTCCCAACGCCAAGGCATAGATGTGGAAGCATAACTACTCAAGTACAGCTAACCAGTTAGGATCAGCTGTTGTTACTGCAACGGTCCCCCACATGGACACCCATATCTTGCCCGGAGCTATCCGAACACGGCGAATAGTTAAAAATGTCTTTGCAACATAATTGCTGCTGTGTAATAACAAAAATCTGTCACCTTTTTTTAAAAATTGCTCAGTTTTTATAATAATACTACCATGGCAACAACCCTGTTTTGACATTAATATGGCCTTAAGTGATTCGGATTATGACTGTAATAACTCAGGCAGTTTATGATATGTATATCAAGACCAATATTTTGTGTTTTCTATTGTTAAAACAGAATATATATGTCATTTTCAAACAATTGATGGTGCGTTGCCATAGTAATGGGGCTGGTGCTCACACCCACCATATCGGCGTCAGTTTGAGACCAAACGGATAATAAGAATTATAATCGTTTTACCTGACTGTGACCTTGAAAGCACACCAAAAGATTGCACTCAAAAGAGCTGCTTGAAATAGATGTAATGCCTACTAAATATTTTCACGTTGTTGAATTACACATATATGTTATTTCCTATCTTATTACCATGGTAACAGCCCGAGTGGCAGTCAGGGAGGATATGATATCCAGGGTCCTAGCTAACGTACAGGGGGAAAAACATCCATTTCAGGTTGTGGAGACCCTTACTTTATAAAGTGTGTTAGATAGTTACAGATTTTTTCACTAATATTTATTAATTCACCATAACGTTTCTATAGCAACAACCATGTTTTGACATGACGGTGACTTCCAATGACTCAGATTTAGCTGACAGATAAACACCATTTCAGGCTGTACATACACATGTTCTTTGTTTTGTGTTGAATAGTTACAGAAATATTCAATTTTTATCATACTGTTTCTATAGCAACAGCCATGTTTTGACATGACGGTGACTTCAAATGTCTCTGATTCTACTTGCAATCAAATGGGCACCCCAAAAAACATATAGTTAGATGGTTACAATTTGTTTTTGTGATATTGAATTACAGATACATGTGTATATGTTATTTTCTAAAATTCAATTCCTTGGTGTGTTACCATGGTAACAACCCTAGTGGTCACGCCCACTACCAACTTTATATAAAATAGGAAGAATATGAGAGCTGAGGGTCCTAGCTAACAGAAAAACATGATTTAAGATTGCGCAGACAGTTGTTTTCTTTTTTGTATTGATAAATCATAGATATTTTCCACAAATATCAGCATTTTGTGGGACCGTTTCCATAGCAACGGCCCTTTTTTACACGCCCATGACTTCAAATGACTCAGATTGTGGTTGGAATCAGTGGGGCAGCTTGAAATACATATATTAGAGTCCTTACCATGTATATTTTATGCTGCTAAATGACAAATATACGGTATTTTCTAAATTCCAGTATTTCGTTATGTTACCATGGTAACGGCCCTAGCGGCCACGCCCACCATGAACTCTATGGAAAACAGGCAGATTATGAGAGCTGGGAGTCCTAGCTAACAGAAAAACATGATTTAAGATTGTGCAAACAGTTGTTTCTTTTTTGTATTGATAAATCATAGATATTTTCCACAAATATCAGCATTTTGTGGGACCGTTTCCATAGCAACGGCCCTTTTTTACACGCCCATGACTTCAAATGACTCAGATTGTGGTTGGAATCAGTGGGGCAGCTTGAAATACATATATTAGAGTCCTTACCATGTATATTTTATGCTGCTAAATGACAAATATACGGTATTTTCTAAATTCCAGTATTTCGTTATGTTACCATGGTAACGGCCATAGCGGCCACGCCCACCATGAACTCTATGGAAAACAGGCAGATTATGAGAGCTGGGGGTCCTAGCTAACAGAAAAACATGATTTAAGATTGTGCAGACAGTTGTTTCTTTTTTGTATTGATAAATCATAGATATTTTCTACAAATATCAGCATTTTGTGGGACCGTTTCCATAGCAACGGCCCTTTTTTACACGCCCATGACTTCAAATGACTCAGATTGTGGTGGGAATCAGTGGGGCAGCTTGAAATACATATATTGGAGTCCTTACCATGTATATTTTATGCTGCTAAATGACAAATATACGGTATTTTCTAAATTCCAGTATTTCGTTATGTTACCATGGTAACGGCCCTAGCGGCCACGCCCACCATGAACTCTATGGAAAACAGGCAGATTATGAGAGCTGAGAGTCCTAGCTAACAGAAAAACATGATTTAAGATTGTGCAAACAGTTGTTTTCTATTTTGTATTGATAAATCATAGATATTTTCCACAAATATCAGCATTTTGTGGGACCGTTTCCATAGCAACGGCCCTTTTTTACACGCCCATGACTTCAAATGACTCAGATTGTGGTTGGAATCAGTGGGGCAGCTTGAAATACATATATTGGAGTCCTTACCATGTATATTTTATGCTGCTAAATGACAAATATACGGTATTTTCTAAATTCCAGTATTTCGTTATGTTACCATGGTAACGGCCCTAGCGGCCACGCCCACCATGAACTCTATGGAAAACAGGCAGATTATGAGAGCTGAGGGTCGTAGCTAACAGAAAAACATGATTTAAGATTGTGCAAACAGTTGTTTCTTTTTTGTATTGATAAATCATAGATATTTTCCACAAATATCAGCATTTTGTGGGACCGTTTCCATAGCAACGGCCCTTTTTTACACGCCCATGACTTCAAATGACTCAGATTGTGGTTGGAATCAGTGGGGCAGCTTGAAATACATATATTGGAGTCCTTACCATGTATATTTTATGCTGCTAAATGACAAATATACGGTATTTTCTAAATTCCAGTATTTCGTTATGTTACCATGGTAACGGCCCTAGCGGCCACGCCCACCATGAACTCTATGGAAAACAGGCAGATTATGAGAGCTGAGAGTCATAGCTAACAGAAAAACATGATTTAAGATTGTGCAAACAGTTGTTTCTTTTTTGTATTAATAAATCATAGATATTTTCCACAAATATCAGCATTTTGTGGGACCGTTTCCATAGCAACGGCCCTTTTTTACACGCCCATGACTTCAAATGACTCAGATTGTGGTTGGAATCAGTGGGGCAGCTTGAAATACATATATTGGAGTCCTTACCATGTATATTTTATGCTGCTAAATGACAAATATACGGTATTTTCTAAATTCCAGTATTTCGTTATGTTACCATGGTAACGGCCCTAGCGGCCACGCCCATCATGAACTCTATGGAAAACAGGCAGATTATGAGAGCTGGGAGTCCTAGCTAACAGAAAAACATGATTTAAGATTGTGCAAACAGTTGTTTTCTATTTTGTATTGATAAATCATAGATATTTTCCACAAATATCAGCATTTTGTGGGACCGTTTTCATAGCAACGGCCCTTTTTTACACGCCCATGACTTCAAATGACTCAGATTGTGGTTGGAATCAGTGGGGCAGCTTGAAATACATATATTAGAGGCCTTAACATATATTTTATGCTGTTAAATGACAAATATACGGTATTTTCTAAATTCCAGTATTTCGTTATGTGTTACCATGGTAACGGCCCTAGCAGCCACGCCCACCATGAACTCTATGGAAAATAGGCAGATTATGATAGCTGAGGGTCCTAGCTAATAGAAAAAAAATCTAAGATTGTGTAGACACCATTCTGTCTATTTTATACTGATAAGTTTAGATATTTTTCCAAAATATAAATTTTTTATGGTACCGTTTCCATAGTAACGGCCATTTTTTGACATGACCGTGACTTCAAATCACCTAGATTTTGATTTCAATCAATCAGGAAACTCAAAATACATATATTTAGATGCTTACCAGTCATTTTTCAAATTTCTAAATTAGAATTATTAGGTATTTTAGTAAATTCCTATATTTCCTTGATGCGTTGCCATGGTAACGGCCCTGGTGGCCACACCCACCACTTACTCTATGGCAAACAGGCAGATTCTGATAGCCGAGGGTCCTAGCTAACAGGAAAACATCACAAAAAATTGTGCCTAAGGGGGGGGGGGGGGGGGGGAGGGGTGTCTACGTTGGCCCATAGACTATTACCTGTCTATCAGTCTAATACTGCATTTCCTTTGCTGATGAATAATATAGGTTTTCCCGTTCAATTTCACAATTTGTTCAATCTATTTCACATTTCGAGCATTCGAATTCACAAGCGATATGATCGCCATGGTACATGTAAATTCAATTTCGTTTTGGCTACTTCAAATTCGTGATCTGTGCAACGAATTTTTCAAATGGGTCATCAAGATTCCTATTAAGAGCAAACGATTTAAGGAAAGAGCAATCAATTTCACTTTGATTCGTCCAAATTCATTATTCGTGCAACAAATTCTTCAAATGGTTCATTCTCATCTGAAGAAAGAGCAAACGATTTAACCAGTGAGCATCCAAATAAGCCAGTTCGGGGTTAGCGCATGGTACAAATGACCCCAAATATCCACAGATATTTTAGACATGGAGGGTCCCTTTATGTGCACTTCAGAAAAATAACTCTGGGAGTGATAGAGGTGCCTCATGAATAGCTTTTGTTTCCCCCTTTAAAAAGAATACTTCCACCTGGATATCATGGAATGCACCATTAGTGCATAATTGAATAATGATTACATGACATTCATGAGCACATATCGAATATTAGTGTCAGTGGGTTTTAGAATTTGGTACAGATGACCTTTATCTGCTCATGCTCAGATTGCATCTCCGAAATGGCTTATTAATTTACACACGTGCAAATTAACTTTTTGTGCAACAGATTCTTAAAATTCTTCATTCAAATTTGACTTACAAGCAAAAGTTTGAAATCGAAGCATCCAGTTTCAACTGCAACCGGCTTCTGTTACTCTTCGGTCATTCAATTTTATCAAAAGGCTGGCAAGTTTTAAATAAGTGCATTTGATTTAATGTGTATTGTAAGTTTTTGGAAAACCTTCTAAATTGTGAGCTAGGAAGCCCTCGGTCATTCTGTATGTTGCGCTTTTATGAGTACCACGTTTACCTACTATCCGCTTCACATTGAAAAAATGACAGATTATCACCCAGTTTGCTACAGGAAAGAAGAAGAAGGAAAGAAGATGTATACATGAAAGAATTAAGAAATTTGACAGAGAATCTGTCCATGATACGATACTGGTCTTTCATTCTCTGTCTATCAATCTGTATATCCACCTATCTTTCAATATATATTTCAATCTACCCTATATCTACCTATCTCATTACCTGTCTATCAGTCTAATACTGCATTTCCTTTGCTGATGAATAATATAGGTTTTCCCGTTCAATTTCACAATTTGTTCAATCTATTTCACAATTTGTTAATCTATTTCACATTTCGAGCATTCGAATTCACAAACGATATGATCGCCATGGTACATGTAAATTCAATTTCGTTTTGGCTCCTTCAAGTTTGTGATCTGTGCAACGAATTTTTCAAATGGGTCATCAAGATTCCTATTAAGAGCAAACGATTTAAGGAAAGAGTAATCAATTTCACTTTGATTCGTCCAAATTCATTATTCGTGCAACAAATTCTTCAAATGGTTCATTCTCATCTGAAGAAAGAGCAAACGATTTAACCAGTGAGCATCCAAATTCATTTATACACGTGCAAATTTACTTTTTGTGCAACAGATTCTTAAAATTCTTCATTCAAATTTGACTTACAAGCAAAAGTTTGAAATCGAAGCATCCAATTTCACCTGCAACCGGCTTCTGTTACTCTTCGGTCATTCAATTTCATCAAAAGGCTGGCAAGTTTTAAATAAGTGCATTTGATTTAATGTGTATTGTAAGTTTTTGGAAAACCTTCTAAATTGTGAGCTAGGAAGCCCTCGGTCATTCTGCATGTTGCGCTTATATTTATATATGAGTACCACGTTTACCTACTATCCGCTTCACATTGAAAAAATGGCAGATTATCACCCAGTTCGCTACAGGAAAACTTCAAACGAGGATAGGAGAAGGCTAATTGAGGCATACATACATACATACCCTTCTATGAACCATAATAAGCAGGCATTTAAATATATAACATGTTTGACATAAAGTATGAAAAATCCAATATATATACAATGAAATCCCGATAAAGCAGACTGATGAGAGACAGAAGAAAAAAAAAGAAAAGAAAAATTAATAAGTAAAGATAGAGAAATGTGCATATAAATGAAAGAAATCATAAAGTTGACAGAGAATCTGTCTATGGTACTCATCTTGCATCATCTGTCTTTAAAAAATGAAATTACTCTAAATACTAAAAAAAAGAAGAAGGAAAGAAGATGTATACATGAAAGAATAAAGAATTAAGAAATTTGACAGAGAATCTGTCCATGATACGATACTCGTCTTTCATTCTCTGTATATCAATCTGTATATCCACCTATCTTTCAATCTATATTTCAATCTACCCAAATCTATCTCTTTACCTGTCTATCGTTAATTTGAATGCTTTTAATGTTAAATCATGATTATGTATACCCTGGACTAATGACGTCCCAAATGAAAAAGAAATAAAAGATGTAAAATATGAAAAAGAAGAAAAACACACCTGTACTATCCCACATTTTAACAGATCGAAAAATATACAGTACATAAACATGTAAAAAGTTTAACATGATGATGGACACATACATTTATGTCATGCAGCATAATTGTTATGAAAAGAAAGACATTCCACAACGTTAAAAATCAATACTGAAGAAAACGTAGAAATCAATCATTCTGTCATTACATAAAATGTGAAAGTTTTGAATAGAATTTGATATATATATGCCATGATTCAAAAATAAATCCCATTCATAAATATATGAAGAGAGATTAAAATGTATGGCATATAAAGCTTAATAAAAAGCAAGTCTATTTCTTAAATAGAGGCAAAAAGACATAAATATATATAAAGACAAAGAGGCACACGCATGCACATCATTAAAAACCAAGAAATCCGTGAAAGTTGATCAACGAATCTATGATTTTAAAATGAATTCCTTAAAATGAAAGTGAATGCCAAAACAGGCCCCACTGGGGTACTTTCATAATTTGAATGCATGAACATTGAAATCTAATGCACGAAATTTGAAACGGTATAATATAGGTTTTCCCGGTCAATTTCGTAAGATCGTCAGTCAATTTCATTTTGCGTGCATTAAATTTCAAGGATTTAGGTCGCGCACAGCCGATTTGTAATTCAAATTCATTTTCATATCATTCGAATTTGTATTTATGTCATTTGAATCTAAGTTTTTGTCAATCAAATTCGCACTAAATGCACCTAGTTCGCAAAACGTTCATTCAATTTAGCAAAGAATGGCAAGGGAATTGCGCAATACTGTTATTCCAGCATTCAATTTCATTTCGGATCATTCAACTTAACACGTTGAGCATTCAAAATCAAATGTAGTTCCAGTAAATTTTGTCAGTTGATAATTATTTGGTGTTTTCATTCTTTCCTTATGAGTTTTCTGCACACATGGGTGTGTTTTTCTATAATCAATAACATTCTTTTATTTTTCTTCTGATTTATTATTTTTATTTTATTTTCTTCTGATTTATCATCATTTTGAAATTTAGTTCTAGGAATTTTTGTTCTTCATTTCTAACGTTTATAGCGCATGCAGAATTGCAGATTTTCTTGATTGATTTTTATTTTTTTTCATAATCTTGTTTTTTCATTTATTTTCTTGATTGATTTTTATTCTTTTTCATAATCTTTTTTTTTTCATTTATTTTCTTGATTGATTTTTATTCTTTTTCATAATCTGTTTTTTTTTTCATGTCTAACTATATATATATATATATATATATATATATATACATATATATATATATATATATATAGTGAGTGTGTCACTGTGTTGGCTGTCAATGTATACTCTGAAAAATGTTATTCATAACGTACATGTAGTTAACATGAATTATGTTATATATATAATGTTTCCTTTGTATAGTAGGCCTATGTCATGTTGGGCAATGTATCTCTTTATTTCATTTAATTTTTTCGCATTGGGGATAGGGAAGTAATTCAACATTGTAACTTAGAGTCCAGATTATGAAAGTTCGAACATGATGAGTTCCAGCATGATTCAGCCATCTATTTCCCGGCGGTCGAGGCATCTCGGAAGGTAGGTTTGAGTGTGCCGATACCAGCGCGCGCACTTTACTTGGGTGATGGCGTCGATGTTGCGTCTTGCGACTTGCTGCACAAGATGGGTTCGCCATTCCTGCATGGTCATCCCTTCTCCTTCTGCAGCTTCTCGGTCACCAACTCTCTGCTGCCACTCAGCTCGGGCTAGGTCTTGCTTGACGGCAGCCTTGAACGCCGAATGGGCCATCTCGGTGAAATTCAGTAAGGGTGAGTACGGAGGAAGGAGTTTGAGGCTGATCCGTGGGTCGACGTCAACTGGGAGCTGGGCACGAACATGTGGCCGCGCATTGTCGTACACCAAAAAGATGGCCTCGTCTGCCGGGAAGAGGTTGACACACTCACGAACTGTTGCAGCCAAGAACTCTTCGAAAGAGTCTCTCGTTACGGTCTCGTTTGATATGGTGTGGTGAACAAGGCCAATCTCTCCCGACACGGCAAAGGTGACGTTACAGTTCTTACCACGTTGACGATTGACAACTCGGCGAACCGGGACTCCTCGAGCAGCCCTTCCAAATGACCGCCTGGTCCATATGTTGTAGCCACACTCGTCAATGAATACACAGTGACTGATCACGCCTTCTTCCATGAACCAATTCGCGTACTCGACGCGCTTGTTCAGGATTCTCGGATCATTTCTGGCATCCGGCACATCTTCGGCTAGCTTCAAGCTAATCATCATTCCATCGAGTGCCCTTCCGATAGTGCTCACCGAAACAGGGGGCTTCTGGGGCAGTGCTGCCTCCAAGTCCCTCTTCATCTGGTGAAGGATAGCGAGGGGGTTGGCATCAATAATAAGTCGGAGTCTGGCTCGCATTTCGTCGTCAAGCTTGACGTTTTTCACCCCTCCTCGTGGCAACTTGTCACGTCTCCCTTCCCGCAGGTAGGTGGCTACTATAGACCTGGCGGTACTCCTTTTGATTCCGAGTGCGTCTGCAAGTTCTAAGTAGTCTGCCTGGTGTCCTTCAAATGTATCAATCAGCCTATTCCTGTCTTCATCGGATGTACGCCTATATCTAATTCTGGGCTCCATTTTGACGAGAGAGATACCTACAACAGACGTGGCCCGAATCAAAATGTGTGTAAGCAATGGGGAAATGAAGCTTTATACGACAGACTTATATAAGTCTGTCGTATTAAGGATTTCATGATAGCTGCAACAACTGTACATGACAAAACATGTTATTTTAAACATTACGACTTGAATAGATGAGCAAAAACACACAAACGCTAAATACATGCTAAATTGAATGAACTCATTACGAATTCGAATGCCCACGTGCGAATTTGAATGCTCGAAAAGACGCTTCCAAGCGAGGTAGCGAATTTGAATGCTCTCCACGCATATTTGAATTTGAATGATGTAAACGCTAAATGTCTTGACCGAAGTGCGAATTTGAATGACCTCAAAATGAATTTGAATGATAAATTTCATGGCACAGATCTTTTTCGCGAATTTGAATGACTCCCTTATCAAATTGAATGACAAATCTGCGAAATTGACCGGGAAAACCTATACTAAAACGAAATCGTAAGAACGATCGCTAATTTGAATGCCCTGAAAATAAATCGAATACGGATAAAGAAAAATGGAATGATATTAATTGAAATAATCTTGTCCATAAATGAATTTCAGTGTTCATAAATTAATCCGCTTGTCTCGAAAAGAATTTCAATGACTCCATTCAAAATTTGAAAGACCGATATCGATCGTTAGACGATAGTGTCTGAATTTGAATGCATCTAAATTAATTTGACTAACAACAATATGAAATCGAGCGGGAAAACCTATATAGGTTTTTACGTTCAATTTCATAGAGATAGATAGGTGGTAGGTCTTCAGAAAACAAAAAGAAATACAAAACAGAACTAGATTGAATTCTGCCAAATCTTGAAATGACTATAGGCTATATATACAAATTCTTTATTTCATCTTTACTGGCAGTACGTGGAAAAATATATGAAATGCACAACAGAAACTTTAAATTGTTAAATTGAATGCGCCAAAAGGAAAAATGAGTTCACGAAAATGAAACTGAATGCTCCAACAGGCCCTCCGGCTATTGTTGTGAAAATGAAAGTACTAATTGGGGAAATTGTATGCCCGTTCGTGAATCTTATTGCCGCATAATTAAATCGAACTTCTAGAAACGAATTTAAGTGACCGTAAATGAAAGTATGGTGCTCGTTGATGAATTTGGATGCATGTAAAATGATTTTGTTTGCCTCGTAAAGAAATTGAACGTCTAGAAACGAATTTGGATGACCTTAAATAAAAGCTTGCTGCCCGTCGATGAATTTGGATGATCATAAATTAAATCGCACGCCTCAAAATGAAATTGCTTGCTCGGAAAGTAAATTCGAACGACCGATATTGATCGTTTGACAAAAATGTGTGAATTTGAATGCCCTATGATGAATTTGAGCGACGAAAGTATGAAATTGAACGTAAAAACCTATAATAGCACTCAGGAACCTTACCAGCCTCAGCCTCAGAACATGCCTTCTGTGACAAGCCTTTCAATTTATTCTAGGTCCGCCTGTTGTGCCTGTACAAGGGAAGATTTGCCAAACAACCCATTGTCTGCAACAGAGCCTTCAACATTATCCCCATTCAAATCCTTGAAAAAGGTTTCAGCTAACCAGACATCAGTATTCTCCTCCACATCAATATAATCCGCATCATCCTTTTCAGCCCTACGAGCCTGAGACCTAGTAACAACACAATCCGGGAAAATTCCAAGAAAATCCTCCTGCAACAGTTCAATTTCAGCTACATCAATGGGCTTCTCTGAAACCACTGCAGATGCAACAACTTTATCTCCAGCCAAGTCGTTACCCAACAAAAGGTCAACCCTTTCCACGGCCAATTCCGGTACGACACCAACAGTTACAGGACCACTAACTAGGTCACATTCTATATCAACCTTATGCAAAGGAACCGACATATAATTTGGACCAATACCTTTAATCAAGAATTTGGCATTATGCTCTGAACTCTCTGGTGGGAGAGTCAAATCCCCTGGCATCATTAGAGACTGAGCAGCCCCTGTATCTGGAAGGATAACCACTGGCTTACCTGCAGCACCAGCCGAACAGGGGGATAAAGCTTCTAAAGCTCTCATCAACCTTCTTGACCTTATCGGCAAATACTAGAGAAACACTCTCAACATCTTGGACTGTTTCCGATGGGACAGACTTCATGAGTGGAGCACTTGTTTGCTTGACTAAACCCACATCTTTCTTACTTTTGGTTGGTTTCCCAATCAATTCCCAACAGGCCTTTTTCAAATGTCCTGGCTTATTACGATGAAAAAAAAACCTCTTGGACTTTGACCAGCAGACCTTTCGTTTGCTTTAGCGCTTCCATATGCCTGAGACTTGTCAGCGTCATCCTCCTTGCTAGCATTTTTCCCTCACCAAGTTTCTTGTGGGATTCAAATGGCCCTTTACCCTTCTTATTCTGAAATTTTCTGAAAGGAGGCCTATCCCCACTACCTCTGTGCTTGACCTCAAATTCATCACCTAACACAGCTGCCTTACTCAATTGAGTAATTCTTTGGTCATCTAGGTGAATACCCAAAGGAACACTCTTCTTGAATTCTTCTAGGAGGATAATCTTCTCCCAGTTGGGCAAAATCTTTGTCAACTCTCAGTGATCTGTACTATTTGTCAAACGTAATTTCTTGTTCCCTAGCAAACTCAACATAGGTCTTACCCGACTGTCTGTGAATATTCCTAAATTGACGTCTGTAAGCTTCTGGGACCAACTCATATGCATTAAGAATAATAGTCTTCACTGTATCATAGTCTAATGATTGCTCTTCAGAGAGAGATGAGTAGACTTTTGCAGCCTTTCCCATAAAAATACTTTGAAGAAGCAGAGTCCAGTATTCCTGAGGCCATTCCAACCTCCTGGCCACTTTTTCAAATGATGCAAAATATGCATCAACTCCCTCTTCTTCAAAGCCTTGGGGAGATTTCTCTTTGGTAGAGTTAGTATTTGTATGTGCTAACTCAATTTCTCTCAATTTCATCTGGTACTCCCTTTCTTCCTTTTCTCTCTACATTTCTATTTCTCGTTGTTTTCGTTTTTCTTCCATTTCCATTTCTCTTTGATATTTTTTTCTTCCATTTCATTTCTCTTTGATATTTTTTCTTCCATTTCCATTTCTCTTTGTTTTTGTTCTTCTTCCATTTCCATTTCTCTTTGATTTTGTTTATCTTCCATGTCCATTTCTCTTTGATTTTGTTTTTCTTCCATTTCCATTTCTCTTTGATATTGCTTTTCTTCCATTTCCATTTCTCTTTGATTTTGTTTATCTTCCATTTCCATTTCTCTTTGATTTTGTTTTTCTTCCATTTCCATTTCTCTTTGATATTTTTTCCTCCATTTCCATTTCTCTTTGTTTTTGTTTTTCTTCCATTTCCATTTCTCTTTGATTTTGTTTTTCTTCCATTTCCATTTCTCTTTGATTTTGTTTTTCTTCCATTTCCATTTCTCTTTGTTTTTGTTTAACTTCCATTTCCATTTCTCTTTGATTTTGTTTTTCTTCCATTTCCATTTCTCTTTGATTTTTGTTTTTTTCCATTTCCATTTCTCTTTGATTTTTGTTTTTCTTCCATTTCCATTTCTCCTTGATTTTGTTTTTCTTCCATTTCCATTTCTCTTTGTTTTTTTTTCTTCCATTTCTCTTTCATTTTGTTTTTCTTCCATTTCCATTTTTCTTTGTTTTTGTTTCTCTTCCATTTTCATTTCTCTTTGTTTTTGTTTTTCTTCAAATTCTAATTTCATTCTCTCTTTCTCCATCTCAAGTTTTGCTAATTGGAGTTGAACATCATTCGAACCATTAGAAGGAACCTCACTTTCTTTACTGAGCTTCATATGACTAGCTAGCAGATTAATTATCTCTGCCTTATTCAACCCTGGTGTAAGAACTACTCCCAAATGCTGACAAACAGCTCTCAAATCATCTTTTCTTAGTGACTTCAATTGACCAAGGGACAAATCTGTCCTCACTTCAACATCTATTGTAATCAAGATGGAACATATAACAGACAATTACAGAATAATGGAACTTATCTGCAATGTGTATTCTAGAAGTTTCCAGAGATTTCCAAACATTCTCTCTAATTTTTGTTAATGTTTTCGACTTGTTATATTTGGTTTCGTTTTTACCGGACAAGCCCCCAGTTTGTTGCAATCCAAAATCCACAAAAGTCTAGGTATAAGTCCAGAATGTTCTTGAAGTGTAGAGTAAGTTGGCTGCTAAATCACAATGATAAATCCCAAATAGTAAATCCAAATGTATGTTGTCCAACTGATAAAAGAAGATTCCAGAAGATCCAGTGGAAGAATGACCAAGGTAATTCAGGAAATCATCGATGTCGATGACGAGGTCGAACACGATGTCGATAATAATGTCGACCACGATGTCGATAACAATGTCGAATACGATGTCAAGGATGATGTCCCAAGACGAGTCCAAGATGAGGGCCAAGACGATCTTATGCTCCACGATGTTAGTCAAGGTATACATTCTGATCCTATCTGTGCAAGCTCCCAGCTTATATACAATCTCAATTACCCTTAACTAGCATTTTCTACCTTCAACTACAATAATCATGACGGTTCGGAAATCTCTGATAAGTTATACATAGTTCTAGTTGTAGCAAACAAAAGAGGGGGATTCCAATGATCTATTTATCGACTCATTGCAATGTTATACTCTTACTCAGAAGTTCATGTAAAGGTCAAGATTGTTAACAGATTACATACATGTACTTACAGTGTTATTATCATACATCATACATAGTGATCTAGAATGTTATTCCTCTACTGGATGTCCATTATGTACTATGTAATTGATGATTCTTTCAGTGTTACAGAGTACATTCATTTTTTCACATATGAAAAATGATCTCTCTTCTAGAAACTTCTATGTTCATAAATACATAAAGATAACTGGAAAACAACTTCCTTCCAGAAGATTCTTCAACTATATAACAAACCCTTCCTAATCATGTCGGCGCTCGTATGGCAAGCCATATTAATATTTAAAGTGATTTTTTGATATCACGAATTGGAATTTGTGATATCACGAATTGAATTTTTGATATCACAAATTCCCATTGGTTTAGCACATAAACCCAATTTTTGATATCAAGAAATCGAATTCGTGATATCACAAATTCCATTTTGTGATATCACTAATTCCATTTCGTGATATCATTAATTCCAATTTGTGATATCACAAAATCGCAAAGGAATTCTAGCACTCATGTTGTGCAAAAAATCACTTTGATTTCGAGCATTAGTTTTGTGCAGAAATTCAGCTTGGAATTCGAGCGTTAGTTTTGTGCTCGAATTCACTTGGTATTCGAGCTTTAGTTTAGTGCAGAAATTCAGCTGTGTATTCGAGCGTTAGTTAAGTGCAGAAATGCAGCTGTGTATTCGAGCGTTAGTTTAGTGCTCGAATTCACTTGGTATTCGAGCTTTATAGTTTAGTGCAGAATGTAGTTTAAGTCTGAATAAAAATAGCAACAGAGTTTTCGCATCCATATCCTTCACTGGAAACGATTTTAAAATAATTTTAGATGAATTGATACATGTAAATTGATTGGCAACATATCAAGAATTCAATTAAAGATATGTTGTCAATTTAAATGAAACCCGGCAAGCTGTTTCATATATTTTCGAGTTTTCATTGTTTAATTTATACGGCACGAAAAAGAGACATGATAACGAAGCTTTTCGACCTGCACTCATCAGGTTATCACGCAGGTATATAACAAATTACTTGAAATCAACTATATTATACTCGGTAAACCCGGACGCAACCTAGACGCCGTAATTTCAGAACAATCGCAAAGCTTGGACGAACTCCTTTTGTCTGCACAGAAGAGGTTCATGCGATTGAATGTAAGCGGCTTCCAGAAAGCGTAAATGCGCTGAGCTTCTGGCCCGGGACATAATTGAGAATTGGTCGTCGGCATAGCTTTGTGCGCAAGCTGGATTGTTCAGCAAGTGGAGACCAATCGCTGAATCGCATTTGGCTATCTTTGGTCTGTTAGCGTGCATTTCAGATTTGCAGGCACGGACGGGCTGCGTGCGCTGATTGGTTGTACGGTTCCGAATAGTCGAGGGGATGTGTTGTTTAATGCGATCAGCCAACCGCTGAGAAGTACGGCCCACGTACCTGGCATCGCACCGGCACTGAAATTGGTAAATAACATTACTCAAGTGGGGGGTGGGTAGTACATCCTTGCTAGTTGACGGTAGCATCCTGTGTGTAGAAAACACAATGCGTGTCGAAACCGCGTAATAGCAACGTGACACTGCGTGTTTGATCTGACTGGCGTATTTGTCAGATACCTTACCCCTCCAGGGTAGTTTGAGATACACGATTGTCAAGGAGAATAGTTTTGATTTTCGCGATTTCGGGAGCTAATTTGCACTCAGAGCAAATCCTAAGGGCGCGGCACACTAAGTTTCTAATGAGCCCAATCTTGTATGAAGTTGCACTGTACGAGTCCCATCTCGTGTATTGCCCGGTGAATGTGGGCTTGCGGTAGACGGAAGTGATAAATTTCCCATCACTTCTCTCCACGAGAACGTCGAGAAATGGGAGCGCATTGGACAGTTCAATTTCACATGTGAATTTTAGCGCGGGATGGAGCCAGTTCAGTTGTGTAAGGAAAACCTCACACGCTGCGCGGTTGTCAAAAATTGCAAACGTATCATCAACATACCGACAATACACATGCGGGACTATATTAAGATCGGTGGCGTTCTGTAGCAGGCGCATTTCATGAAAGCCAACAAAAATGTTAGCGAGCGCGGGGCCTAATGGGGATCCCATAGCCACACCATCTATCTGTGAATACATCGTATCATTGAAACTAAACTCAACCGCGCGAGTGGCCAAGTTCATGAGATCAATGAATACGGGCTCAGGAACAGGTGGTGAGTCTAAGTCGCCATGATAGAGATAAGAAGCACAGATGTCAATAGCTTCTTTCAGTGGCACGTTGGTAAATAGGCTAGAGATATCGAATGAACACATAACACAATTCCTATTATCAAGGGGTAGATCGCGGACGATTTCAAGTAATTTGTTATATACCTGCGTGATAACCTGATGAGTGCAGGTCGAAAAGCTTCGTTATCATGTCTCTTTTTCGTGCCATATTGAAATTTTGTAGTACCAAGAAATTATTTGTTTAATTTATATACAATTTTTTTAATTGAAAATATCACGTACAAAGAATTTATGGTTTCACTTACATCCCTTTGATTTATATTTAACGCGAGTAAATAGTTTCAAAATCAACTTATTTTTACGTAAATTGGCAACATACCAGTAATTCATTTCGTGATATGTTGCCAATTTGATATTAGTCGGATTGGAGTACCATATCAGTTGCCCAGAGCAATACCATGGCGTGCAGGCATAGGCACGTGGCCACGAGGCATAACCACGTGGTCATTCACCATACAGCTACAAAAGGTTACAGTACAGAAGGAGAATTCGAGCTCCACACGTGTGCTTCTATACGGTGCACGTGCTAGCATAGCGCAATGCAACACGTGCATGCATGCAATTCAGGGCATGGGACGTACCACTCATAGACAGGATCTCTATGGCTAGTATACGGTACATGAAATTGGCAACATATCACGAAATGAATTACTGATATGTTGCCAATCTACGTAAAAATAAGTTGATTTTGAGACTATTTACTTGCTTTAAATATAAATCTAAGGAATGCAAGTGAAATCATAAATTCTTTTTACGTGATATTTTTAATAAAAACAAATATATATACATTAAACGATGAAAACTCGAAAATATATGAACAGCTTGGCGGGTTTCATTTAAATTGACAACATATCATTAATTGAATTCTTGATATGTTGCCAATCAATTTACATGTATCAATTCGTCTAAAATTATTTTAAAATCGTTTCCAGTGAAGGATATGGATGCAAAAACTCTGTTGCTATTTTTATTCAAATTTATACTACATTCTGCACTAAACTAAAGCTCGAATACCAAGTGAATTCGAGCACTAAACTAACGCTCGAATACACAGCTGAATTTCTGCACTAAATTAATGCTCGAATAACCTGTGAATTCGTGATATCACAAATTCGATTTCTTAATATTGAATGAATTCGAATTAGTGATATCACAAAATGGAATTTGTGATATCAAGAATTCCAATTTGTGATATCACGAATTCGAATTAGTGATATCAAGAATTCGATTTTGTGATATCACGAATTCGATTTTGTGATATCACGAATTCGAATTTTTGATATCACAAATTCTCATAGGTTTATCACATCAACCCAATTTTTTATATCAAGAAATCGAATTTGTGATATCACTAATTCGAATTTGTGATATCTCAAATTCGATTTTGTGATATCACGAATTGAATTTGTGATATCACAAATTCAATTTCTTGATATAAAAAATTGGGTTTATGTGATAAACCAATGGGAATTCGTGATATCAAAAATTCAATTCGTGATATCACAAATTGATTTTGTGATATCACAAATTTGAATTCGTAATATCACAAATTCGAATTTGTGATATCACAAAATCACTTTAAATAGTAATAAGGCTTGCCATACGCTCGAGTGGACGACAGGTTTTAAAGCAGTAATTTACTTCACTGCATGTAGGGTTTGTAATTTGAAGATAGTAATTAAGGAAAATCAGTTTTAAAGCCCATAGTCGAGGTACCGCTACTATCATAGGAACGAAAAGGTTACGAAAATCGTACTATTCAGATGAAGAGATGCTATTCATAGCAGACAAATTCGAGGAATACAAAGATATCATGGATGCAAAGCATAAGGACTCAGATACTAAAAAAAGAAAGAAAGAGGCATGGACAGTAGTATTATGCTAAGACAAATGAAGATTTACATATTCACTAGAGAGAATTTTTGGAGGATCTTAAGACGTGCTTGACTAAACTAAAATCTGAATCACAAGAATGTCTGCGACAAAACAATATCTCACAGAAGAAGACAGGGGGAGGAAAACCAGTGAAACTGAGTTTAGTCAGTGCAAAAGTGATAACGCACTTGCCCTACGGGCGCGTGCATTATCACTTTGTGCTCTGACCAAACTTCGTGCACTATTCCTACCCTAACACACTTTCAACAGGGCATTATTTGTATACTAACGGATTCCGTCGTTCTCGGAATACACGCTCCCGATGAATCAACTCCAATTCCAAAACTCTTCATGGCATGCTGCCCTTTTGACGGTCAGTGTCAAAATGACTAGTTGCCAACTTGTGATTTAGAGGTACTGTACATCAACTCTAAATTTGGGGGGATATTTAGTTGCCAACTAGGCTTAGTCGGGTTTTATGAATACCATTTTGATCTACTTTCCAACTAGCGTAGATTTAGGGACAATCTAATTGCAAACTAAGCACTATGAATAGGACTTAGTTACCAACTAAAACTTAGCAGTTTAGGTGGCAACTAGCTTAGTAGGATTTTATGAATATGGGCCCTGGTTATTATATCTAACTCACGTTTACACTGAATTATATACGTTTAAAGATAAATCTGTTACAAAAAAACGTATAAAACTACATTTACATGGGTCCCGGTTCATAAAGCTTGTTATTAATAACATCACCTGCCATTTTGTATGAGAAATTTGTTCACAGCCAATCAAATGCAACGATTACAGATTATATTAATTATCGTGATTCGCTATTGATAACATGATTTATGAAACGGGGCCCTAACCTGCTTAGACTCCCATATGAGTGAGGTTTGAATGCATCATGTTGGAGACTTGCCCTACACAGATGATTTGCTTAGTCGATGCATCTGATATTACAAATGCATGGTTCTAACAATGATCTACCTTGGTTCAAACGATCCTTACTGGTAAATTTAAGTTGTAAACCAACCACATGGGATCACAAAACAAAACAAAGCAAAAAAAAAAATTCAAAGGATAGAACATTCTAGGTTCATAAAATGTCAAGTCGACTAAATGTCTGATTATTATTATTCGAGCAAGCAAACAATTTACGATTTCTTTCCTACCGGCCACGGGTGCAGCATTATTTACAGCGATATAATAAAAACAAGGGCAACGCAAAACTATTTTCGCATTTAATGAGCTACGACCGTTGACGTTTGACCTACATACTCCGAAATCGAACTTCGGCTGTATTTTGATACCATGTACCTTAATATAAAATTTCATTAAAATCCAGCAAATATTAAAGTTATCGAACGGAAGGACAGACGGACGGCAGCGTTACTATATTCCCCACCGACTTCGTCGGCGAGGGGAATAATAACAACCGCAAATTCATTTTGGGGTCATTTTATATCATTTATCATTATTTCCATACGTGAACACCGTCGATTTTCTTATCATTGTCTCGGCAATAGGCCTAATTTCAATGGATCTGTGAGGTCGCACTGCGACCCATTACATTGTACTTGAGATAAAAAAGGAAACTTGATGCGGTTTTCAGCATCATTAATATAAGAATTGATAGTAGAAGATTACACCCATAAATTGCACTCGATGGGATTTTCCTATATGATAAGAAGATATATTGTACATTCGAGTGAGTGCAGAGAACGAGCTTTTGAAAAATACTAGAAACAAATTATCATCAGTTCCTTTGATATAGGGGCACTGCTCCTTCTCGTATAGTTTAGGGCACTGTGCCCCTCCTGCCCCTAGTATGCAAGCACAAACCCTGGTCAGTCGTAGAAGAGAGTGTGAAATGTAATACTACAATAGGCCATGTACTAAATAGCTGCTGACACGACCGTGTGTTTGTGTGCGTGTGTGTGAGTAATTGGGTTTTTACACACGTACCGGGGTGGGGGGGGGGGGAGATTGTTTTTTGTCTGGCAACCAGTCAGATTTGACTATTTTTGCCATATTAAATTCTGGTATAAGTTTTTCTATCCGATGGTATAAACAAAAAATTATACGCTAGGAGATCTAAACTCCTCAAAAAAAGTTTGGAAATCTGACTTTGATCGATCATTTCTCCCGAGTCTTAGTGAATATTGATGTTTGATTGATACCACTGAAAAGATCATATAATTCTCTTTAAAATGATACCCTACATGATATGATTATCGTTCACATGGAGGTGCAGTGCCTTGAAATGTGGGGCAAGGTCAAAATCTGTATCACTGGGAGTAAAATGCCTAAAGATTTGTTTACAAATTAAAAATTCCTCCCCAGTCAAGCTTCTTCGTTTACTAACCATTGTCTACGGCGGACCGTTAAAAATGAATATTAATGAGTCAGAAAGAAGAGGATCTTGGGTATTTGATTCTAGTTCATCGTGAGTGGCCGTGAACCAGAATAGCCTGGTGGTTAAGTCGCTGCCCGGCAAGCAGTAGATGACAGGTTCGAATCCCGCTGGTTCCAATTTTTTCTGACTTGTGTTTTTCATTACAGATCGAGCATACGATCTTTAACACTGGGAGTAAAATGCCTAAAGATTTGTTTACAAATTAAAAAATTCCTCCCCAGTCAAGCTTCTTCGTTGAGTTTATTATACTTGGATTTACAAGTTCAAGAGGTCTTTCTCTAATTCCTATCAGCTTAAGGGAAAGAAAGAGAAAAGGAAAAGAAAAATGGGAAAGCAAAAGAAAGGAAGAGCTCCAGTCCCGCACCCGTACCGCAGTGCGGGGATACATCTGTCCCGTTGATGTAGAACATCAACGTCGGTGAAGTCTTGATCTTTCCAGGGGACAAGACGCCTTTAATCCTACCTACGTGGGGAAGACAAGCCCTTGCAGGGTGGAGCTTTAGATGAGAAAAGGTAGAAAGGTGGTTAGAACAGAAAAAAAAAAGAAAATGAGAGTGTACAATATTTAATCTATATTATATACACAAAATTTTAGGTATTGCTATGGTAAGGCAAAAAAAAGAGGACCATACTACTGACAGTGAGTGATAATCGATATAGTGCAGCGTACCATATATACACATACTTGTATCATTACATTTGCATTCACCTATACTATATACATGTGCATAAATACATTTTTATTTAGGCTTACAAGATATAAGGCTTACATATTCATAGATATATTAATGCAAAGGGGTACATAACATATCGGCCAACATCTGTACTCATTTGTATTACCATCATTATTATTGTTCACCTCTCTTTCTCACATTCCTTTTTTATTTTATTGTATTGTATTTTGTGTTAAATATACACATGCATGCACGCATACATAACACGGTAAAAACCACCCCCGAAAAACGGACCCAAGTGCAATTTCAAAGGCCCACTGCAGTGCCCACAAAGACCAGGCACGGACCAAGCAATACGCGATTGTAATGTTCGCACATTACCAAAGGTGACACACCGCGCTGTTGAAAATTGTCCCGAGTCCACTTCTCGAAAGCAGCCCCCACCGTGCTACATGCAAAATAATATATACACATACATACTTTTATATGCACATACACCTTACACATATCCCCTTATGGGGTGGCATGAGATGTTACATTACATTACATGTGGGGCAAGGTCAAAACATGACAGGCGTGTAAGAAAAAAGTCATTTGACAGAGGTACAATGTATATATATAGACTTCGTTATAAAAGTTCCTGTTCCTCGAATAACTGAGTTACTGATGAACTAGAGGGGTGCATAAGCCTGTGGGGGTAGTACAGTTGGCCTTCAGCCACACGCCACTAATCATCAGCCGCGAAGGAGACTCTCTCCAACCGTTGACCAAAGAGAGATTCAGATATCAATACATTAGCCCAGTATCCGATTTGCAGGATTATAGCTGGTAGCTGGTTTAGTCTTCTCTCAAGACACGATGTTTTTATGATGAAGTATCAAATTAAGGTCTGTGCTTGCAGACTACATGTCCCCTGCTCCACTGCCACACATTGTGCTGATATATTATGTAGGGGAATCTATTACTATAATTATGAAGCCTCTCTGATTCTTGAAGAGCTCTAGGTATATGGCTCGTTTGTGGACTTTAGGCATGTTAGGGCACATTTTTGTAAGCGACATCAGCATATATAGGTAAAAAGGGGCACTTATCAGAAGGTAAAGTAATACTAAAAAAAGGAAAAGGGACACTGATCAGAAGTAAAAGAGGTCACTTAAAAAGGGGGCACTTATAAGAGGTGAAATGGGGCACTTATCACAAGGGAAAATTGCACTATGAGAACGGAAAATGGGCACTAAACAGACGAAATTAGGGACACTTGTCACTGTCAGATTTCAAAAGGGGCACGAGGTTAAATGAGGTACTTATCAGAAGGTGAATAGGGCACTTAGAAAGAATAGGGACACTATATGAAGAAAAAAGGGGGTACTTTACAGCTATGAAAGGGGCACTTTCTGTATCGGGGGCCCTTTCCGAAGAGGGTCGTATTTTGCCAGAATAATAACTTTCTAGTGTTTCGCAAGCAAGCGAGCGAGCAAAAGTAATCCCAATTTTTCTTCTTTTTCTTTCCTTCCTTTTTCCCCTTTTTCCTTTCCTTCTTTTCTTTCTCTTTTTGTTGTCTGTTTTCTATCCCTTTCCCTCTTAACCTTTCCCTTTTCTCATTTTCCTTCTCTCTTTTCTCTTTCCTCTCCCTTTCTCCCCTCGTTTTTTTTTAGTGGGGCGGGGGGTGACACCCTCTCCCCCTCTAACGACACCGCTGTGTTAATGGTAACACTGTCGTGACGTTTGATACAGATTTTATTTCAAATTTATTAGATCGCCAGAATTCTACCCCCCCCCCCAAAAAAAAAAATAAAATAAAAAAAAGTAAAAAAATAAAATAAAGAAATAAAGAAATAAATAAAGAAATTAAAAAAAAGGAATAAAAAATAAAGATAAAATAAAATATATATATAAAAAAATAAAATAAAAAGAAATAATAATAACAAATAAATTAATAAATTAATAAAATGAAAAATAGAAAATAAAACAAAACAAATAATAAAAGATTTTTAAAAAGCATTATAATTCAGATGATTGAAGAAAAGAAAATTTAAACAGCATTTCGATATTTAAGATTTTTCAATAGGCCTATGCTTGCCATGATTCTACCCACCTATATTATTCGTGACAGAGCAAGCGACGTTAACGTCATCATTGTGATCGCAGTTATGTGAACCCCAAGTAGAATGAGAACACGAAGCGAGAAGATCATCATTTGAGTTACATCCAACATTATCCAGCCAAATAATCCCAGATGCAGTACCATTGAGTGCAACTCTGGTTTCGGACGATCCAGGGAATCCCAATTGTTTGCAGACAACCGTCGCATCTATTGAATCCCAGTGGTCCCTGCACACCGTGCCCCAGCGACCGTAGTAATTGATCTCAACACGACCGCTTGAAGCAGTGGATCCTGGACCAGCGAGTCTCACGGTCTGGTGCACTGGAATAATAATCATATTACTATCGTAGTTCTCTTTCTACAAATTGTATGAAGAGGCTGCTAAATTTGTATCACAACATTCTGGTAATAATGGTCACTTTTTGGCCAAGAGATGATCAACGATATCACCCCTCTTGTCTGAAATCAGAACAAATTTTTGATCTGAATAATTTATAGGTGGGGTTTGGGCATTAAAATTCTTAATGAGATAAGTGTGATTAATATCGGTACATTTGTGGATTTTGACATCCAAATTCTTATTTAGATATGTGTGATGATTCCAGAACAATCTATCAAGTAGATGTATCTTAACCATTTTGACCATTTCTGTCATTTTGGCCACTTTTGGCCCATAATTTCAGAAATAGTGAGCCGCAAGGTTTCCATTGGGCTTCCTCACCAAAAGTTTTGATGGGGAAGGTTTAAAAAGCTCATCCTACGCCAATTCCAAAAAAGAGTAGTCTTATTGACCTTACTCATGAGAGTCTGGTCATAATGGTCACATTTTTGCCAAAAAAATGACGAAAGATATCATTCCTTCTGTATCTGAAACAGGAAAAAAAAATAAATATGATTCATATCTAAGTGGGGTTTGGCATTTAAATTAAAATAGATATGTGTGATGATTTCAGAATAATTTGTTAATTGAGTGTATTAAAATCATTTTGACCATTACTGTCATTTTGAGCACTTTGACCCATATTGACCATTTGTAAAACTAGAATCTCGGAATTAGTGAACAGCAAGGTTTCCATTGGGCTTCCTCACGAAATTGAAATTTTGATGGGGAAAGTTTGAAAAGTTCATCGTATGTAAAAGAAATTTGCGGATTCCAAATTGTTATTCTTATTAACATGTCTAAGTTTCCTCATGACATTCTGGTCATAATTGTCATTTTTTAGCCCCAAATGACCAACGAAATAATTCCTTCTTTGTCTGAAATCAGGACAAATTTTTAATCTGATTCATTTTTAGGTAGGTTTGGGCATCAAAATTCTAATTAAAAATGTATTATAATTCCAACAATCCATTAATTTGATGTATTTAAATAATTTTGACCATTTCGGTCATTTTGGCGAATTACACCACTTTGACCCACCTTGACCATTTGCATGATTTCTATAAGAAACATGGAAGTAGTGAGCATCAAGGTTGCAATTGGCTTTCATCACCGAATTCGATGGGGAATGTTTGAAAAGCTCATCCTATGTAAAATTTTAGTCTTTAATTAGTATTGACCTCACACATGACATTCTGGTCATAATGGTCACTTTTTGGCCCCCAACTTGCCAACAATATTCCTTTTTTTTATCCGGGATCAGGTCAAAATTTCAATCAGAATAATTTAAAGGAAGGGAAAATATGTTATCTGTCCAGAAAAGAGAGTCAATTCTTCCGATGCATTAAAACCGTTTTTGACAATTTTGGACTTCGGTGATTTTGGCCACTTTCACCCAAAGTGACCATGATTTCCAAAACAAACATGAATTTCAGTGAGTAGAAAGCTTTACGTTGTGAGCATTGATCAGAATATTGGTGGGGAAGGTTTGGAAGGCTTTGACAGGGGGAGGGTATTGGTGGGGGGGGGTGCTGAAATCAGATGAAAGAAAAATGAAGAAGAATATTATTGTTTGAAGGGTGGGTAAAGAGGATTTGATACACATATTTCTTGTAAAAATGTGTCTTAATTGAAGTAAAGGTGGTTTTCTTGACCCCAATACAATGTAGTAATACATATACAGTGTGTCCCAGAAAAAACGAAACCGAGATTTATCGATGTTTAATCCTATCTTAATAACAATTATTATTAATAAAAGACACATATTTGCAAAGCTTGGATCCTCTTCTTTCATTTTATGCCACTCATGAGTGAATAAAGACAATGTGAAGCAGGGCTACCAAGAAGTCGTTTAGCCAACGATATCTGAATTTCAAAGAGATAATCACATTTCTAGAAGGTTCATTTTCTGCCCTTTCATATGACACTTCAATGGGGAAAATGAGCCGGGGATGACAAAGCTCTGTTGGTGTACAAGTAATGCTTGCATTTCCATGATTTATTAATCGAATCCGTTCGCACTCGTGTCCGGACAATTACCCCCTGGACAATCACCCCCCGGAAAATTACCCCCCCCCCCTGAAAACTACCCGACAAGGACAATTACCCCCCCCCCCCGGTATATTACCCCTGGAAAATTACCCCCCAAGGACAATCACCCCGAGGACAATTACCCCTGGTAATTACCCCCCGGAAAATCCCCCCCCCCCCTACCCCTTGAGGACAACCCCCCAGGACAATTACCCCCCGGTATATTCCCCCCGGAAAATTACCCCCAAGGACAACCACCCCCGAGGGCAATTACCCCCCGGAAAATTACCCCCAAGGACAATTAACCCCCGGAAAATTACCCCCAAGGGACAACCACCCCCGAGGACAATTACCCCCGAAAATTAACCCCCAAGGATAACCACCCCGAGGGCAATAACCCCACCCCCGGATAATTCCCCCAAATTACTGGCCCCTGACCTTAAAGAAGTTTGACTTTTCATGAATTCTCAAAGCAAAGGATTGCTACTTTAACTGTTTTATAAGGTTGATCTGTTGTGTTTACGCTTGACTAATGTGGTGAAAATCTCTATTGTCACCATACTTTTAATTAAAAAAGGAATGAAATTAAAAATGTTTCGAATATAAATCTACGTATAACAAGGACATTAAACTATTTACATTATCTATCACACTCCATGTCAATTTAGTTGCCAATCACCAACAATTTTCCGCCTTAAAAGTGGATAACTTTATCAGCATATTAAATAGTGTTCAGTTTTCAGTTTTATTTTAATTCACTTATAACAGAACAATCATATTTTCAAAAATTATGACAAATAATCACAGAACTCAGTGACATTACTTTAATGCATTTTGCAAATCATCATTTCAACTAAGGAGGAATGTATCGAATTATTTGCTGTAAACCGTAACAATGGAAAGATCTACTGAGAAGCAGAGCTTGTGTAATAAATATATAATATATATAAGAAGGAAAAATCAAATATTAATAGGAAAGTGCGTAATGACATAATCATAACACATTCATCGAGGATTAAAGCAAGGATGTCTGTTATCGATGGGGCTACCTCCCCCATTCTAAAAAGATAATTTAAACTTCTCATTAACCCTTGGGTGAATTTAACAAAGGCAGGAATCATCACAAAGTGTTCTAAAGATAATTTAAACCTCTGATTAAATTTCTATATAGGAAATTTAATAATAGGTTGCGAGCAGATCTATGAGCGAGTATACGCCCTATATCCTGTCGCTAAAAGAAAAGGGGACCCAACAAAGAAAATAGGGTGTAAGTTTTCATCCTTTATGCATCCTCTGCAATTTTGCTAATCAACTGATCATGTATTTGCCTTTGTATGATCTATTTCATGATCTATCTCAAAATCCATTTCATATTGAAGTAAGATATTATGCTTTCTGGTTCAGTAATTATTTCAGAATGAAATTTACCTTCAAGACTTATTAGTATGCACGGTGCTTAAAAATAAAGTAAATAATCTACTTTCTGGTACATTAATTTCATTTGATTTTGTAGCTCTTGAGCAATATTTTAAATCGGCGTGCAGGAAGATGATTTTAATTACATGAAACTTATTCAAAAAACGTTGATTTTGTGAAAAACAATTATCAAAAACGGTAACAGCATGTAATTTCATGAAGAAATATCATTTAAAAAATATTAGTGACTTCCTTTCTGGGGGTAGTTGCGGGGGGGGGGGGGGATAATTTTACAGGGGGTTATTGTCCTTGGGGGTAGTTTTCCCGGGGTAATTTTCTGGGGGGTAATTTTCCGGGGGGTAATTGTCCTTGGGGGTAGTATTCCGGGGGGGGGGGGTAATTTTCCATGGGGTAATTGTCCTCGGGGGTAGTTGTCCGGGGGGGGGGGGGGGGTATTTTCCGGGGGATAATAGTCCTCGGGGGTGGTTGTCCAGTGGGGGTAATTTTCCGGGGGGTAATTGTCCTTGGGGGGGGGGGGTATTTTCCGGGGGGTAGTTTTCCAGGGGGTAAATGTCCTCGGGGGGTGGTTGTCCGTGGGGGGGGGGGGGGGGGGGGGGAGGGTAATTTTCCGGGGGGTAATTTTACAGGGGGTTATTGTCCTTGGGGGTACTTTTCGGGGGGTAATTTTCCGGGGGTGGTTGCCCAGGGGGTAATTGTCCTAGAACTTATTCAAAAAACGTTGATTTTGTGAAAAACAATTATCAAAAACGGTAACAGCATGTAATTTCATGAAGAAATATCATTTAAAAAATATTAGTGACTTCCTTTCTGGGGGTAGTTGCGGGGGGGGGGGGGGATAATTTTACAGGGGTTATTGTCCTTGGGGGTAGTTTTCCCGGGGTAATTTTCTGGGGGGTAATTTTCCGGGGGGTAATTGTCCTTGGGGGTAGTATTCCGGGGGGGGGGGGTAATTTTCCATGGGGTAATTGTCCTCGGGGGTAGTTGTCCCGGGGGGGGGGGGATTTTCCGGGGGATAATAGTCCTCGGGGGTGGTTGTCCAGTGGGGGTAATTTTCCGGGGGGTAATTGTCCTTGGGGGGGGGGGGGGTATTTTCCGGGGGGTAGTTTTTCCAGGGGGTAAATGTCCTCGGGGGGTGGTTGTCCGTGGGGGGGGGGGGGAGGGTAATTTTCCGGGGGGTAATTTTACAGGGGGTTATTGTCCTTGGGGGTACTTTTCCGGGGGGTAATTTTCGGGGGTGGTTGCCCAGGGGGTAATTGTCCTAGAACCGTTTGCACTGTCTGCCTGTCTTAGCAATACACACAAAAAACAAAAGACCTCATGCATGGCTGATCGACAGCCAAATGGAGTGGTGAGTACAAAATGATAAAAGCTTATGCTTAGGTCAGACGGACATGTACGGATGTCTGCGGATGCATCCGTAAAAAAAAATAATTTCACCGCAGAAATTGTTGAAAATCTGCGCAAAAAGCCAAAAAACCACGGTAGATACGCATGAGATACGGATGCAATACGCATGAAATACGCAAATCCTGCGGATGTTCTGCGGAAGACACCCCTTTGGCGGATGTGCCACGCTAGTGTCACTTAAATTCTGCGCAAGATGCGGACTAGATACGGATGTTCTGCGGAAGATACGGAAGTCCTGCGCACGATACGCATACGCACACGGATGTCGGCTTTCTCCTCGTCCGCAACATCCGCATATATACCGCGGCTTGTGGAGCATCACTTCAGTTGCGATTCGATCTTTGGAGAGAACACTACTACTACTACTACTACAGATTTTCAAAATTCACGCTGCGGATCTGCGTATGTCTGCGGATCCTGCGGATTAGGTTACGGATGGATACGGACGTTTTACGCAAAAATACGCAAAGATACGGATCAATACGCATGATACGGAACAATACGCAAATTCTACCTAAATTCTGCGCAAAAGACCTTGCGCGGGAAATTTAAAATAATTTTGAGATTTTCAAAACTTTTTCGCGGAAGACCTCGATTCCTGCGCACTCCCACGGATTTTTACGGATGCACTTACGGATGATACGCATGATACGGATTGCTGCGGATTTCTACGGATTTTTACGGATGCACATCCGCAGACATGCGTATCGCGCGTATCTGTCCGTCTGACCTAAGCATTATTGACGGTGATGTACGTATTCATTAACCTAATTGACCATGCAGTTAACAACAGAGCAACTAGTATTTCTGGTAACAGAATGGGGACAATCTTAATAAGTCATGGAAATGCGAGCTTCAATTTACACCAACAGAGCATTGTCATCCCTGGCTCATTTTCCCGATTGAGGTGCCATATAAAAGGGCAGAAAAAGAACTTTCTAGAAATGTAATTATCTCTTTGAAATTCAGATATCGTTAATAGCCAAACGACTTTTCGGTAGCCCTGCTTCATATTGTCTTTATTCACTCATGCGTGAAGTATGTATCATATGAGTGGCATCAAATGAAAGAAGAGGATCCAAGCTTTACAAATATGTGTGTCATTTATTAATCATAATTGGGATTAAGATATGATTAAACATCGATAAATCTCTGTTTCGTTTATTCTTGGACGCACTATATATATATATATATATATATGTATATTTGACTAACGGGTACATTAAGTCGACACCTAACAATGCAGTTTATTCCGTCATAATAGCGACCCCTACATTAGGTAGACAGTTGGTACATTAGGTCGACAGTTGAACAAAGAAAAAGAACAAAAACTGTCCTCCTAATGTACCAATTAGGGGTATATATATATATATTTGTACCTGGGTCCTGTCCGCTACCGTCGGTTTCACGCTCGACGCGATCTTCAAGCAGACTGATGACTCGACTCGGCTTGTGCATCTGCTTGCTGCAATGGGTCGGTGTCACGCTTGGGTGGCTTTCTTGGCGGCCTTTTTCAGTGCCTGCACTTTGAGATGATCTCTGACCTTTGTTTAGTGCCTCTCTGTTACTGATAATAGTGTACTCCTACTCCATGCAGAGATTGCAGAGCCCACTTTTTCTTAGGTTTAGATTGGATTTCTTTTCGATCCCCCAAGATGGTGTGAATTCGGTGTTAGATTCCTTTAGGTTCCATACATATTTGGAAAGTTGAGTTTCGTTTCTGTATTTTTCATGTTTCAACGATCTCACATGTTTTCTGTACCTGTCCTTGAAAGTGTCACCCTATCTTGGAGGATCGAAAAGAAATCCAATCTAAAAATAAGAAAAAGTGGGCTCTGCAATCTCTGCCTGGAGGAGAAGTACACTATTATCAGTAACAGAGAGGCACTAAACAAAAGGTCAGAGATCATCTCAAAGTGCAGTCACCGAAAAAGGCCGCCAAGAAAGCTACCCAAGCGTGACACCGACCCATTGCAGCATACAAGATGCACAAGCCGAGTCGATTCATCAATCTGCCTGAAGATCACGTCGAGCGTGAAACCGACGGTAGCGGACAGGACCCAGGTACAAATATTAGGCTCTGCCCTTCAGCATCGAGCACTTTTGAATGCCTGAACTCCAAATTCAACTACACCTATGTGAATATATATATATATATATAAACTCCTCAAAAAAAGTTTGCAAATCTGACTTTGATCGATCATTTTTCCCGAGTCTTAGTGAATATTGATGTTTGATTGATACCACTGAAAAGATCATTTAATTCTCTTTAAAATGATACCCTACATGATATGATTATCGTACACATGGACGTGCAGTGCCTTGAAGTGTGGGGCAAGGTCAAAATTCAAAAGTTGCAAAATGACACAATATTGAAAGTCACTGTTCTTTTTGCCGTGGTGATGGTGTGGGGAGGCATCTCGACTGCAGGAAAAACAGAACTTGTTGTCATTGACGGAAACCTCACTGCTCAGAGGTATAGAGACGAGATCCTCCAACCAACAGCTGTCCCGTATGTAAGGAATATGGGGAACGACGCAATCCTGCAAGACGACAACGCGAGACCCCACAGAGCGAGACTGGTCCCCAATTTTTTTTTTTCCACAGCAAGGCTGTTGAATGCATGACACTAAAATTTCTCATAATAAACCATTTTTGTAGTCATGTACATTCAAATGGAGATAGTTTTATCATGTCATCTGGTCATATAACCTATTTTTATCAAGATATTTGCTTCAGCTGTTTCTTTTGTTAAGCAGGATTTGGCATGCACTTGTAAGTTGCTTGGTCGGACAAAGGTTTGTCATTTCTTCAAAGAAGTGACAAAGACATACAACTGCTCTCAGATATCACCTGTGCGAGACAATGGGGGTACCAAGATGGCTGCCATTTTGCATTGGTGGCTTTAGTTGTACAATAGCTATTCATCATGTCCATTGTGTACAGGTAAATGGACATGTACGACTATGACATCACAGTTTTTCAAAATGGCAGCCCCCATGGGATAATATCTAGCAAGGAATCTGCAAACTTTAGAGAGATTGTTCTCCTTACTAAGTAATCAAATAGGAGTAAGATATTTTGAACAGGCTGGCAATTTTCGACATGATTATCAGCTAATGTTTGTCGAGTTTCATCTCCTTTAAAGGGTGACTAAATTAGAAAGAAAAAAGGTGCTATTTCCATGTGTCTTTGCCTTCCAATCACGAATCTGGCAATTGATTTTCAAAATTGTGTCTCGTTTTGGCGAAAAAGGGGAGAAGTAGAGGTTTTGTGACCGTTCCGTAAAACGCGTGAGCTGTTTGGCTAATTGACGTCACACCCCCAAGTGACGTATAAAGAGTAAGAGGCACAAGATTTTCAGGCTGCAGCATATAACATTGTACACACAATGCGGTATTTGACCCCTCTGTTCAACGGACAATTTATGAACAAAAGGAAATTAATCAATAGTCTTACGAGTGAATAATCATTATCAATATATTTTCTACAAGATCAGCGAACACGTTTGCCGAAATATACAGCTCTTGTTTTGTTTTTTAAACTTTTCTTTGAACAATGTTCTCATCCATCTGCGCTTGCCGAACGAAAGTTTTGCATTGGTCTTAAATGCGTACACAGCCGTTTTATGCGTCTGTGCAATTTACTACCCATCTTTAGTACGGCAACTATGTTCCCCCCCGTACTAAGCCACTGGTGAACGCTTTTGTTTTGTTTATATCACTTTCGCCTTTTTTTTTTACTTCGCTTTACATACTACGCTAGTACTGAATTAGATTTTTGGCTGAATTCTTCGAGTAATTTAGAGAGATGGATAGTGACCGCGGCACCGGGCTGGGCCTGCCGAGGTCTGCGGACGCGTACGGTATATAGGTTGGTGGAATATTTTTCTTTTTCTCGTACGTCACAGATTACGTGATCATGATGTCGCTTTGATTGGGTTTTTTAGGGGCGGGACTTATGACTGTGTAAATCAGCAAAAATGTACTTTTCAAATAATTATGAAATACGACTGAATGCATAAAAAAGTGTGTGATAGATATTTTTTGGCTCCTGGTGACTCCTTCCTACGAAAAATGGGCAATTAATTTTCTATTTTAGTCACCCTTTAGTATAGGTTTTCCCGGTCAATTTCGTAAGATCGTCAGTCAATTTCATTTTGCGTGCATTCAATTTCAAGGATTTAGGTCGCGCACAGCCGATTTGTAATTCAAATTCATTTTCATATCATTCGAATTTGTATTTATGTCATTTGAATCTAAGTTTTTGTCAATCAAATTCGCACTAAATGCACCTAGTTCGCAAAACGTTCATTCAATTTAGCAAAGAATGGCAAGGGAATTGCGCAATACTGTTATTCCAGCATTCAATTTCATTTCGGATCATTCAACTTAACACGTTGAGCATTCAAAATCAAATGTAGTTCCAGTAAATTTTGTCAGTTGATAATTATTTGGTGTTTTCATTCTTTCCTTATGAGTTTTCTGCACACATGGGTGTGTTTTTCTATAATCAATAACATTCTTTTATTTTTCTTCTGATTTATTATTTTTATTTTATTTTATTCTGATTTATCATCATTTTGAAATTTAGTTCTAGGAATTTTTGTTCTTCATTTCTAACGTTTATAGTGCCTGCAGAATTGCAGATTTTCTTGATTGATTTTTTTTTTTCATAATCTTGTTTTTTCATTTATTTTCTTGATTGATTTTTATTCTTTTTCATAATCTTTTTTTTTTTATTTATTTTCTTGATTGATTTTTATTCTTTTTCATAATCTGTTTTTTCATGTCTAACTATATATATATATATATAGTGAGTGTGTCACTGTGTTGGCTGTCAATGTATACTCTGAAAAATGTTATTCATAACGTACATGTAGTTATCATGAATTATGTTATATATATAATGTTTCCTTTGTATAGTAGGCCTATGTCATGTTGGGCAAAAACACACAAACGCTAAATACATGCTAAATTGAATGAACTCATTACGAATTCGAATGCCCACGTGCGAATTTGAATGCTCGAAAAGACGCTTCCAAGCGAGGTAGCGAATTTGAATGCTCTCCACGCATATTTGAATTTGAATGATGTAAACGCTAAATGTCTTGACCAAAGTGCGAATTTGAATGACCTCAAAATGAATTTGAATGATAAATTTCATGGCACAGATCTTTTTCGCGAATTTGAATGACTCCCTTATCAAATTGAATGACAAATCTGCGAAATTGACCGGGAAAACCTATATTAACATTTAGGAGACGAAATCTTCACAGTGTCTTACGATTGCTATATATAGAGGGTGTCCCACAAAAAATCTAAAACGGCGGATTTTCAGTACTTTGCCTTGGAAAAGTATATAATTTTTTTTTTATAATATTGGGTAAAGCATCTTCTACCAAAGACAATCAAATCAAGATCACTGAAATTGGTTAAGTAATTTTGATTCTATGCCCGTTTCTTAAAATACAGTTATTTTGAAATTTGTCATGTTTTATTGCGACCGATTAGAGTAGATTGTGTCTGGATTGGCCTTCCATAAGGCATGTACGATGTTCGGGGGAAGACCATTGATGCGTGTCAACAAAAGACGCGGTAGAAACGCAAAAACAAAGGCGTATGTGACAGCCTTCATCAGTTTTCGTTTAATGGTTGCCTGCACGTGTATGAGCCACAGAGGGAGGGGGCCTCTGTCTGTGTGTGTGTGGGGGGGGGGGGGGCTTGGGTGCGTGTTGGCGTATGTGTGAGGGTGTGTTTGTGTGTTTCGAAGGAGATGGATTTTAGTGAGCTGTAGCTCAAGAAAAGTGGAAACGACGCTAATTATCAATTAAGAAATGCCCACACGCAAGCTAAACGTGACATGATAAAACCTAAATTTTGTAACATTCTTTATGTTTTGGAGAAAAGGGGGAAACTTCAAAATGGTTTTGCCTAATTCCGATTCTGTACCTCCTCCAAGCCAATGTGTCTGATGTTCTAACATTATGATATTAGATGGTGGTGGTATATGAGGCGATGCCAGTGAGATTCAGGTCGCAATGTGCTCTCACGTACAATGACTTCTCTGCCGGTATAGGTAGGAACAGGTGATCAGTCCTGTTTCATCGCCATGTAAATTTACATAATTCTAAACCTAACTTCATTCATCGACGAAATAGTATAGTGTGTTTTCACAGAATGTGACAATGTCATTTCCCTATTTTTGTGGGTTTGGAGTTGCGTCACGATGATTCATAAAAATAGGGAAATTCAAACGAGTTCAAAATAAAGATTCAAATCTATGCACAATCTCAGCTGTGGATTAAGACTAGGGATTTTCCTACTGAAAACAAACGCATACCTTTGATAACATTATGATATTAGATGGTGGTGGTATATGAGGCGATGCCAGTGAGATTCAGGTCGCAATGTGCTCTCACACATAATGACTTCTCTGCCGGTATAGGTAGGAACAGGTGATCAGTCCTGTTTCATCGCCATGTAAATTTACATAATTCTAAACCTAACTTCATTCATCGACGAAATAGTATAGTGTGTTTTCACAGAATGTGACAATGTCATTTCCCTATTTTTGTGGGTTTGGAGTTGCATCACGATGATTCATAAAAATAGGGAAATTCAAACGAGTTCAAAATTAAGATTAAAATCTATGCACAATCTCAGCTGTGGATTAAGACTAGGGATTTTCCTACTGAAAACAAACGCATACCTTTGATAAACGCACATAACAGCAATTTCTTGATATTTCTTTTTGCTATTTTGGGGAAAGGTCAGGCAAATTTTGCTGTTGGAAAAGGACTGTCTGCATAAAATTTGAATATCGCATGCGCTTCTTTATTATGTGGGGAAAGGGGGGGGGATAAACTTTTATCTTCTTGGTACCACTTTCAACTATTTTTTTAGTGTGTGCATGTGCATGTGCATTTTATTCCATAAAGCGAGATTCTCACCCTCCTTTCACGATAAGAACATTGCGACCTGAATCCCACTGGCCTCGCCTCAAACTAATACCACCGCCATTTAATATCAGAATGTTAGAACGGTGGCTTGGAGGAGATACAAAATCGGAATTTAGGCAAAAAGGTTCCAACTTTTCTCAAAAATATGAATAATATTACAAAATTGAGGTTTTATAATGTCAGCTTGCGTGCGGGCAGTTCTTAATTGATGATAAGCGTCGTTTCTACTTTTCCCGAGCTCAGTAAAACCCTCTCCCTCGAAACACACACAGAAATACACACACATTTTGTGGGGAACTGTACATGTATTGTTTTCTCCTATTGTATTTTGTACGCCGCAAGCAATATTTTGTAACCCACGAGGCCATTATTTTGATCTTTTGTTCTCTGAACGTCTGAATCTAAGCCCACACACACGCACACACACCTATCCAAGCACCAACTTACACACACACGCACACACACACACACATACTCGCACACGTTTACATGGCTTTACTTCTGAGGACAACTATTGTTCCTCTATTGTTACTCGTCCTCGGACAGTCGACGGAATAAAGCACAAATTCATTGTTCGACGTTCGAGGACTATTGTCCGGCTCCCGAGGACCATTGTTGTCATGATTTTTTTTTGTTCTCTGTCCGAAAATGTCCTCGGACATAATGCTAAACAAAAGCACACACAGGTATACTTGTGTGTCTTTCCCTTTGTTCTCTCTATTGTTCAAATAGCCACACAAGCAGCAAAAAAAGCTACACAAGCCTGACGGAATAAAGGCTATCTATTGTGTTTGACTGTCCATTTAGTCACACAAGTATACCTCTGTTGGTACACACCCACACACTCACACACAAGCATACAGAGGTCCCCTCTCTCTGACTCGTACGTGCAGGCAACCATACTTTTGCGTTTCCACTGTGCCTTTTGTTGACACGCATAATGGACTTCACTCAAACATCGTACATGCCGTATGGAAGTACATGCCGTATGGAAGGCCATTCTCGACACAAAAAACATGAGAAATTTGAAAATGACCATATTTTAAGACACGGGCATAGAATCAAAATTTCTTAACCAAATTCAATGATTTTAATATCATTATCTTTGGTAGAAGATGCTTCATCCAATGATGTAAAAAAATTATATACTTTTCGAAGGCAAAGTACTGAAAACCCGCCGTTCCGCTATTTTGGAGACACCCGGTATAGTATCTTGCTATTTATCAACATATATTATAGAAATCTGACGAACAGTCTTTGATGGCTTATCAAAACTTTACATGACCTTTAAAATAGAAAAAATTATGCAAATTGTCAATGTGGGTCAACGTGGAGAAATTCGCAAAATTGACCTTAAATTGTAAAAATTATTAAATACATCCAATTAATAGACTGTTCTGGAATCATCAGCATATCTAACTGGAATTAAGATTCTAAACCCACTTACAAATGAATCAGATTTAAAATTTGATCACTTTTCAGACAGTAAAAGAATGATATCGTTGGTAATTTTTTGGCAAAAAGTGACCATTTTGAACAGAATGTCATGAGTAAGGTCAATAAGACTAGCATTTTTGGAATCAGCGTAAAATTTTACAGAGAACAATGCTTTTCAAACCTTCCTGATCAAAATTTTTATTTCGTGAGGAAGGCCAATGGAAACCTTGCTGCTCACTAATGCCGAGATTCTTGTAGAAATTATGAAAAGGTCAATATGGGTCAAAGTGGTCAAAATTACCGAAATGGTCAAAATTATTTAAATGCACCTAATTAATAAATTATTCTTAAAATCATCACACATATCTATCTGGAATTTAGATTATAGACCCCACTTACAAACGATTCAGATTAAAAATTTGATCACGTTTCAGACAAGGAAGGAATGATATCGTTTAGTCAGGTTTTTGCTAAAAAAACGGTGACCATTATGACCAGAATGTAATAATTAAGCTCAATAAGACTAAAACTTATGGAATCAGCGAGGAATATTACATAGAATGACCTTTTCAAACTTTCCTCATCATTTTTTTTTTTTTTTTGATAAGAAAGCCCAACGGAAACCTTAAGGATCACTATTTTCGAGTTTCGAATAGCCTATTAGAAATGGTTAAAATGTGGGTAAAATAGGCCGAAATTACCTACATTTTCAAAATAGTTAAGATACATCTAATTAATAGATTGTTCTGGAATCGTCACATATTTTTATTATAATTTTGATGCCAAAACCACTTAAAATGATTCAGATTAAAAATTTTACCAAGTTTCAGAAAAAGAAGGAATGATATCGTTCGTCATTTTGGGGGCATAAAGTGACCATTGTCACTGGATTGTAATTATGGTCATGAATCAGGTCAATAAGATTAGCATTTTTGGAGTCAGCACGAAATTTTACACAGGATAACCTTTTGAAACCTTCCCATCAAAAGTCATATCTGGGTGGGGAAGCCCAGTGGAAGCCTCGGTGATCACTAATTTTCGATTTTCTAATAGAAATCATGCGATTGGTCAATGAGGGTCAAAGTGGCCAAAATGACCAAAATGGCTAAAACGATATAACTAAATCCAGGAGTTGATTGTTCTGGGATCAGCAGATTTCTGCTTTAAATTTGGAAGTCAAAACCTACTCTTCAGACGATTCTGATTACACTTTGTATCAGATTTTGGATAAAAATTACTAACTTGGTCATATTTGGCCAAAAGTTGACCCAAATGACCACTCCATTGTTATTGGGGTCAATAAGACCACGTTTTCTCGAACCAGGGCACATTTTCACCTTCTTCGCTGGTAATAACAATTTGGGATAATTACCCCTGACCAGAAGTAACCAAAATGGTAATTTCTGAAATAGGGTCACTAAGACTGACATTTTTTGAATCAGCGCATAATTTTTCCCCGGATGAGCTTTTCAAACCTTCCCCAGCAAAAATACGGATTAAAGCTCTTTATCTCCTGGACTAAATGAAGTTAATCAGTTTTACGTAGTTTTCTGTGTAATATATAGTTGAGACCTACTTACATGAAAGTGAGGTGAATTGGCATCGGATACCCACATGTGAATAACTGATGCTACAAGATGTAGCTCCCCAGTCGTAGCTCGGATTTTTACAATCGTGGATAGACCGCTCGTTTCCCGTGCAACCAGACAATCTCAACCAAACTGGGCCAGAGCCTTCTCCATACGTGATGGATGATGTGTAGTAAGTGGTGTATGTAGCGAATCCTAATTGGCGGCAAACGACTCTGGCTGCAGAATTACTAAAACCAGATGCGCAGATGGTTCCCCATTGTCCGTTGTAGAATATTTCTACACGTCCTTCGTTGGCCTTGCTAATAGTATTTATTATCATCAGTCGTATTTCATATTCATCTGTAAAGATAAAGTATTTTGCAGAGGTTACGGGAACATTAACTCGTATTCCAAAGTTACAAATGAAGAAAAAACTTGCAGAAAAGCTGTAATGATTATTTTCTTAAGCAATGGTTGGCGCTCCTGGGGATTATCTGATATTTCTGTATGGACCATCCTCGGTGATATTATTTTTCTGGCATTCAAAGTGTACCAGTTTAAAGACCATCCAAAAAGTAACATTTCAAATATATATTCATCTCGTGGCGTAAAATATATGAAGTAGATGTGCCGTAGTCGAGTCGTTAAAACACTCGACTGGAAACGCAAGGATCGTGGGTTCGATCCCCGTTACGGCACTTATGCCCTTGAGGAAGACATCTACATTGCTCTTTCATCGTACATTATTATTAAATAAATAAATGGTGTTTGGCATATTAATACATGTGTGAGAGTGGGTTTCTAATATACACTCAACCAAAAAAGTAAGTCCTCCCCCCCCCCCTTGCATTTTTTCAAATATTCCAAAATATATTTTGCCGATTTTGATCACAATTTTCTTACACACAATGTGAATGGTAGAGGGGAGAGGGGGATGGAGGGTGAGGAGGTGGAGGAGGAGGAGGTAGGGGAGAGGGCGAGGGGCCGGGGAGGCGGCAGAGGGGGGAGGGGTGGACCATAGAATTACTTTTTCATCATTAAAATAATGCATTTTCTGATAAAGAGTGCCCCCCCCCCCCCCCCCCACAAAAAAGGTGCACTTTAAGTTTTATATGGCATATTGGGTGCATTTTGTATACGAGTAAGCATCTTCTTTGAAGATAATCCGACAGAGAAATCTGTTGTGTAATTCAGTACTACTGCTGCATTGTTCTTAGTGCAACCATTTTTCAAAAGCGTGCATTTTTTCCTGAAACAATAGGCCTTTCAATAAAAATTGCTGGAAAGCGCGGCGGAACGTCGGGCTCGGACAATGGAAGTGGGGGGGGGGCACCTTTTGTCCGCCAAACAAAAGGTGCCCCCACTTCGCAAGTGAGCCATTAATCCGTAATCTTGTGTCAAACGAATGAATCGGCCTAGTGAACAAATATTTTTAAATAATCGAGTGCGAGATCGTTGAGAAATTTATCCACAGGGATATTTAAATGTTGGTTCCATTGAATGGGCAGTTCTTCCTAATTTAGGGCCGTAAACATGTCCACTATATTATTAGTTATGCACAAAGAATCATTCTAGCCATTTTATTGGGCAGTTTTAACAGTTTATCAAGTATATTTGATGCAATGTATCCGATATTCGGTGAACAAAATTACAAAAGCCAGAAGAAACATAAGCAAGAGAGCAACGCTATCGAGCTATAGAACATTTTAGAATTTGATCCCTTTAAAGTACTTTTTGCAATGTACTTTATCTACTTTGGAGGCGCGTAATCCTTAAAGATCATAAACCACAGTTCTTTTGTCTTTCTCTTATTTTCATCTATCTCTCTTAAACGTTTTGAGTTTTTTTATGCGCCCTAGCTCCTTCGAAATGCTGCCCGCACCACATGCCACCAGAGCACATGGTTCAAATCTTCCACACGAACCTTAAAACCTTCCTAAGTTTGTTCGAAACAATGAGTTAGTTACCCGCGCACATTCTTGAATCTGTCTAATGGAGCAGTCACGCACTTCGGCTTGAACATGTTCAAGAGCATGGTTGTTGACCCTGATGACAAGTTGGTTTGGATATAAGCATAACATTGAGAGAAATGTGTTTGTGAAACAAAAATGTTTGGGAAATCCCATAAAGAATACGAAATTTGTGCTGAAATTTAAGCAGAATTATAATGCACAAATTAGGAATTGTATGTTTTAATTGCGAGCATGGAGCTTTCCCTCATTTCTCACACTGAAAATCGTACACACACCAAAAAAAGAATTTAAAAAATGTGGACACTTCTTGCTATTTTGTGAAAGATTTAAACCATAAAGTTATAAGCTTTTCAATCGGGTATAAAATGTTGATGTCATACATCAGAACATACACACAACAAAGCATGTTCTTTCATAAATTCTCGTAACACCATCAAAATATTAAAATATCTAAGCCTTTACATGACTCTCAACTTTGTTGATAATCAGCCAGAATACACATTCTGGTCAAGTCTGGATTTTGCAACCTTTCACAAAAGTGACGTTTAAAATATCGTCATATTTTTAAATTCCATTTGATCGAGGAGACCTCAAGCTCTCTCGAGGTATAAGAGTTTACTGCAAATGTTTTGAAATATTCATTTGGGGACACTCTTTCCAATTGTAAATTCTTTTTTGAGACGCACTGTATATTTCCCAAAAATAACTTAATTTTTTAATATTCTACCTACAAATATAAAAGAAAATTAATGGAAAGTCCACCCTGATATCACGTTGGTTTTCACAGAAGCTCTGTGACGGATCTTGCGAGGTCCTCTTAAAAAAAATTATAAATTTGTATTTTTTCTAAAGAAAATTTTTGATCATATCACCCTAGATATAATCATTGCACATTTTTTTTACACAAGTCTCGTATGAACAATATCTATTCCTTCATCAACAACTAAAACAATTGAAAAAATCATGAAATTTAGAGTATGAAGCAAATGGGAGAGAGGACCTCGAAAGATTCATGGAAGAGTGGCCAACTTGTGTATGAATGTTCGGATTTTGCTAAAAACTTCACAAATAAATTTTTTAGAGGAAGAGAGAAATGCACAAACAAATGTATATTTACAAAAAGGTTTTCGGTAACACCATGTGGGAGCCTCTCTGAAAAGGCTGTTGATATATTCTTTCGTGAAAAAATAACCCATTTATGGGGCGTTTAGAGGAATTTAGGAGAAGTGAAAGGAAAGGAAAGAGATGGAAATGGAATTAAATGAAATTAAACGCTTACACAAGACTATTTTGGTTTTTGTTTTCGGTGTTTGTACACCAAAAATGAAGTGAAATGGAAAGGTGAAAGAAGAAGTTTGGAGAGAGTAGTTCTGAAAAGAACTGTTTGTATTCCTCATTAAGTCAGTTCCAACTGGAACAGATTATCTCAAAATAACAAACGTATTAATCCTCATTAACCTTGCACTACGCCAATAACATATAGTCTTGTGTAAGTGTTTAATTTAATTTCATTCCATTTCCATCTCTTTCCTTTCCTTTCACTTCTCCTAAATTCCTCTAAACGCCCCATAAGTGGGTTAATCAAGAAATAATATATCAACAGCCTTTTCAGAGAGGCTCCCATATGGTGTTACCGAAAACCTTCAATTGTGAATACTAACTCCCCATGGAAACCTACAGAGAACATCTAAATGCATATTTAGGTATTGAGTTCAAGACTGTTGAAAAAGTGAAACGAACCAACCGTTGTAAACAAGTTTTCCCTACTTTCCATAATTATGTGAAACTGCCGGGGTGTCTATCGTGGGACTTACACTATTAGTTTAATTTTATTTAAAGAATATCCTGTAGTAGGATGTTTTTAAAGCAAGAAAATCCGAGGTAATGCAGTCTAATATTGATAAAGATGGAACATTGTCACATATGAAATATGTGTGAATATGGTGGGGGCCTAGGAAGGACGAACTTGAGACAATGGTGGATTCCAAAAAGGTGACAGAGGTGATCATAAATACAAGTTTGACACATGCAAGTCTTAATAAAAAAAATAACAAATATGCCTACACAAATAAATGCGTAACAGGGTCTGATGTTGGATATATGGATATCTACATAAAAAGAGGTGTATATATATATATATATATATATATATTTATAACATAATTATTCAAACCCTTGTCATTTTGAAGTCTTATGTGTTTGTCTTAAAAATGAAAGGTGGACTAGTGGACTTTTGTGAATGGTTTTATGTCCTTATTCATACAATTCTTTGTCTCATGACCAAGTACATGTAACATTAACCAGGACAAACCAATTGTTAAAGGGAATCTTGAGTTCTGGGAAAGTTGAAAAATAATATGTGAGCTTTCTCATTCCTTTTATGTCAGTTTGGAAGAAGATCACAGTAGAAACATCCCTGAAAAGGACTGCTGTTCAAATGGTCTTATATTCCAAATATGACTAGAAATAGCTGAAGTGTTCGGGCCCAACATTCATGCCACTTGTGTGCAGTACATGTGTTTTTCAGCGAGAATGGGTCAATTCCTTATCTATTTTGATGATTCCAAATGAATACAGTATCAAACAATTCTTATGCAGACACGGTCAACCTTTCGCATTTCCCTTGAGACAGTTTCTTTCACAATCTAATTGCATGACCAGAACCCTACTTTATCTTTGTATAGGTATAGGTGTAGGTGTGCATGTGTGTGTATGCGTGAGTGTGTGTGCGTGTGTTGTTCTGAAGGCAAAAATAGAAGTATTAATTCTGCTAAAAAGTAACTAAAAAACAAGCAAAACAATGTCAATACATTGTTATATTTTCGTTGTTTTTAACTTTTAGTGTTATTCTTTATTTGTTTTATTCGAAGTTCTTTATTGGGGAAAAATTGATTTAAAAACGCGATTTAAATCAACTGTTTAAATAGTTTATTTGAATTTGCCAACCCTGTCTGAAGGTGATGAAATACATTCTGACATACATGGAAAAGGCACACACAGACATGAATACTGTCAAAGGAATATGATATATATATATATATATATATATATATATATATGCATATACAAGTCTTGTTGAAATAGTTTGTTCTGTAACAATTTTTTTATTTACGCATGATAGAATTCTGACAAAAATCAAACTAAAAATAAGAACCTGAATTTTTCTTGTACAGTTCTTGTAACACAATCAAAATATATGTAGCATACGTGTTTCAATGATACATTAATTCCCCCTAATGCATATATTCAATATATTTTAAAAACAGAACCTTTCTTGTACAGTTCTTGGACAATGATCAAAATAAATATTCAGCATGCATGCTTCCTAAGATTTTCTGCAATCAATGGCTTTGGGAGACCAAAAGCTAAGAAACAGAACTTTTCTTGTACAGTTCTTGTACAACGATGAAAATAAATATGTAGCATGGGTGCTTCCAGCTTGCTTCTTTTTAAATGTGTAACTCAGTAGGATCTTCTTTTATTTGAAGACCTATAACAATATGCTATCTACAAAATATCTACGAGGAAAAAAGCGCTATTAAGGAAAAAAAACGGAATTTAATGATATGTTGGTGTACGACAAATGGGACAGGTGACCGTGAATACGTCACAATCGATTAACAAATTATCAATTTGAGATTCGCATAGATATAGTGATCTCATTTTTCAAGCATTCATATATTTCTTATTTCTTGTCCGATTTCTTTCAAACTTTCATCATTCTGTTTCTCTTATTTTTCTCCTTTCACACAAATCAGCTTTTAACAAAGGTTGGATTGCTCTTTAAATGTAAAAGCATCCCTCCGTACGGGCCCCAGCCTCCATACAGTACATCATCTAAAAATCCCAATGAAACATATGGATTTCTATTGTTATTTTTCTATTTCTACGAGGATACTCCGCAGGACCCATAAGTCAGGATGTAATGCCGAGGAATTAAACTTATTAATAGGTGCATAGTTGTGATGCATGTCTGTTCGTGAATTGACGAATAGAACGAATTTTCTTCTACTTTTACTGTTTCGTCATCTTCCCCTTTGTTGGTATTGTTGTTGTTGTTGTTCTTCTTCTTCTTCTTCTTGTTCTTCTCTCTTTGTCATTTTGAGGATACTATCATCAACTTGCTGCAAAATAATCTGCAGTCGACAAACACATTTATCACGTTTATAAAGTTTATCTCAAAATTGCATCATTCAACACAAAAAAACTTTTTAAAAAATCCTGAAATAATATTGTTGTCGAAATAGACTCAAGATAACTACGTTAGAAATGTAACTTGCAATTTTCAACAATATTTTTTTAATTACTATTATTTTTCGTTGTTGTCGTTTTTTGTTTCTTTTGTTGTGTGTGTGTTTTGGTGTTTTTTTTGTTTTTTTGTTTTTTTGTTTTTTTTTGTTTGTTTGTTCTTTTTTTTTTTTTTTTTTTTTTTTTTTTTTTGGGGGGGGGGGGTTTGGTGTGTTTTTTTTTTCGGGGGGGGGGTTGTTTTGTTTTGTTTTATTTTTGTTTTTTGTTTTTTTTAGGCATGGGATAATTACCCGCGGTATTTAAAAAAAATCTCTCTCTTCCTCTCTCTTTAACAATACCAACAATTACTGAATTGTACTCAATAACTTTAGAATACTCAACATTGCATTTAATGACCCCGTACCTATGTATTTCCTGAGAAGAGCGAGAATAATCCCTATTTGCATATAGGAATGTATTTGCAGGTTGAATGACCACAGGTGTGGTGCAAGGGTGAGAAGAAGTGAATCGTCATTGACCTTGTTCGATTCTTCAGCGGCCGACGTTGTTAAAACGTCCGGATGAAAAATTAGCAGATTGCATAATAATAATAATCATAATTAAATGCATTTAAAACAGCTGTCAGATCCATGTTGTTATGTAAATACTGCAACTGAGACTCCTTCCTTCATCTATTTGTTCATTCAATTATTATGGTCCATGACCTAGCACTCTAATCTTTTGTGTTAATAAACTTGTAAACAAGGTGTATTATCATAGCGTATAGGCTACCAGCCCCTCCCCGTCTTTCTTTTTCTCTCTTCTCTCTTTCTCTTTCTTTGCAAGTCACTCCCCATATTTTGGGGTTTAAATTCTTCCCTTTTTAAGTTATTTGTATTACATGTATTTTACAACCGAGGGCTGCAAGCATTTCAAGCTCTATTGCTTAAGCAGTAGCCCTTCTATATCTCATTTTGTATTATGTTAGTCTCATGGTTTTTTTTTTTTTTTGTTTACTCATGTATGATGTTATTATATGTTGTATTGATTCATCTGAATGGAATGTAATGTGATATAGAAACCAATAAATTCAATTCAATTCAATTCAATTCAATTCAAAATTGGCCTGCGCAGGATTTTTCCTTCCAATTTTGGACAGTAAGTTATTTGTAGCTTACAAAATAAGGGTGATATGAGATATTCATGATCAATTATGACAACTTAGACAAATACACGTAACAATTATTACTTAGACTTCAAGACCCTCCCCCGTCTTAATTTGTTTTTGCATCCTTCACAATGGTAAAATAAAGTGCACCGTCTGAAGAAAAAGAAAATATTAAAAATGCCCCTCTTTCAACCCATAAGTACCTTTGAGCAGTCGTATAGTTTTCGTACCATCAAACTTCAAAAGTATGATATTTTAGACACGTATTAATTTAGCTAAAAAAGAAGAAAAGAAAACCATTTTAATGGAAATCTGAGGAGTTTTCGTCTATAATCAGAACATTACATAAAAAAGACAAGACAGGCGCTCATTCCGTTTCCCATAAAATTCTGTCACCATTATGGCTTCTGAAAGCTAACCGCGAAGCGAAAGTGACTGATAATCCTACTGAATTAAAAATAAAATGGATTTTGATAAGAGACTTAATTGTGCTGATGGTGATGAATTGTTTAATATCATATGAAATAATTTTATGAACGTTGGAAAAAAAAACATTCCGACATTTTCGCGAACAAGAAACCATATACTTTACCATAGAATTAAAAAAAAACCTATTGCTTTCTCTCGTTGGGCCAGGTTATCTATATTTTTTTTCTCATAAATTTGTAATATTCATTATTAAAAGTTTTTGTACGTTATACAAGTCATAATGAACGCAAAAGAAACGTAAAGGAGAATTAACCCCTAATTACAAATTTACTTATATTGGAAGGTGTAATATATTCCTACTTATTGGCCTAAATCATTTTATAATAAAATCTATTTTCTTGGGTTTGCCAAACAGAGCAGAACATAATATATGCAGCATGCATTCTAACTTTTCAAGTCCATTATCCGAAAGCAGGTGAATGCATAGTTTGCCGCTATAGATGCTCAGGGAAGAAGCATCCATAAAATTTGAATTAATTTGCTCCGTCCCATACGTCACAGTATCGAGAAAATAGATTTCTATTAAGCGAATATCGATTTTCAACAGAAATATATAAGGAAATCTTCAGTTTAAAAATAAATTGACATATCTTTTCTATATTTTTAATCTCAAATGGGTTTATAATTTTGAAAGAGGCAATTGGGCATTTGGATTAAGAAAATCTTCGTGTACACATAAAAAAATGGCAGCCCCCATGTACTGCTAGCAGACGATACATATTGCTAGCAGGTGATAAATTTTGCTCAGAAAATCTTGATTCGTATCGATCTCGTATATTTTGACGCGAAGCCATATAGTCTAACAAGTAGGAATAAATAACACCTTTGAACACTATCGTCTTTATTTTTTGAGGTTAATTCCCCTTTAAGGTGAGCAAATCCAAGTTAAAGAGCAGAAAAGGGGGGGGGGGGATTGGTGAAAAGAGCTCCCTTTTGTTCATTTTAGCCAAGAATTAATAACGCTGAGAGGCATGGGGGCATTATTTTCAAACCGGGCCCGTCAGCATGGCCAGGGCATGTTCTATATATTCAACCATAATTCCACCTTAGGCCTACCCATTCAAAACTGCATGGTGCATTGTTTCGCAAATGAAGCAACCAACCAATACACCCTCCCCCTAAAAAAAAGGGGGAGGGGAGAGAGAGAGATCGGGTGTGTGTGGGTGTGGGGGGGGGGGTGTTTATTGCACTTAAAAAGTAACATAATTCCCCGTTATTTTGTTTGAGCAACCTTCACTATGCTTCATGAAAAATAGGAAAATTGCCCTTTATAATATTAAGTCACTTTGAACAATAGTGTACTTTTCGGACATAAGAAAATAAAATAAATAAATATTTAAAACACGCACGCACTTCAAAAGAAGGACAAAAAGAAGCGAAGAATGATGTCAAGTATACTGATACTTGATTCAGGTACAAAAAACAGTAATTTTGGTGGGGTTTCTTTAAGGTGCATAATTCCGAAGGTTCGTTTTTCCGAGGTTTCATAATTCCGAAAGGTTCGATATTCCGAAGGTTTACGAAATTGGAATAGAACCTTTTCATTTTCTTATCTAATTACGAGCCTTTAGAATAACGGGCCCTATATACATTTTCGGAATTATGAACCTCAGAGCTCAGGATAAACGAAGCTTCGGAATAGCGAACCTCCGGAATAATGAACCTTTGGAGTAATAAACGAAATGTTCGGAATTATGAACTAAGCTCTACTTCACTTTCTGAATTGTGAACCCCCTTGTATGGGAAATATTTATGCCTCAATTGTATCGGGCCTGTTACTCTTTAAAAACATCTTCTTCTTTTTTAATAGCAAAATAGAGATTTTTTAATGAAGATGGTAGCTAGAGTGACAAAGAAAGATCATCAAACAAAGGATCTTTATCATAGCGCCGTTTAAGGTGCATACTGCTCTTTATACCGCACCATTAGGAAGTGATCGACGCATCATCGTTTTGCATGGAAGACTGAGGTGGAAAAGGTCAAAAAGCATACGGAAAAGGTGAGAGTAGAAAGCTCTGTCAAATATATTGAGCTTCAAGAGGAGATTGATCGTTTAACAACATGTATTGCAAGGGAGAATCTTGTTTTCAAACTGTGTTTTCTAACTGTTTTACTACGATGATTCTGGTTTCGCAATGATTTATTGTACGATAAAGCGTGAGCAGGTGGCAAGGCCAAGGAGTTAACACAGCCTAAGCAGTCATATTGCCCATGTTAAGAATTCTGATCCTTTAAACTCTTTTCGTAAACTTAACCAGCATGATAAGAATCGGGATCAATTGTCCTGTCTTTGGAGAAGAAGAAAACAAGACACGCATTTAAGCGGGATGGGGGGGGGGGTGAAAAGAGCTCCCTTTTGTTCATTTTAAGCCAAGAATCAATAACGTTGAGAGGCATGGGGGCATTATTTTCAAACCGGGCCCGTCAGCATGGTCAGGGCATGTTCTATTCAACCATAATTCCACCTTAGGCCGACCCATTCAAAACTGCATGGTGCATTGTGGCTGCCCTCGTAAAACTTTCTACGAGGGAGTTTCGTCTACATATGTCCAACTGTTGCTATTTACAAGGCACGCCTACTCAATCAATGCTGGACACGATTTTGCTAAAATGCGACAAACTTTTGTTTATTCAGCTAAAACTCCAAATTTGGTTTCACCACGAACATAACTTCAGTTCATACTCCGGTCGTACCTTTAAAGCTGCAAATGGATTAACTAATACTGTTAATGTATCATAATGGTTTTTGTATTCTACCAAGAAACTGCTAATTTGAGATAAATTAATCACATTGATTTTAAAGGAAGAAATGTTGCCTTTTGACTATAATAGTAATTTGTTTCAGTGATCAACAATGTCAGCAAGAAAAACCAGAATATTAAATGCTCTACGAAGACAAAATGTAAGTTTGCTTCTTCCTAATTAAGTATAGTTATACTTGGATTATAATAAAACAACATAATAACACAAGATTAAAGTTAACCCCGATTAAAATGGCAATGTGAACGAACCCTGTATTCATAATGTACAGTAAACTACCTAGTCAAAGGAGGAAGTAAACGAGGATAAATGTGAAAGGGGCCACATTCCACAGTAATCCGCTCGTATACACCCTTACGCTGAGGCAACTAATGTACAGACCCTCTTTGTTCTTCTAATAAAAACATGGCTTGCTCTATATACATCTATAATACATCACACAACTTAATATCACAATGATCCTCTTCTTTGCAGAACTATGGAACTATATAAGTATATCAACAACACTAAATTAAACTCAAATGCTTAATCAAAGACAAAGAAATCAACCTTCGTATGCTACATATTGTACGCTATACTCTCTATGTCTACCCATAACATAATATCCTCGTATGTTCTTCAACTAAAACACTTTTATTTTATCTTAAAGCTTCATATTCATTCTACAACAGATTTATATCAAAACAATATTTATAGGAATATAGTGTTCTTACCGAATTGGGCTTATGTAGTTGTCCACAAATAACTAAAACTTGAACTTTCTGCTACAGTATATGATTCACACCTTACTGCATCACTTTGACTATGAGAATGACTGGTATCTTTACTTCTAAGAAGTTACTCTTGGGGAGAACAAAGAACTCATTATGAGTCATACCAAGGACCAACTGAGCAAATATATGCCCCTGGTAGTAGTCTTATGATCAGACCCCTTTAAAAACAGGTTATAAAGCATGTTACAGTTCATCACTACACACTGCTGTAGTGACATGCATTTTTCGCAAATGAAGCAACGAACCAATACACCCTCCCCTAAAAAAAAGGGGGAGAGAGAGAGAGAGAGAGAGAGATCGGGTTTGTGTGTGTGTGTCGGGGGGGGGGGGGGTGTTTATTGCACTTAAAAAGTAACATAATTCCCCGTTATTTTGTTCGAGCAACCTTCACTATGCTTCATGAAAAATAGGAAAATTGCCCTTTATAATATAATATAAAGTCACTTTGAGCAATAGTGTACTTTTCGGACATAAGAAAATTAAATTAAATATTTAAAACACGCACTAAGCTTTGAAAATACCCTTTTCATTTCGAAAGAAATCTCAAGAGTTAGGAGCTATATTGTTTGGCATATCAAAGCAAATAATAAATCCCCCCCCCCCCCCCCCCGACAGAGAGAGAGAGAGAGTTCAGGTCGACTATTTCAATAATAATTTAGGCAGACAGGTGTTTCATTTCACTGATTAAATGCCAGTTCTTGGTGAATAAATGCAACATTCGAAAGGTAATGGTGCCCCTCCTGAGGTGAAATTGGCGCTTCCTATTCTGACATCCATCCCCTCCAAGAGTTAATCTTTGTTTAAGAAATAGATATAAAGGCATGTTTTTGTGAGACAGAAGTCGCTCGGCTATCCTAAAAATGTCAATGGTTTGGAAATTTGAACTGAAGTATCCGAAAGTCTAATCTCTCAACATCTTGTTGTTTTGTCATTTGCAATTATACACTCATGTCGTCTCGGGTACATAAAAAAAAACAAGCTCTGTTTTTCTCTTCTATATTAAAGCAAGTTGATTTTATAAAGAGGAGATAATCTTCTGTACCTAACTCGTGTAAAGAATGTAAGATAAAAGAATAAAAGAAAGAGATCTAATTGATTAGAGTGCTGTTTATAGGGCTACTAATTGAGCCTTTCCATGTAATAGAAAGCGTAGTGATTTGAAAAAGAGATCAAATAAAAAACAAAACAACCGTTTGGACATGTACTAGGGGTACTATAGGTAACTAGGAAACTCTTTTCGCGCACTTTTTAAGAAAGCGGCATGTTGTTTATTTTAAGAAATCTGAAGTTAACTATAGAGTGCAGATATTGCGTCAAAAAAGATCGTTTAAATAATAGCGCTGTTCCAACATAATCTTTGTGTTTAGCCAGAAGAGAGTAAGGAGATGCGAAGAGAAAAAAGAAACAGTTGGCTTTCAAAAGAACAAAATCCACGAAAACATTGTGTCAAGAGCGATTTAATGTTAACAACAGGTGAGAATAATGAAAACTGGCCATTTAGCGTAAAGAAAGTAAGATTTGATTTGATTTGATTTGATTTTATTCGTCAGGTATATTGCAATACAAACACAACGAGGTACCATGACAGGATAGCCAATGAAATGGCTTATTTCCAATGGGATCCTTACCTAAATAACTGATTAAAAAATACACTAAGAAAACACATTAGTACGGCTACAAGACTATCGTAAAGTACGACAAGTAATAAGAATGTACTAAAGTAGCAAAATAAAACATACCATTTTTATAAAGTAGGCGAAGATTACATAAATGTGAAAACAAGACTTACTCAACGGAAAAAAAACTTTATACAGAAAATCATAATGAAACTATCGATAATAAACGTTGGTTGCATAAGTCATATAATATAGGAAAAACCCCTCTGAGCTACAAAAAAGAGAGGAGAAATACAGTTATGGAGTAGACACATTTTTCAGATGATGCTTCAATAACATTTTAAAATGTTAAAAATTCTTAACTGACTTAACATGATTTGGGAGGGAATTCCAGAAAAGAATACCGTTAAAAAGGAATTTCCAATTTTACCTTTCCGCTTATTAGGCACTACGAAATTAAATTGACTATTTCTAGTGTCATGCCCATGAACACTTGAAGAGCGAGTAAAATTATCTGAAATAAAGTGATCTGCATTAGAGTTAAAAATCTTATGTACATGGTGAATTAAAAGTTGTTGTGATCTAAGGTTTATATGAAGACCAGCTGTTTCAAGTTCACTCTTCCCAATGTGTGTTCTTGGCGGTAAGTGATTGATAAATTTTACAATCTTATTTTGAATTATTTTTAACTTGTTTTGATCCACCTTGCCTAGACTGCAGTACCATGCCGCATTAGCATAATCAAATAAACATTGTATTAAGGAAAAACTTAAAATGCGTCTTGATTTTAAGTTCTTGCAATTTTGATAAAGATACAAAAATTTTAGACGAGCATTAGCTTTTTTGACAATACTGTCAACCAAACTTGAGCAAGAAAGATCAATAGCTATAATTATTTAGTCCTAAATACTTCACAGAATCCTGTCTCTTAATGAGTTGATTGTTATAACTTATATTGAAATCATCAGTATACTTCAACCTACCCAGCGAACAAAACAAAATACTTTCGGTTTTACCAATATGTAAGCTAAGCTTATTTGCTGTCATCCAATTAACACAGTTTGATCATTCTAAGCTAAGTTTTTCCCGATCAGCTTAGGATCAGTACCAGAATATAGTAACACACTATCATCCGCATATAAAATTAATTTACTGTCGTTGACACAAACACACATATCATTAATGTAGCACATGAAAAGAATGGAGCCTAATATGTTCCTCTGGGGAACTCCGCATCTTATGGGCATAGAATCGTAGAGTACACTGTAAAAACTGAAGTGCTGTATATAGCACTTTGAGGGCATGCATAGGGACTGCACTCAGAGTGCTATTGTAATGCACACAGCGTGCTATTTCAGCACTTTCACGGGAGCTGGACCGGCTCCTTAAACTGCAAAACATTCATTAAAAAAATGTGACCGTGGCGAGCCTCGAACCAGGTTCCGCTGATTGAGAGGCGCTGACGTTACCGATAGACTAACGAATGCTTCTTGCAATCCAGTTTAGTCATGGGAGTCAAGTAGATAACATGAACTATGTGGAGTCGTAAATTCACTAGGTACACTGAAAAAAACTAAAGTGCTACTTGTAGTGTGCTAATTTATCAGCAAAAAAAAATAAATATATGACCGTGGCGAGCCTCGAACCAGGTTCCGCTGATTGAGAGCCCCCCCCCCCCCCCCCCCCCCCCGGTAAAGGGGTACTTTTTGGGCGACACAATCCGGCCCGTGAATTGTAAATGGGTGTTTTTTATCTTTCACCGGAGATTTCATTTTAAAAAAGGGGGTGTTTTTCTTTCTCTCTCTCTCTCTTCGACGCCTGAGAAAAAAGGGGGGGTTATGAAATATCTTGAAAAATTGATCAAATCCCAGGATCAAATTCCTGAAATTCCTGCAAGTTTTGATAGCTCATTCAGCCAGGATTATATCATTTTGAAAAGTAGAAACACTGGCCCCCAGTCCCACCCAGTCCTCCCTCGACTCGATATAGTACGGACTTTCCGAAATCTGTGACTAAGCAGGATAAGTAGTAACTTTAGACGTACCGTAGTGAGACACCTTTTTTGCATCTCTGCGAGCTGCAATGAGCTGACGACAATTGATGTGTGAGTAGTCCACTTTAAAATTAAAGAATACCCCCATCGCAGGACCTTCATTTCTCACTATCTGGTACCAAAACCTACATAAAATATGGTGCAGGAGAAGAGATCAATACTTTGTTTTCTCATATAACAGTCCCACATATACCATTTCATGTACAGTTTTCATTTCTCCTATAAGGAGGCTACCGAGAACCAAAAAAATGATAGATGAAATAAAATTTCAGAATTTTTTGTGAACTTTTGAATTATGACCAGATCATGTCCATCTAATGGTGGGATATCTGCTAAAATTTCTTCTTCACTTGTTTTTTTGTATTACTATTTATAGTATCCAATGAGTCAGTGCACACTTCACCAGTCCCAGCAAGGATTGCTTGCACAGTAGATCGTAAATTGCCAGAGGACAAGTCAGAACTGGAGTCTAGGGAATGTAGCCCGGAGTCTAGTCCCAAATCAAGTAAAAATGGTATGTGTTGTAGTTTCAGTTTGCACCATAGGTGTAGCCAAAAGGGTTGGGGGCTGCTTCTCCTCCGGATCCCCATAACAATTTTTTATTTACAGATTTGGACTTACAGGACTTACCATTATTTAAAAAAACTATTATGTCATGAGATTTTCATTTTTGTTTGGTTTCTTATGACTGCATTGAGTTCTGAGATACCATTTTGAACATAAAAAAACATCTCTTCCAAGGTATTGTAATGACAGCTTACTTGGGAGGGGGGTTGGTGTCTGTCCTGAAATATGGGGTTGGAATGAGAGCTCACCTGAGATAGGGGGGTACATTGAGCAGTGTTCTGAATTTAGGGGGGTCTCCAAGGCAGGAAAAGCCCGCGCAAAGCCCGCGATAGGGGGGTTCAGAAATTTTGGCAGCCCTGAGATAGGGGGGTGCTTTCAAAGGGAGGGAACAAGCATACGCGTACCCTAAATAATACTGAGTGGGGGGGGGGGGGGGATTGAGAGGCGCTGACGTTACCGATAGACTAACGAATGCCTCCAGTTTAGTCATGGGAGTCAAGTAGATATCATGAACTATGTGGAGTCGTAAATTCACTATGTTACAATATGATCTGCTCTAAATCGTACGTGAGTTAGTCTAGCGGTGATCAGCGGACCCTGGTTCGAGGCTCGCCAAAATCACGATTTGTTTTTAATGAATGTTTAGCAGTTTAAGGAGCCGGTCCAGCTCCCGTGAAAGAGCTGAAATAGCACGCTGTGTGCATTACAATAGCACTCTGAGTGCAGTCCCTATGCACCTCAAAAGTGCTATATACAGCACTTCAGTTTTTACAGTGTACATTTTGCAACGAGACGATTGGTCAAGTAAGACCTAAACCATTGCACACATGCAGAATTTAAACCCATTACTTCTAATTTACTTTACAGTATATTATGGTTAACGGTATCGAAGGCTTTTTGCAAGTCAAGAAGAACCATCCCGACAAAACGTCCTTGAGAAATTTCGTTCCTGACAAAATCTAACAGGTGAATAAGACAAGTTTCAGTGGAATAACCATTTCTAAAACCAGATTGAAATTCTTATATCAGCGCGGATCTACACTGCGATTAACTGCCCAAAAGCTTTCGCTCCTTCCTGCTTAATTTGCATAAAATAAACATGTTGTTTACGTAAAACCGCTACCGAAGAGTCTCAGCTAAATTGTGAAATCTCGCCCTAGAAACAACCAAATGAAATGAACTAAACGTCAAATTCCAGAATAAGAGTTGCTCTAACCATAATTAGTATCACTCGTAGTCAAATCATTTTTTAATTTGTGAAAACCTGGAGAAATGAGGAGCCATATTTTTTTTTAAGTCTGAAAATGTAGCATTATTTTTCACATTTGCTCTCATTGCGCAAGATCAAAACTTTCACATATGAAAAATCAAAGTATATTGAGGGGATCCTCGCAATATCTTTTCATAATCATCGTCGAACGGTTATGTCGGGAAAAAATCGAAGGCAATGCATTCATGGCATGAACCCTCTACCGTTCTCCGCGTGTAGTCCCACGTATAGCGGTGCATGCAGGATGGTTTCAACTCGAGTGTACGCTAAACAGGGGGCGTGTCTTGTCAGTGATTGTTACCGACAAATTTGTTCTCAGCCAATCAGATTGCAAGGATTTCAGTATTTTTCACGTTAAGTCTTCGATTTTTGATGGCAGTTTTACACAAAACTACTAACTGCGCAAACTTGAAACTGCCCAGGGAGTGAGACTGGAGTTTAAAGTTTAGCAATATGTTATTTGTTTGCATATTCATTTCGTCCCAGACTTGTGTCGGGGAAAAAACAAAACTTCATTTCTCGGCCCTCTGAAACAGAAAAATACTAGTATCTCAAAAAATACTCATCCATTTTCAGTGAAAATTAATATGAAGCATAATATCCTCATTTCCTATCTACTCTGGAATTTTCATGATATTTAAGGCCTGAATGAGGGAGATACGAGAATGTGAATTTTCGAGGATTTCTGCTCCTCGCTCAGCGGAGGGCTTCGATATCCGTTACTGTACTATCACACCGGGCTTCCCGACCGTGCCACGACAGTCCCGACTCAAAAATATGGAAAATCGGGTGAAAAGTCGTGGCCAAGTCGGGAAGGTCGTGGCGTGATCGGGGTTAGTCGTGGCATGTTCGTGAGGGTCGGGAACGGTAGGGAGGGCTGTCACGACTTTTTAGGTCGGAGCTTAATAATCGGGAAACTCTCACGATTCTAAGAAATCGTGGCTATAACGTCGTGAGGACGTGGCGCGGTCGGGATAGTCGGGGCACAGTCTTGGCTCAGTCGTGGTGCAGTCGGATTGGTCGTGGCCCAGTCAAAATGAAAGTGAGGTCTGCTTGCAAATCGGCTGTATTTATAGGTCTTGGCGCGGACGTGGTAGAGAAGGTGATAGATCGGGGCTGTGGCGTGGCTCAGTCGTGGCGCAAACGGGTACTGTCGGGACTCAGTCGTGAGAGTCGTGGGTATAATCGGGGTGCTGTCGTGGCTGGTACATGGCTGGATCGAGACTGTCGGGAATCAGTCGTGGCACAATCGGGGAGAGTCGTGGCAGCAACGGGAATGTATAATTTTTTAACCGGGATTCGGGTATTTTTACACGATTCTACCCCGACTCATACAAATGTTTCAAAAATTATAGAATCGGCGTTGTCGGGACGGTCGTAGCAGTCGTGGAGTTTGGTGTGATAGGGGCTTTAGGAATTCAAAAGCTTTGACGACTTTACAAAGACGTTAATTGGGGTGTAGAGCCGCGCCTGATATTATTTTGTTTTCTTGAAAGTAGTTCTCTAATTGGGCATACACACATTTCTCCAGGACCTTCGAGACTATACTTAAAACGCTAATCGGTCTATAATTGCTAACATTAGTTTTATCTTTCTTTTTATAAAGGGGTGTTACTTTTGCAATTTTCATTTCATCAGGGAAGGTGGAAGTTGAGATAGATAAGTTAATAATGTAAGTTAAAGGTTTATACAAATATTTAGCTCCATCCTTCAAAAATCTGGCAGGTACCAAGTCAAGCCCGGTACTTTTTGATATTTTCAACTTATTTAATTCATCTAAAACAAACTTTTCTTTGACAGGAGAAAAAAGAAAACAACCTTTCGATACACCCTTACTGTCGTATAATTTTTGTAATTTAACACTGTCCGTTCCAAATTCATTTGTGTTGCTATCTGGCAGATTACTAGCTAATTTTTCTGCCACAGTTGTGAAATAATTGTTAAATGCGTTCGCTATCCTCATATTATCATGACATAACTCCCCTTGGATATTAATAACATTCTCTTTAATATACTTTTGTTTGTTTTTACAACCTATAAATGAGATTCTTCCACAACTTTTTAGAATCATTTTTATGCTCATCAATTTGATTTTGGAAGTATTCATCTTTAGCCTGTCTCACTTTTCTTTGCACCAAATTACGTAAAAGTTTGTATTTCTTTTCTAATTCTAAATTACCATAATCATTTTTCATTCTTTTAAAAGCTATATTTCTTTGTCTTATTAATGAAATAATTTCAGCATTCATCCACTTATCGGTTCTTTGCTTAATTCTTACTTGTTTTAATGGAGCACATTTATCGACTATAGACATGAAATATTTTTGAAAATTGACCACGCAGTATTTACTTCTTTACATTCTAATATGTCAGACCAATTAACTTGAGATAAAACATTATTAAAATCATCTATACAATAGTTTCTCATACACCGAATATTTATATTTCTATGCTGTCTGAATACAGGTCTTATAAGCTTCCTAGAGCAGTAGGTTAAAAAATGATCACTTAGGCCAATTTCAATAACACCACTTTGACAAATATTTTCTTCTTTACTGCTGATTACATGGTCTATTAATGATAAAGTGGCCGATGTTGTTCGAGTGGGTTTAGTTATAAGTTGACCCAAACCATTTAAATTCAAAATATTCTTGTATTTTTTGATAATGAAGACTGCTGCAAAAGGCAGATATTCACGTCCCTAAAATTATATCCTCATCATCTTTTGTTAATTTATCCAAGGTGTCAGTGAGATATTCAATAAAATAATGATCTGTAGGGGGTCTGTACACAACACCTAGAGTAATGGGTTTTGTATGGGGTAATAGAATGTCAATCCATAACGATTCAATATCATTTTGTGTAAGATCTTCTCGTACGTTAAATGCAATATCATTTCTAATATAAAGACAGACTCCACCACCATGTTCTCCTACACGGTCTCGTCTTAAAATACAATATCCATCGATACAAACTTCTTCATCGTTCACGGAAGAGTTTAACCACGTTTAAACAGAATTGATCTAACATTCAAATGAACAAGATGCAACCCTTTACCATTAAAAGTATCATTAAATGATTCATATAAAGCGCTTTCATCAACAGTATTCTGTATTCTAACTTCAGGGATAGGAGGTAAAATTGGTTGAGTGGGTTGAATATCTTCACAGGATTGAGTAAAAAGGGAGTCACAAAAAGGTGGTAATGAGCACGTCAAACAGACCCAATTTTCATTGGGGTTATGATATAACCTGGTATACTCAGAGAGAGAGATTTCAAGACATTTTGTATGGTACCACTTTTCGCAGGTGGAACACAATAGGCCATGTTGGTTGTTTTTTACGGGTTTATCACATTTACCGCAAGAGAATTTGTAGTTTGGACCGGGATTATTTTCTATTTTCTACGTCACCAGATATTTGATTATTTGTCTGAAATAACGTATTTTGAAAGGTGGCCACAGAGTTCTGATAATACAAAATTCGGGAGTGAAAGTATTTTAAGCGTTTAAATGATTTTAGCGTAACATATTCAAACCTAGAAGCAACCCCGCAAGAACATAAACACGAAATTAAAAAATAAAATACAAGAATGTTCATGACACCTTAAATTCACACAGACACACACGCTTGCACCCTTATAAGCACTCTTTTTTTTCAAGTATAGTCTGATTGAGTTAATTACACTTTTGAGTACAAATTGCTGTATATAAAATTGATATTGTATGTTGAATTTTATGTCCTTTTGTGTAACTCTGTTGTCAAAAAAAGGGGGAGAGGGGGAAAAAAAGAAAAAAAATCATTTTTCCTCAGGCCTACGGAAAGTCGTTTTAATTTATCAAATTTACGAACTCCTCATTCTGGTAAAGGTCGTCTATTTTTGCTTTTGTTTAAATCTTCATCCCTAAATACGTAAATACGTGGGTTTACAGAAAATTCAGTCAATTTACACCCACATTTTGTCAACATGCTCCCCCTGTAAGAATTGGTCGCTTAGGATATCAATTCCCCCCCCCCCCCCCCCTCGGTATTTGGATTACATATCATATTTGGACACCAGTAAGCTTCAACTATACCTAAGCTTTTAATACATAGATGGAATATCTGACATGTCTGAAGTGAATACTGCAATGTGTTCAGACTTATGGTTATGTTGTACACTTTGCAATTTTGCTCAACTGTATATGCGGTGTACTGCTGATTTTGATATCGCTTTTGTTATTTTGTATTCTTTATCAACCGAAGAACTGATTCTATTCAGTTCTCTATAAATAACATTTTTATTGTGATCAGAGTTATACGATGTAATTTATTTCATTTTGCAAAGCTATCCCTTGTACATTGTCAAACGAAGATGTGAGGAAATGTAGAAAAGAAACTATTATTGGCGAGATTTTTTCCTGATCTTGAATCATGTTACCGAAATTAGATGAAAGGTAGTGATAAATTTACCAAATATGGTAAATGTATCGATATAAGAATGATGTATCGATATAAGAATGGTTACAGTTTAACTAAATCAGGAAAATGTATAGGTAAAAGAGAGTTTTGGTAGTTTAACTGATCACCCTGAACTTATGCTGATTGAAAGGAAAGTAACAGTAAAGAGGGAAAGAAAGGAAGGGAGAAAGGAAAGACGACCATAGTTCTATGATATTAATAAGCTCATGTTGATAATGCGGTGTGTAAGTCAGGATGCCCGCCTCCCCTTGAAGGGGCACGGTGACCGGCCAGAGCGAGGAAAATTATTAAACTTATTATGTATGCAATTATATAATTATACTTATTCGGGCTTTGTCGGAATGATTCGGAAGCATGCCTCATCTTCTAGCCTGGCAGCCGGGAAAGTGTCAGCATTTATTATTTAGTTCGTGCTGGCCTTTTTTAAGCCTGCTTTGTGACCCATATGGCGTCGAGAAAGTCTTCTCTTCTGCGTTCGAAGAACAGCCCCTTTGACAGGTGGGAAGATGTCAGCGCTTTTATTCATTTTGTGTTGGCATCTTTTTTGCTTGCTTGGGAGATGTGAGAGAGTCTTCCCGAATTGTTGGACAGAAACGATTCCCCTTGTGTTGCTTGGCGGGAAAAGCCAACCTTGTATATTTGGATAGTAGTGAAATTGTTCATGCTCGCATGAAGATTTACAATAATAATGATGAGTGTTTCCCCAAATCCTTTCACTCAGTAGATAAATAATCTCTTTTTGGCAGGCAGGTGGATGATCAACATTGAATATTTCATTGGTTTGTGTTGACATGCTCCATGCTTGCTTAAAGGGTCATAATGGAGAGGGAGAATAGTTTCCTTTTTGTAATGCAGGAGAATGCTTAACATTGAATATTTTGGTTTATATCCCTTCTATGAATATTCATGAGTATTCTAAATACATGATTGGTCAATTGGTGATCACGTGATAAAATATAATTTAACTAGGAAAAACAAATCTCTGTCAGAGCTCCGAATATCTTTAACTATTTTTTCCTGGGCAGAACTGCGCATGCTCTATTTAATATTTTCTTCCAAGGCGCTACTGCGCATGCTCACTTAGTCACTGTTCATTGAAAAAAAAATTGTGTCAACTTCGAACGCTCAGACGACCCGCTAAGCGAGTCCTTGACCTTGTACAGACTGCTCATAACCTTGCCGCCTGCAGTATCGGCGCAAGTCACCGGTACTTTAGCCCCGCGCCTGGATCCGAATCAGCTACTGGCGTATGGCGTATGGCGTATTCAGTAAATAATAGTTTCCTTTCGGAATGCTTGAAGATGCATAACATTGAATATGACATTCTTTAAGCTGCCGATTCGGTCACTTGGCATGATATTTGATAGAAAATAACTCCTTTGTTAGAAGTAATTAATATTTATGCCCGCTTTGAATACCTATTATGTATTGACACTAATCGTGCTTGCGTGTTGGGCTGAATGGAGTAGTGTGGGCGGGGTTCCGGCAAGTTAATTTCTCAAGCCGGTTTCAAGCTTAACTCTATGTATTGTAACAGACCAAAATTGTACTGTAATTTGATAGAAAAGTCCATTTCATACTTATCTATGATTGTTAAAAACCTGTAGATAACCACAGTAAGTTTATGGTTACAAACTTCTGGAGAAATGTGATTCCCAATCTTTCGAAGTAATCTGATACATTCTGGTCATTGTAGACAAAACAATCACATTCCACAGCAATGAGAAAGTTTTGTGACATTCGGTCACTTGCTGGTCAGGGTCGCCAACTTTCAGTCAGTGTGTATAAAAAGGGTATAAAAAGGGTAGAAGTAATACAGCTTGTTTCACGATCGGTCGATCAGTTTTTCACGATTGGGGAGACTCGGTCTAGGTCAGGAGAGAAAAGACACCTTGTTTTTTGGAGGTCGATTTTTGGCTATTTGGAGCTAGAGCTAGAACAGACTCGACACCTGAGAATCAACCAGACGGTCGGATCGGCTGGTCGGATGAGATTAGGAGTCGGAGGGCTAGTTTTGGATCTGTGTTCTATAAGGCTTTTTTTGAGAAGTGTTTCTTGTTTGGACGAGTTGTGGTTGTGGTTTGGAGGCCGGTTTGCGTTTACATAACGTCGACTGGTGGTTTTTGTGGACGGTGAAAGCCAGCTAGTTAAGTATTATTTGTATTTATTTTTGTAGTTAATATATTTTGTAAATTGTTGTATTGGGGGATATGGGCCCTACGGCCACGGACTCGGAAGAGTCAAATATGTCGGATATGGAGTATATGGAAAATAGTAGGGACCGTAAAAGGAAAACTCGTACCATTTTCTCACAATTAATAAGTGATGCACAAGAGTTAGAGTCGTCTGACAATGAGGGTTTTACAAATGTCAGAAGTAAACATAGGAAAAGACGCCATGTAGGTCCTTATGAGTTAGAGACAAATCAAGGCAATAATGATGGAAGACCATCCGAACTACACAAAAACGCTCCGAATATTGTTATTATAACGAGTGGGGATATTAACCTGGCAACGGCAAATCCTGTTATAATTTCTAAGGCTCTAAATGATATTGCACCTGATTTAATTAATAAGGTAAATAAAGTACGGAATGGTCTTGCAGTACATTGCTTCACATGCCAGCATGCGCAGAAAAGCTTAAGAAAACTACGCAGCTGGGGTCATGGGTGGTTACAGCAGAGTTCCCTAAAAATAAGGGTGTCATCTCTGGAGTAACACTGGATGTCTCTGAGGAAGAGTTGATTAAATACTGTAAACCTCGTGCTATAGCTGCAAAGAGGCTTAAGAGAAAAGTTCAAGGAAGTTAGAGGATTCTCTCTCTGTATGCCTTACATTTAAAAATAAGACACTACCGACAGAAATCAATATTGGATACGAGATTTACAGTGTAAAACCATATGTTGCTCCGGTGTTGCGCTGATTTAAATGTCAAAGGTTGGGACATATGGCCATCGCATGTAAAGGAAGAGTAAGATGTGTTAGATGTGGGGGGCAACACAGGTTTAATGAATGCACTAAAAAAGATGAATTAAATTGTTGTAGGTGTGGTGGTAAACATTCTGCGGCATATGAGGGTTGCCAAACTATAAAAATGGCCAAGCAGATAAATCATGTCAAAGTTAACAACAATGTTTCCTATGCTTAGGCTGTTAAAGTAGTAAAGCAATCGCATGTTTTGCCCACATCTACAGCAAGAGATTCATCCCAGGATGATTCTAACTTACATGTAGACGTAATACAAGAACAAACGGTTGCTAAGGAAATTGTCTCTAAACCCATAATTAAAAAGATAGAACCACAATACACTGTACAGCCCGTTATTGAAATGACTGATGCATCGACACAGACAACTGTAGATGAAGCATGCCAGACTAATACACAGGTAGACAATACTCAAGTAGACACACAAGATGCTATTACTATCGGACAAAAACTTGTATATTTAATTGGAGGCATCCTTCAAATATTTGAAAACAATAAAGGTGCAAAGGAACGTGATCATGCCCTGGAACTTCTTATTCAGAAACATGAAAAGGCTGAACGACTGTTGGAAAACTACGGAGCCCTAAGGGGACATAAAATGACACGAGTTTTTTTTTTTTATCTCGGGGCCCCGACTTATTAACTCGGGCCCCGTACATATGCATGGTATCGTATGCAGATAATTAAGTCGGGGCCCCGACTTAATTATCTGCATACGATACCATGCATATGTACGGGGCTCCGTACATTATGTATACACTACCAGCCGTATCAACAATCCCCATGCTGTTTTACCGCGCCATGCTTGCCTATTAAAGTCACCTTACGAAGGATAACAACAACATCCTTTCCTTCCTTTTCTTCTCCTTCTCAATTATATGTTTTCTCTCCTGCTATTCTTTGTTCCAGCTTCCATAATTTTTTTCCATTAATTCTTCATTTTTTCTTTCTTTGTTTTACTCTCGCTTTCGTTCGTTCTTTCTTCGTTTATTAGTTTATTTTTCTTCTCTCTATTAGTTTCTTTTTGTTTCTTTGTTTTCCTTCCTTTCTTTCGTTACTGTATTCTTTTCAATTCTTTCCTTTTCTGTTTCCTCCGTTTATATTTCCTTTTTTCTTTGTTTCTTCTTGTTTCTTTTTGTTCTTTTAAACTCATTCTTAATTTCCCCTTTTCAATCTTTCTTAGTTCTTTTTTGTTTTATTTGATTCTTTCTTTCTACCTTTCTTTTTTTTTGTTTCTTGGATCACTTTTCGATCCTTCTTTCTTTTGTTCTTTTTCTTCCCCTCCTTCCTCCCTTTTTCTTATGTTCATCCTCTCTCACTTCTTTGCTTCCTTCCCTCTTTGTTTTCATTCTTGTTTCTTAAATTTCTTAATTCTTTCACTCTTTGTTTATTATCTGTATTCATTAGATTTCTACTTCTCATCCCACACTATAAGCCTAGGTATTAAAATTTTGTTTTCTTTCATTAAATTTATCATCATCAACATCATCTACATCTTTCTTTTATTTCTCAGTATTTCTCTTATCCACGTTTTACTGGTTAAAATAATGAACATAACTGAAATAAATAAAAGAAAACAAGATAATCATTATTTTTATAATTTTTGGTACATAGGCAAATTTATTTCATTCATTTTTATCAATGTGACTTGCGGCCAACACTCGGCCGGTACTAATGGTAACAGCGCCATCTAAGATCAAAACTTTAAAATATCCGGGCTATTGTCATCATTCATTTAATTCTATCACAGATTTTAAATTGCATTGCATTGTCACTTACGAGCTGAAATTTCTCTGACATTGATAACTTGGCAGCCGATCATAAATGTATCTGATTTTGACATACTTCAAGCTCACCTTGACAAAATGTATACCTTTCTATTTTAGTAGCTGTTTGTGTATTAATCCATAGATCAATGAAAATCCAAAGAATTTCAGATTGACATTCATAAAGAGCATAACAACAGTTTGTCAGATTTGATTAAATATAACAATCTGACAATGACAACACATATTTTTCCTAATAAATCAGGATTCACATATTGTTTCTGTTACATTTATTAATTCCCCCCTTACATTGCCAACCCATCTATAGTGGTTATCTTTTTTACACTTAATATGATGTGCTAAACATTTTTCAAACATCCACCGGTAACCATGTAGACGACCCGATCCCTCAACCTGCCTTTGGACAAATTCAACTACCTCACCGATGTGACTGTAGTTTTTTCTTCTAAACAAACCAAGCTGTCTGAGAAGCCGTTCAAATCATGGGCGTCGGAGCCGGCCCGGCCGGCCGGCCCGGCTTGAGCCTGACCAATAATCTACCTTTTTTTTTGGCTGGCGTGCCTGCGGCACGCACCGTGCCTACGGCACGGCAGGCGGAGCCGGACCAATCAAAAATCCCTTCCGACGCCCATGCAAATGACGGGTAGAAATGATAATTCCGCACTCTGTTGCAAGAACCGTGACTATATCTTTATACAAAAGTCCCATTTCGAAACAAACCTAAATCACATCATTTTGTTCTTGTTCTCGTTCGTCCATTCTTGACTGTAAGGTATGGTGACTTAGGCAAGCATGGCGCGTTAAAACAGCATGGGGATTGTTGATACGGCTGGTAGTGTATGCATAATGTACGGAGCCCCGTACATATGCATGGTATCGTATGCAGATAATTAAGTCGGGGCCCCGAGTTAATAAGTCGGGGCCCCGAGTTAATAAGTCGGGGCCCCGAGTTAATAAGTCGGGGCCCCGAGATAATAAGTCGGGGCCCCGAGATTAAAAAAAAAAAAATCGTGTCATTTTATGTCCCCTTAGGGGCTCCGTAGAAAACAAATATGATAGTAAATCTGAAAGAAAAATTACGGATAGGAAAAAACCGCAAAGAAATAGTCAGGTGGAAGCAAGTATGTCCAAGCCCACAACTTAAACTGTATACATATATGGATAACATTATCAGGTGGTATGTTTCTTTTTTATTATGTTAGTTCTACTTCAGTGGAATGCCCAGTCTATTAGGGCTCATGGAGCAGAATTTAAACGAGCCATACAAGGTATGGAAAAACCACCTGATGTTATTTGTGTTCAAGAGACTTGGCTTAATAATGAGCGTAATTTTAATTTAAGTGGATATAATTTTTTTCGGAAAGATAGGAAACCTACTGATAACAAAGTTAAGGGTCCTCTTGGGGGAGGGTGTGGAATATTTGTTAAAAAAGGAATGGCGGTGACAGTAATTGAAGTTGATGTTGATATAGAGGCTCAACTCATTGAACTTCATCTGGAGAATGGTTCTCGTATGCACGTTATAAATATATATAATCCATGTCTAAATTTAAATGGAAATAGCTTAGATCCAATCCTAAATAAAATAGAAACTAGACTGGTTATTTGTGGAGATTTCAATAGCCATAGTTCTATATGGGGTAGCATTACTACGGATAAGAACGGCAGAATTTTGGAGAATATTTTAGACGATTATAATTTAGTTTGCTTGAATGATGGGAATGGTACAAGAATAAGTACATCTACTGGTAAATTGTCTAATATATTTAATAATTATATACATATTTATATATATATATAAATAATTTGGCAGCAAGGTCCGCATGGTATGTACTTGATAATACGTGGGGAAGTGATCACTTTCCCATTGTTACGGAGTTTGGTGTAAAAGCCTATTTTAATAAATATAAAAGGATTGCTCAATGGTCCTTAAAAAAGGTAGACTGGGAAATATTTGAAAAAAGGTTCAGGAAAAAATAAAAGAACCAAAGACAAATCAAAGTATTGATGAAATGTATGATACTTTTATTTCACAACTCAATGAGGTTGCTAAGGAAACTATTCCAAAAACAACTTGTACTAATTTTAAGACACCTGTTTCGTGGTGGAATGAAAAATGTAAGCATGCTCATGCTATTATGGACAGAAAACGTGCTCTAAATAAACTGAAGAGATCTATGTCATCAAAAGACTTTATTGATTACAAGAAGAAAAAAGCAATTGCTCGTAGGACTATTTTGGATGCAAAAAGGGAGGATTGGAAAAAGTTTTGTGAAACAATAAATATCGGATCCTCAAGCAAACAAGTTTGGAAAAAAATCAAAAATATTTCCAGATCAAAAGTGAATACTAATATTCCTATTCTGAAAAATAACCAGAAGATGGCTATAACTGATCTCGACAAAGCCAACATGCTTGCTGAATCATTTGCTTTTGTTAGTAGTACGAGTAATTACTGTAATACATTTAAATGTCGGAAAAAGATGGCGGAGGAACAATTTAATTTTATTAACGACAATGGATTAGTGTTGAATGAACCATTTAATATGCATGAAATTGAGAATGCCATTGATACAGCCAAATGCACCACCCCTGGACTTGATAATATTTGCACATCTATGATTAAGAAATTTCCTTTACATGTTAAAATTTTTTTATTGATTATTTTCAATAATATTTGGTCTAGAGGAGAATGTCCAAGTGCTTGGAAACGAGCAATACTATGTCCAATACCAAAATCAGGAAAAGATCCATCTGATCCACTTTCATATAGGCCTATTGCACTAACATCTGCATTGGGGAAAATAATGGAAAGAATGGTACATAAAAGGCTTATGTGGTTTTTGGAGTCGAGGCACCTACTAAATCCTATTCAAAGCGGATTTAGGAAAGGGCGAAGAACGACTGATCATTTGATTAAGTTAGAATCATCTGTAAATAAAGGATTCGCCTCTAAAGCTTCGACTGTTGCTATTTTTTTAGATATTCAAAAAGCTTATGATATGGTCTGGCGAAAAGGAGTGATTATTAAATTACAGAAAATAGGTATACATGGCAATGTCGTTCGTTGGATAGATAGTTTCTTGACAGATAGATTTATAGAAGTGAAACTGAATGGATCTTTTTCTGAGGAAAAATATGTGGAAAACGGAGTAGTGTAATAAGCCCTATTTTGTTTAATATCGCGGTGTCAGATCTTCCTAATGAAGTGAAGGATGTACATATATCTCAATTTGCAGATGACATTGCATTATGGAAGACTCATAGAAATATTAAATTTGCGACAAAAAAGATCCAAGAAAATTTGGACAAAGTAATGAACTGGTGTGATCAGTGGGGATTTACTTTATCAGCTATAAAAACAGTTGGTATGTTATTTACAAGGAAAATATTAGTCCCTAATATTGATCTTAAAATCAAGGGAGTTACAGTCATATTTAAAAATGAAGCCAAATTTTTGGGTTTAATATTCGACCCCAGGATGACTTGGAAAAAGCATATTGACTATATCGTAAGTAAATGTAAAAATCGTGTTAATTTGCTTAGATGTATAGCTGGTACCTCATGGGGTGCTGATGGGTTATCAATGCTAAGAATTTATAAGGCACTGATAAGACCCCTTTTGGAATATGGATGTGAAGCATTCGACTCTGCCAGTAACTCGCTTAAAGCTCAATTTGATAAAATACAATATAGGTCACTGAAAATATGTACGGGGGCAGTTAGAGGAACTTCATTAATATCTTTGCAAGTAGAATGTGGGGAACCTCCGTTACAAGAACGTAGATTGTTTTTGAGGAAAATGTATGGTACAGTAATTAAAATAAATAAATATCATCCAAATGCGGATATGTTCCAGGACAATTGGCAGAAACATTATTTTTTTGAGAATGATTCTGATAGTCTACTGCATAAACCATTTGAAGCAAGACTTAATACAATTGAATATAATATGTTTGATCATAATTATCCTAGTTTTCCATACTGGCATTATTATAAAATTATCACATCGTTAGACATACATGTTCTTACACAAAAAGTGGAAGATCCACGAATAGTTAAAGAAATTGCTATTCGTGAAATTAATACGGTCTGGAATATGGCGCTTCATATATATACGGATGGATCAGTAGAGAAAAGTGCTGGCTATGTAGATATAGGCTCCCTGGAGAAACATCAATCTTTTCAGCTGAATTGGTAGCAATTTTAATGGCTATGGAATGGATTGATGAGATTAAACCAATAAATGTAGTATTATTTTCTGATTGTAGTAGTGCAATAATGGCTATTAATCGTTTTGACTCGGAGAATAAAATAATATCTGATATTCATAGATTACATTTGTCTCTGGTTACTCAGGGTATTCAAATTGCTGTTGTATGGGTACCTAGTCATGTGGGTATTTATGGCAATGAATGGGCAGATTTGGTGGCCAAAAAGGCCGCTAAATATACAAAGGTTGACATTCCTCTAAAATTGAGTACTTTTGAAATTAAAAGTTTATATAAAATGCATATGAAAATTAACTGGCAAAAGATATGGACGAATTATGTTAATGTACTTCGTATAGTTGTACCTACAGTACAGCTCCATATGTATACTTGGAAAGTACCTAGAGGCGTTGCTGTCATTTTTCATCAATTGAGGCTAGGAAAATGCCCGTTTTTTAATGACTATTTATATAGTATGAAAAGACATATTGATGGATTATGTGTAGACTGTAGAGTAAGTGAAGATATTCCTCATGTTTTACTTAAATGCCCCAGATATCGAGAACAAAGAAAGGTTCTACAAGATAAGATGAAAGCTGAGGGTATTCATATGTTTAATTTACAAACTATACTGGGTGGAAACAAACCTTTAATTAACGAGGTTGTACAATATGTAATATTATGTAAACAGACTTAGTATGAATTAGTTTTTCTAAATCCTTTTTCATTAAAATATAAATTAGGCAATTTTTCTAGCATGGTAATATTCATAGGAGCATTTTATATAAGAATAAATTAAACTTATGATATTTTAAAATGATGCCATTGCAAACATTTTAGGCGCGTTTTTATTTAGGTTATTTTAATTCTTTACAAATGCGATTGTCTCCATTAAGACAACGATATGAGTAAGTTTGGTAGAATGGACGACCTCTAGCCCGTGCCTGAGTTATCTTAAGGGGCTCTTATGGCCCCCGATTAGCTATACACATAATACCTTGCATGTAAGAGCCGATAAGATGGCACTTTAGTTGAGTTAGGGGATCTGTACCATCTACTGGACAGAAAGTTCGTCCAAAATATAAAATTAAAGGAAAAGTAATAGTTTATAAGCGAATATCGTAAGTTTTTTAATTCTATTTAGGGTAATAATTAGGACAAATAATATCAATATTTAGTAAAATACAAAAAAAAATCAAATCTATGCCTCTTTCTGTAAGTTTTCTTGAAAAGGAAAGAAATTATACATATTGTTTTTGGTGCCAATAGCCTTAGTAGCTGAGGCACCATTAAAACCTTAAAAAAACTAAACTAAACAGCTTGTTTCACTCTTGCACTGCACCCCTGTTGGGGCAGGCAGAGAGAGAGAGAGAGACAGAGCTCATCTCATCCGACTTTGGGTTTACGTTAGGTAAGAAGATTTTGTGTTTTGTCAGTTATGTTCCCTACTGTATTTCATTAATAATGAGATGATGTATATTCTGATGTTAGTTTATAATATTGGTATTATTTGTAAGAAATAATTGGTTGTTAAAATAATGTTTCTCACCAAGGGGGCATGTTATTTGTTAAAGTGGGAAATCTTTGAGTGTAGTCTTATGACTTAATTCAATAATTGACTCATGCTTTGTGGAGAGTATGGATGTTATTCCATGTATGTATTTTATATTATCTGTTATCCTACTTGTAGTTCTAAGAAATGTATTCTTATAATGCGTTGAGGTACTTGAAATACTTATATTTTGGGGGAAAATATTAGTAAAAGTAATACGGTCGTGTGTTAGCCTATTTGTACACACGGAAGGGCCATTGTTCTGGTCAGAATGGAGGGATGTCAATGAAGCAATAAATTTCGGGGAAGAATCTCAGCTGCATAGTTGCCATGACAACTTCTGCAATGAGTCAGTGACCATGATGGGTTTGGGAGTTTACACTTAACAGTTTGGGTTAATGTGAAGTCCAGTTGTAGTACAGTGTTCAGTTCTAGATTTTAGAGTAAGAATTCACAATTTTATGTAATTGATTGTTCCTTTAGATTATTGGTGACGAGCAGCATCAACATGTAAGAAGCGGGTTTGAGAGGAGAATGGTCCTCTAGGCCAGATTGCCAGGGTGAGTGGTTCTCATATAAACCACAGGTTCATTATAGTTAAAATCGTGGTAAATTGTTGGATAAAACACATTTGATAGTTGATTTATATATTTGTTGGGATAGTTATCCATAACGATGGATTTAATTGCAATATCAATTAAATGTTAATGAAGGGGACCTAAACAGCATGTTTATCACTTATTATCATGAGTCTACTTGACGTCATATTGTTGAAATGCGTATCTTAGGGTCACAAACAAATGTATGTTGATAGTCATTATTTGTATTTTACAAAATGAGGCATAATTCACTAAAATCTTTCATTTGAGTATTATATAAGTCCTATTTAACTGTTTAAATTGTTTATATTATTCAGGCTTTTTCTTAATGCACATGAGAATAAAAGAACCTCAACACAAGGAACAGTGTGAAGTGTCATCTTTTCGACATCGGGTTTCCGAGTGTTACAGTATAATAGATTCTGAATTGTCAGGTCAGCACTTTGAGTTAGAGTTGATGGACCCCTCGATTTTGAAAAGGGTGGAGGGACGGCGTTTGCCCTTCGAACAAGGTTGCCCCTCCCCCTGCAATTTGCCCACGTTGAACTTCAAGTAGCGCAGCGGCAGCCGCGGTCTATAGAGGGGTGGTCCGAGGGGAGGCTACACTCTCGGAATAGGGATTGGCTTTTTGTGCGTGTTAGGGCAGGGTGTTTGGTTTCAACCTTTGAATTTTTGTTTCAATATGGGGGTCTGTAGGTATTTACTGGCCGCTTCTCGACTCTTTTGTGTGCTAAGGGGGCAATATTTTTTTTATATAGAGAGAGAGAGAGAGATAGCAACGTTCAACACAGATGAGTGTTTCTACTTTAAACGTTCGATTTTGATACAATTTCAATTCAATTCAATTCACTTTCGGGTTGAACCTACTGATGATGTATGAATTATTACAGACTTTTTTCTGATAAAAGTTGAATGTGCATGCCACAAAGGCTATGATATTTTTACAAAAGATGTTTTTTGCATTTTAATATCGTGCCTTAAATATCAGGTTAATTGTTCCTCTACACAACAGCTTTAATTACTGTTAGAACAATAAAGACTTCAAGTCACAATTTTTCCTCATTTACAAAGGAATTGAAAAAATCATACAATAACTTTAAGAACAACTGAGTTCTGCCTTGGTTATCTAAGCTTAACCATACACATCAGACTTGAAGTTTTTAATAAAGACCCTGAGTTTACCCATTTTTATTGGTGTTATATTATTGTATATCATTAGTAAACTACAGATGTATAATAACTTTATACACTGTACATTCCTACAGTCTCTCTCAAAGGCTACGCATGATGATATTTCTTTTATGATTTACTATATATTTATATTTAAAATATATATATATATATATATATTCAGGTAAATCAATTTCATACAAAACAAATAACGATCAAAGTATACATGTAATATATTTATTATTTTGTCTTATGGAAGTAGCAAACATGGCTAGCTTAACTCTTAACATGCCATAGAGGTCTATGGACTTTATATGCATTACATGTAAGTGGTGACAATTGGCGACCTTGGCATGTTGAGAGTTAATCAATCAGTATACAAAGTCTGCTTTATGTTTAAATATGTATGTCATAAGTACTCATTAATGAGTTTCTTATCTTTCTAAAAAAAAAAAAAAGGGGAAAATGGAAAAGAAAAGAAAGTTTGTTATTTTTGTTGTTTAATTCAATTTCAATTCAATTCACTTTCGGTCTATTAGTCCAGAGACTAATAATGCAGTGTTTACAACTGTATATGATTTACATTGAGTGATGGTCTACATGTTTACACTTAAAACAATCAAAGTGCATTCATGGAATCTGGAATTTGATAGAGTGTATGGTGGTGCGTCCGGGGGCTGGACTATTTGTCCCGGAATGGTGGAATTTGTACGCAAGTCCCATTGTTCTGGTTTGAATGGTTTGGGGGTGTGGTCGTGGCTGCTGTCTTGTGTTGTATATTATGTTAAATCTTAAAAGATAAAGAAGTCTCAGGGTCGAGTTATTTTCTACATAATGAATCTAGTGTTATACATGAAAACTTTAATGTTCCTGACAATTTATTCTTTTGTTTGTCTTTTAAAACAAATGTTGGTATGTACATATACAGGTCATCGGTTGGGAATGGGAGGGGCTTTCGGCTCAATCTCATTCTCAGCCGATGAACTTGCAATGTTCCATTAAGTAGCTTAATGGTAGAGATGCTCCTTGTATGTTTTGTAGCTATGATCAAGAATAAGATTCCTTTGTATGTTTTGTGTTCATCCTTCATTTCACGTTTCATCTCATTCTATCATTCCATTCCTTCATCTGCCACCTTTCATTTCACTTTCCTTCATAATCATTTTACACTCGGTGACTTCGAAATTTTAACATTACGCATACAAAATTATGGATCCCGACGCTAACCTGAAACCAAATTTTGATTTAAATTATTTCATCTCTAATAGCAATTATTATACACCTCGGGAATTCACTTCTAGTTTCAACCGTGCGTCTAAAACCTTTAGCTTACTCCATATAAACTCTCGAAGTTTGAATAAAAATTTGGAAAATTTTACATTTTTATGTTCTCTTAATAATTTTTCTTTCTCGGTCATTGGTATCACTGAAACTTGGCTGCATTCTGTTTCACCTGATTTATTCAACTTACAAAATTACCAGATGATTAGAAACGATCGCATAGGAAAGAGAGGTGGTGGTGTTGCCCTTTACATTCAAGAACAATTACAATTTAAAATCCGTCATGATTTATATCTCAAGGAAAGTGAAACGCTATTCATTGAAATTAAAAATCCAAAAGAGAAGAATATTATCATTGGTTTAATATATAGACCCCCGAACAGCCAAATCGATTCATTTTACGGGGATTTAGAATCCATGTTTGATACTTTATTGCCAGAAAACAAAAGATTGTATTTCATGGGTGATTTCAATATTGATTTACTAACTCAAAATAATAATTGTGAACAGTTTCTTCAAGTAGCCTATTCAAATGCTTGCTACCCGCATATAACAAAGCCTACAAGAATTGATACTCATTCCTCGACTTTAATTGACAATATATTTTCTAACATTTACGATACATATATAGCTACCGGCCTCCTATATTCAGAGATTTCAGATCATCTTCCAATTTTTATTATATGTCATAATAATATTTCGAATGATGATCGGAACAATCCAACAACTTTTCGAAAGGAGACAACAGAAAATATTGAATCTTTTAAGAATGATCTTGCCACCGAAGATTGGTCGAGTGTGCACTCTCAGCAAAACGCAAATATCGCATACGAAATCTTTTACAATAAATTGCATTTTTATTATAATAAAAATTTCCCTTTAGTCACTTCTAAGAGAAGCCGTAAACGGAGTAAAAATAACCCTGGATAACAAAAGCAATTTTGAAATCAATACATACGAGAAATAAACTTTACAAAATTTACCTAACCAACCCAAATATCCATAACTGTTATAAATATAAGAAATACAGAAATAAATTAACTGATATAGTTCAAACGTCTAAAAAAATGCATTACCCTGAAAATTTAAACCAAGTTAAATCGAATATGAAAGCAACATGGGACATTATCAAAAATTTAATGGGCAAGAAGCCACAACAGTTACCCAAAGAAAATTTCACTTTGAATGATAATATCATTCACCCTGATGACACAGCAAACTCATTTAATTCATATTTTGTAAATCTTGGTCCCAGTCTTGCAAAGAATTTTGATAGGCAAAATAAAGATTTCATTGAATTTCTTCCTGAACCGATTCCATCATCCCTCTTTCTCAACCCAACTAATCCTACCGAAATAATTAGCATAACAAAAGAACTCAATTCAATTAAATCTAAGGGCCACGACAGAATAAGCACATTTCTATTTAAACAAATTATACACTATTGTTTCTCCACTAACCCATGTTTTCAATCTTTCAATCGGGACGGGTATAGTCCCAAGATCTCTTAAAACTGCAAAAGTTAATCCAGTTTACAAAAAACAAGACCCCACCTAATAAGCAATTACAGACCCATTAAGCTACTTAAAGATTTACTAAATTAGAGAGAAAATGGGTGCTCTTTCCATGTAGTTTTGCCTTCTAATCACGAATCTGCAAATCGATTGTCCAAATTATGTCTCGTTTTGGCGAAAAAGGGGGAAAAGTAGAGGTTTTGGGACCGTTCCTTAAAACTCGTGATCTGATTGGCTAACCCCCAAGTGACGTATGAAAAGTAAGAGGCACAAGATCTGCAGGCTGCAGCATATAATATTGTACACAGAATGCGGTATTTGACTCCTCTGTTCAACGGACAATTTATGAAAATAGGAAATTAATCAATATAATCTTAGGAGTGAATAATCATAAGCAATATATGTTCTACAAGATCAGAAAACGCTTTTGCCCAAATATACAGCTCTTGTTTTGTTTTTTTACTTTTCTTTTGAACAATGTTCTCATCCATCTGAGCTTGCCGAACGAAAGTTTTGCATTGGTCATAAACGCGTGCACAGCCGTTTTATGCGTCTGTATGTATAATGTCCTACACATCTTTAATACGGCAGTGACTATGTTCTCCTCGTACATAGCGACTGGTGAACGCTTTTGTTTTGTTTATTTCACTTCGGCTTTTTTTTTTACTTCGCTTTACATAGTACGTTAGTACTGACTAAGATTTTGGTTGAATTCGAGTAACTTATATAGAGAGAGGAAAAGTGTCCGCGATTGCGAGTTGGAGGACTTTTCTGAGCCATGCAGAATTTGATACGAACTCTGATTTATCAGATGATTTATCAGACCCCGAAGGCAAAGAAGCTCGAGTGCCAAGGGGAAATTCGACCATATTATATGTTTGAACCCCTAGCAGAATACGGTGAAGGGCCGTGGGTGAAGTAACTCCAGGGAGCTCCAACGCGTTGGAGCTCCCTGGAGTTACGGGTGAAGTAGACCGAAAATGCTGTCTCTCGTTCGTTAGGTCGTCTTAGCTAACGAACGAGAGACAGAATTTTCGGTCTACGGGTGAAGCTGCTGCAGCCGCTGTCGTTGAAAAACAGATTGGAAGACTTGACTCCAATAATTAGCTAAATTATCCTTCCCTTCATGCCAAATTCGGAATACAGGCCAGGATCCTCAAAATCATCTTCGGGAAAGTGATCGCTGCAGATTGTACTCCACTCACTTGGCCGGCCCTTGCCACTCTGCCCGCGTGAGCTTTACATTTGCGACCCACAATTTCCGTAGATTTTCATCTTTAGGAAAATGATGTAGGCTTACACCATCGATCTTTAGGGGTCTTGCTACAGCCCGCAACTATACACCGATTAGGCATTATTGATGAAACTGTGTCCCAAAATCAAAGTTATTGTGAGGAATTAAATACACGAAAATACGCAATGCAAATGGTCGATGCGGTGAATATCATGCTCGGCACCGGGCTGGGCCTGCCGGGGGCCTCCGGGCGCGCACGGTATAGGTTAGTGGAATATTTTCCCTTACTTTTCATGCGTCACAGATCACGTGATCACGATGTCGCTTCGATGTGTTTTTTTAGGGGCGGGGCTTATGACTGTGTAAATCAGCAAAAATGTACTTTTCAAATGATTATAAAATATGACTGAATGCATAAAAAATTGTGTGATGGATATTTTTTGGCTCCTGATGACATCCTCCTACGAAAAATGGGCAATTATTTTTTTATTTTAGTGACCCTTTAATAATATTCAATTTGGCTTTAGGAAAAAATATTCAACTGATTTAGCTCTAGTACAATTTTATGATAAAGTAACTGAGGCAACTGCCAATAAAAAACACGTTATAGGAATTTTTATGGACCTTTCTAAGGCGTTTGATACCCTTGATCATGTCATCTTATTAAAAAAACTTCAGACATATGGAATTCGAGGTGTAACGCTATCTTGGTTCCACGATTATTTATCGGATAGGAAACAATATGTAGTATTTAATGGTACGTCATCCACTCCTTTATCAATTCAATGCGGTGTCCCACAAGGTTCAATATTAGGCCCCCTCCTTTTTTACTATATATTAATGGCATAAGTAACACATCCTCCTTATTATCCTTCATTTTGTATGCTGACGATACCAATATTTTCTATTCTCATGTTAACTTAAATACCCTGATCCACTTTCTCAATCAAGAATTGCCCAAAGTATCAACCTGGTTCAAATGTAATAAATTGTCTCTCAACATACAAAAAACTAATTTTATTTATTTCAAACATGCCAATACTCGTGTGTTTGATTTTCCTTTAGCAATATCAATTGACAATATGCCCTTAGAAAGAAAACGATATACTAAATTTCTAGGTGTTTTCATAGATGAGAACTTGAATTGTAATCATCAGTTAACCCGCATAAAAACTTCTATCGCTAAAAATATTGGTATACTTTTATAAAACTAAAAATTAATCTTCCGAAAAATACTCTTTTTATGTTATATAATACTCTTATATTGCCATATATTACTTACTGTAATTTAATATGGGCTAACAGTGATTTATATATTACAAAAGAAAGCTCTAAGAATCTGTTCTGGCTCTCACTATTTAGCTCATACAAACCCCATTTTTAGTCATTTCAAAACATTAACAGTCTTTGATAATAATTCACTCCAAAGCTTACTTTTTATGTTCAAATACAGAAATAACCTACTACCGGACACATTTAATGACTTCTTCACACTTGATACGAATGTTCACTCATATCCCACCAGTAACTCCCTAAATTATCATTTGGTAAATCCTAGGCTATTTATTGCACATAAGACAATCCGACACCATGGCCCAGATTTGTGGAATTCACTTCCAAACTCCATAAAATCTTGTCAAAGTCTTTTTGCATTTAAAGTAGATATTCAAAGAAAATCACAAATATGGCAATTAATGTATCACTAAAAACTGGGAAGCTTACAGATGGCAATCGTATAAGTTTTATGTCAACTGCGTATCTGGTGATTATAAAAACAACACAAATAAAAGCTCTTCTCAGCATCTGGAATATCCGAGGATTCGCCAGAAATATAGCGATGTTTTGATGTCGTCACACAAGGGATCGATCCTGCTTAAGCAGACGACGTCCTATAATGAATGAACGTAATTGCAATGCAATTATTTATCAAATTATAAAGAGTTTGGTGTATTTAAACATGACCTTATTTCACACCATTATAAAGGGAAAGTGAAACTGATTCTGATAGCTAAAACCGTTTGATTGTAAATACATAGGAGAAGGGTCAATGATCAATGAAATAAACCCCACTTTCAAATTGAAAAGCCCTCCGAATAATAGCAGGATGGTATTCGTTCCCTCTTGAAACGCCGAACATGCCCGGGTGCAAGCAGCTGAAAATACAATGGCGTCTTATTTTGTTTACAAGTGACTGATTCCTTTATTTTTTTAACGCTGCATTTTTCATCAAAATAATACCATACACGAAGTTAAGAGTGAGGCAACAGACTAACATTAAGACTGACGCTAGTGAAGGAAGAGAAATAAGTGAAGAGGAGATGACAAAATAGGCTCTGAAAAATGTGTAAGATGTTATGGGACATCGTCTGCTTAGACAGGACTGGTCCAGGGTGTGTCGTCACACATCTCAGCAGCGTTCGAGGAGCTCTTCAGCTGCTATATCGGGGGCTGTATTTTACCGTTTTATAATTGATAATAATCATTACTTCAAATGTTTCCAAGCGTTGAATTTGGATAACCTTTTTTAATTTATGCCATCTATGCAATAATAAGTATTAAGCCAATATTTAAAATCATTAACGTTCTACTTTAAAGGTCAAGTTAACACAAGTTTGCTATTAGAGTATAATAGTTCAAATTAGTTACAAAGGTTAAACCACATTTTAAATCAATAGTCCGTGTTCTGATAAATCAAATGATCTTTAGTTACTTAATTCATTGAAGTCCTGACTGATACATTTCATCAACACATTATTCATCTACAGACATCATTTTCATTTTTTATTTCATTTTCATCCTCATTTTATCACTTTCATTCATGTCACACTTTTCACGTTTTCGCACTATACAAAAATCTAGACAGGCGTCTATTTCGTCTGAATAATTTCCTTATTTATTTGACCTCAATTCTGCTATCACGTATATTACAATGATTTATTTGGGCTGTCATGTTTTTAAACTTATGTTTATTATGGCAGTCCGTCTTCTGCTCTCTGAACTTCAATGCGTTGAATAATTTATAATTTATAAACTGAAATGTAATTATATTACTATAAATATGTATATTTTGATCACGTTATGTTCTTTTCCTTTCATGTGAATGCATTGGTATATTTTCCATGTTATTGTATGCTCTTATATGATTGCAGAAGAAAATAAATTCAAACAAAGAAACAAACATGTATATGAATGTGTAATGGTACAGAGTAGGCAGAATGGAGTAAGCCTAAAACTGTTACAAGGTCTTAGTCGTAACGATTGATTTTATTCATTTCGTGTTGAGGGATTATGGTGTTTATGAAGGAAAATTTAGGGTGGGGAATAGTTGGTATCTAGATGTGGATCGAAAATTTTAAAAGGATCAGGGGAGGGAAGAAGGAAATAAATAAAGGGAATAAAGGAAGGAAAGGGCAATTGCTCCGTTTCTGTTTCTTTCATTTTCTTTTTTTTTCTCCCTTTCTTTTCCGAGCTAAGATATTTCTATAATAAGTAGATTTGAAAAGGGAGGAAACACTAATGGCGCTTTAAGCAATCAGATAATAATTCTTTAAAATATGTATGTGCATGTGTGTGTATATATATATATATATATATATGTATGTATGTGTATATATATACATGTGTAACGCGGTATTTTCTTCTTTCTTTCCTTTCTTCCCTTTCTACTTATTTTGGTTAAGCAATGGTTTTTGATTGACCCAAGCTTCAAAAAAGAGGCTTAGAAAAGATGAAGGGTGAAGGGATTTTGGGAAGGAAAAAGTACATGTAGGAGGAAATAGAAGAAATCCTAAATTGTGTGTGATTGGGTGGGATGCGAATGGGGAGGGGGGGCGGACACAGCCCACGAGCCGAGTAAAAAGAAGGAATTCTTTCATATTCTGCGTCTAGGAGTGAATGCCTGTTTTGATTTCTGTTTTCGTCGTTCGTTTAGGATTTGTATTTGCGTATGTTTAAATGACAGTTTATGTTTCAAGTTGCGCACCCTTTTGTAATATATTCACTGCCGTATTCATTGCGTAACAAGCTTGATGCAGGTAGTACAACACTTAATGTAAGAGAGGTTTAATTGGTGCAGTGTAACACGGGCATATATTCCTGCTCTCTCTCTCTCTTTTAAATCTTTCTCAATATTTAAGTTGGATGTGGTTTCGATGTCTATTGTATTTACAATAATCCTGCATGGATAGGACTGCAGCGGAAAAAGCAAAGGTCAACATGGTGTCTTTAAATGTCCGAGGGATAAGGGAGAAGACAAGAAGGGAAAGAATTTTTGAATGGTGTAAACAAAAAAAGGGTGATATTTTTATGTTACAAGAAAAATACAGCACGGCGGAGATTACAACCACATGGAATTCTGAACGAAGTGGTGAGGTGTTTTATAGCCATGGCACAAATCATAGCAGGGGGTTATGGTAATGATAAAACCACATCTTAACTTGAACATTTTAAAGGTGGGAAAGGACAATGATGGCAGATACATTATATTTGACTGCGAATTAGATGGGGTTAGAATGCTAATAGGAAATTTTTATTTTCCAACAAGAAATAAGGCAAATGAGCAGATAGATTTCTTGAGAAAAATAAACAATATTATTGATAAAATGTTCTCCCTCAATCATGTTATTATATTAGGTGGTGATTTTAATGTGATATTAGATGATAAATTAGACCATGTGGGGTCAACTATACAGGTAAAAATCAGATTCAATACAGAATTTTCAGAGTTCATGGACAGATTTCAATTATTTCATGTTTGGAAAAGAAATCCAGAAAGACAGCAGTTACTTTCAGACAAAAAACACCGCTTATTCAACGTCGGTTAGACTACTGGATAATCTCAAAAGAAATCGAAAATTTTGTTGTTAATTTTACCGTCTATACCTCCAGATCATTCTGGAATCTGGCTTACCTGTACTAGTAATGGTAAAAAAAAGACGTGAAGCGGGGTCCCTCATACTGGAAATTCAATAAAAGTCTATGTTATGATAAAGAATGTTATTGGTATGAAAAATGAAATTCTTAGTTGGAAAAAACAATACAGGAATCTTTTTTCTAATAATTCATTGCTCTGGGGCTTTATAAAATTAAAAATTAGAGAATACACCTGGAAGTATTCTAAACAAAGGCACAAGAAAAAAAAAGGAAAAGTTGATCTTAGAGACTGAAGTGCAAAATTTAGAACAACAAATTGCAAATTATTCTAATGTTCTACCGGGAAAAAAAGGGCAAAAAGAGACCTTCTTAAAACATTATATGATTATGGTCTAGATGGTCTCACAGTAAGGTCACGCGCTGCATGGATTGAAAACGGAACGGAAGTGAACGGAAGTGAACGGAATTTTTCGAACAATTAGTGTTATCCAATAAACGTAAATCTTAGATTCATAGATTAATGGATGAAGATAATCAGATACACAGCGACAAAGGTGACATTCTTAAAATTATCAAATCATTCTACAGCTCTTTATATTCACGTAAGGGAGTTTGCTGTGATGTTGAACATGTACTAGAAAAATTTCTTTTCCTTCAAGGTATTGGTAAACTATCAGAAGACAGCAAAGATAGCTGTGAAGGTAAATTAAGTAAAAATGAATCAAAACACTGTACAGTGGCGCATGTAGTTGTGTCATGAATGGTGGTTTTACAACAGGTTATTTTGATATACAGAGGGGAGTGAGACAGGGAGATTCTCTCTCGCCATACATTTTTATACTAACTATTGAACTACTGGCAAATGTTATAAGAAATTATATAGGTGTTAAAAGGTTTTTCATTTGCTCAGAATGAAGTTAAATAAGTGCTATATGCTGATGATGTAACTATTTTCGTACAAGATGCATAGTCTTTAAATAGATTAGAAGTACTTTTTGAAGTTTTTGGTAAATTAAGTGGTCTCATTTTGAACAGGGACAAAACAAATTTAATGAGATTAGGAATCAATACAAACCAGGATTCTGTCCCAAAAGGGTGGAATATGGTGGAGGTTGTGAAGATACTAGGAATATTTTTTTTCCATGGATGTTAAGGTTAAAGAAGAAATGAACTACAAAGAAATATTAAGTAAAATAAAAGTTATTGAGTTGGTGGAAGCAAAGAGATTTGACCATATTAGGTAAAATTCATCTTCTGAAAACGTACACTGTAAAAACTAAAGTGCTACTTTTAGGGGCATGTATAGTGACTGCACCTGAAATGCTGTTTATAGCACTTGTAGTGTGCTAATTTACCAGCCAAAAAAAATGTGACCGTGGCGAGCCTCGAACCAGGTTCCGCTGATTGAGAGGCGCTGACGTTACCGATGGACTAACGAATGCTTCTTGCAATCCAGTTTAGTCATGGGAGTCAAGTAGATAACATGAACTATGTGGTGTCGTAAATTCACTATGTAACAATATGATCTGCTCTAAATCGTACGATGTGAGTTAGTCTAGCGGCAATGCCAGCATTTCTCAATCCGCGGACCCTGGTTCGAGGCTCACCAAAATCACGATTTTTTAAATGAATGTGTAGCAGTTTAAAGGAGAATGAAGGTCAAAACATTGTAACCAAGCGTTTACAAACTAAAATTGTACTTGTTTGAATGATCCAAACATGTCACAAATCTGATGTACCATATTTGAGTAAATTCAATCTTAAAACATGGACTTGCGACGATCTGGCACGGACATGGGCGCCGCCATGTTATGCGGAAAGTGACGAAATTGCGCTATAGTGTGTGATTGGCTGTTACCATTCATAGCTATCATTCAAAATGATGTCTCTACAAAACGTGTACAAAATATAATTTAAAGCAGATCTGTATCTAAAAATATTGAAAAACTGTAATTTACGTATTTAAAATGAAATTAAAAAAGTGATAACAACAATACAATTAATTTTACACTGATCTTTAGATTATCAAATAGACCTGTTTACAGATGATTGTATGCATACCTTTTTGACAAAGGTTGCTAATGACAACTCCATAGCTTGCATTACAGGACGTAAAAAAGACGAAAACCACGACGTAAATATCACGTAATTTTTACCTCTTTCTGCTATCAGGGATCAAGGTACCAATGGAAGGCGTAATACTTCTGCTTTATAGAATATGGAAAACTATTGTCGCAGAACACTTAGTTTGGTCACAATAACACCTTCAAGACTTTTATAGAATTGTATTCATGGTTTTTCAGTAATAAAACTTTAATAGACTTTTTCTGGCTTTTTAATTACCCCCTAGGGTAATTACCCGAAGGACAATTACGTACAAATAACCCTCCCCCAAGAACAATTATCAAAAGATACCCCCGGACAGCCTCCTCCCCATTTTATGAAGGGCAGAGGCGGTGCTACCAGCCTCCTCCACGCCCGCCCCTATTACTACCCGCAAAGTGCCTTATTTGTGATAAGTGCCCCTTTTTACTTCTAGCAAGTGCCTGTTTCCTCTTAAAATGGTCTTTTCACCCCAAGTGCTCCTTTCATAATCTCATAAGTGCTCATAATTTGTAATAATGATAATTTCCCGTTTCCTATTCTATAAAATGGCCTCTTCATCTCTAAGTGCCCCTTTCAAATCTGATAACTATCATTGGTTGTTGTGGAAAGTGGATCCGTCTATAATTTCATTTAGCTTTGCCTATCCGTAGGTACTTTAAAACACTTTAAGGTTTTATATGTCTGAGTTATTATTTCAAGAAGAAAATATCGAAACTTTTTTGTGATATGACACAATCCGTGTAACACATGACAGGATCCATAGTTAAACCGAATAAATGAAAGATCAGTTTTGCATTCTCGGGCATTCCTTTGTCACTATTTCATTCATACTTTCTTTTCTCATCCTATTACCCCGATATACTGTCCTATGCCAACACTTCGTTATTGCTACTGCATAAGTCACTGGTGTTCATCGTTACAATCTCTATAAAATTTGAACATGTTTTAGGCGTTGTCGTGGCATCATTTTACATTATAAACAAACCAACAGATGATTTCACCACAGAATTAGTATATATAATAGTGTACAACAATATGTTAAATATTTTCATATAACAGATTTTTACGTAATAGGCCTATCACACAATAAACATCAATTACACATTATAAACAATATACATGTATATAATTATTTCAATCTACTTCGCGTTCCCAATTTTAGATTTTCAGTCGTACTTCAAGAATTCAGATTCAAGAAACACATTTTGAACTGCATTGCAGATATTATAGTTTAGGCCGTAAAAAAGTCATCAAAAGTTGAAAATTTTCACTGATCATGGCTTATTACAAACTTCCTCTTTGAGTTGGAGTTTATCGTACTATTAATATGAATACACGTGATATACAACATGTATTTATGGTTTGAGTATAATTACAAGCTTCTGTGAATACCTAAATTAGACTCATTGAACCACAAAACTTACATATTTCTCAAACTGTTTAGAGGAGTAAAAAATTCTTTTCCATTTTGTGTCATGTCAGTTACGGTTATAAAGAGTCCATTTTCTCTTCGACTATTAATTAAAATACTTTGAAATTTGCTGTGTATGTCCCTGATAGTCAAATGTGTCTGATTCACTTACTGAAATATGTTTTATGACTCTTGATTTTGCTTAAAACTGCCTTAAATTAAAAAAAAATATGTCTGAATGTCATGTCCTTTACTCTGAAATTGACCAAATGTTTAAGTATTATTTGATTAGTTTATGAAATGACAGTTTATCCATACTTTGTGTAGTTCCTCTAATTAAAACCCGTTGGCTACTGAATTCTTTTATCTCTCATAGGCTTAATACAGGAGCCACCCGGTTTCCGCAGCTTATGGCTTAATAGCGGAGTAGCCACTCGGGCTTGCGGCTTGTGACACAAAGGTAGGCCCCCCCCCTACAATATTAGTATTTACCTCCCCAATAACAAATCAGAAAATTCCGTTTTGTGACTTCCCTCGAACTGAAAATGAAGTCTACCTTACCACAAAAGAAAAAAATAGGCCCAAACCTATTACGCCAATTGAAAAATCCTACCTACGCGAATGTGCAGTTGACATATTCAAGTTAAATTTATCATGTTTATCCTATCGCTGTTATACAATGGCATTGCCCTGATTTGGGCCTCGATCGACACACATATAAAAAAAATTATGTTGCTTTTGTCTTTTGTTTAATTAGTTATTATTCAATGATGATTTGACATTCCGCCTTTTGGAAAATTCATCTTAACCTATTTGTATTCTTCATTTCCACTTATATTTCCGTAAATCTACGGGACATGACGGTATAAGTGTTTATTTATTGAAACAGATTATTAACTACGTTGCTACCCCTTTAACTCATATTTTTAATTTGTCACTATTAAACGGTCAAAGCCCTAACTCTCTCAAAGTTGCAAAAGTAATCCCTGTGTTTTAGACCAGGACACTCTACTGATTATGCTGTTTTACACATGTGTGACAAAATTATAGAATCATTGGCCAAAAAGGAACATACTATGTTAATTTACAATCTTATAATTCCCAAAGACAATATATAAAATGTGGCGTACCACAGGGATCAATCTTGGGTCCATTATTATTTATTATTTATGTAAACGATATAATTAATTCTTCCTTATCCTTGAATTTCGTTATGTTTGCTGACGACACACGTACATGTATACTTTATTCTCACCATGATTCAAATGTACTTATAAATAGGCTTAATTCTGAGTTTAAAAAACCTCTAGATCAATATTAATAAAACTAATTTCATTCATTTTCGACAGGCAAAGGCACAGAATGTAGATTGTAATATACTAATCGATGGATTACCTCTGGTAGAAAAACACTCTACAAAATATTTATGAGTTACAATTGACTCAAATTTAACCTGGGCAGAACACACACGGAACATTCATACATCAATATCCAGAAACATCGGAATTCTTTACAAACTACAACACTTAATAACTGGAAGGTCCCTAATAATATTATATAATTCCTTAATTCTATCTCACATAATGTACTGCAACATTGTTTCGGGTAATTGTTGTGTAACTAAATTAAATTCTATATTACTACTTCAAAAAAGGCATTACGCATTGTTACTAATTCTACTTATTTTTCTCACACTGATCCTTTATTTAAGCGTCTAAAAACATTAAACATACAGGATATTGCTTTTCAAACAGGAATGTCTATGTACAAATTTACATTTAAGCAACTCCCTTCGTTAGTTTGCAACATTTTCAACTTGAATTCAAATATACATGCATATCCTACTCGTCACTCCATAGATTATCATTTAGAAAATCCCAGAATTATTTTAGCACAACAGTCAATCAGGCACCATGGTCCGGATGTCTGGAGCGCCCTACCACAATGGCTAAAGCAATGTTCCTCAGTTTACTCTTTTAAAACATCGAAATAAAAAATATTTATTATTTAAATATTAAAGTACACACATCTAATCTAATCTAAGTTAACAAAAATGCCACTGGAAAAAAAAAAAAATCTTGGTCAACCCCAACTTTTTGTTTCTTTATATAATAACAATTATTCAGGGTTTTAGTTAGATATTGATACATTCATTATGAAAAAAGGGTTGAACTACTTCTTCAATACACACCCTACATAAGAAAACAATAAAGCAATCGATTAACCCTAATGCACATGTACACACCTCTACACTTATGCACTCACGTTCACACACTTATACTTTTACTTCCATACGCCCGAAACTGCAAATGTATTTTTTATTATTATTTTTTTTTCCCTTCCTTTTTTCTGTGTTTTTTTTAATTACTAAACCGTTACAATGTCCAAAAATCGTATAAAATCTTCTCGAGGCTCCCATCCCAGTCAAGCTATATGCTTATGATGGAAACCTCCTGCATTTTTTCCTCATCAAACCTTTGTTTTCCTTTAGTTTGTTATGTCAAAGTATATATTCTTTTTATTGATGATTATATTATCATGTATTGTGTTACTATGTTCCGATCATTTATTGTATATCAATTATGCTTTGTATATTTGGAAAAATGCAGAAATAAATCAAATCAAATCAAATCAAATATACTTGTATGTTGATGATAATCCAGAATTGTTGATTTCATTTCAATAAATTGATTTGATATAGTACCACCTGCAAATATTTTGAAAAAGTAGATGCATCCCATCCCTATCCCACAAGCACACAGGGAAGTACATGGAACGTTATAGCTCTAACCTATCTCCCCCCCCCCCCCACAATCTGCTGGGTAATCGTGATTCCCTCCCCCCCCCCCCCCCCTCAGAGTTGAAAAGTGGGGGTAAAGTGTCATCGCTGTTCTTCGAGGGACAAATGACATCTTACAGGTGCATGGAGCAATACATTTTTTTAAAACAAACTATTAGTGTAGCGACCTAGCAAAGATATATACATTTTTACATAATTCGTCAAACTAATTATGATGCTCTATTACGCTTATGTATTATATCTAACGATCAAATTACCGTAATTCCTTTTGTTTCAGATACTTTTAAAATCATGTTTGCACTTTTCTTTACTTTTCTTTTGTGCCGATTGTTAGCAAACTGATTATCGGAAGTGCATGCACATATTTAATGGGTCCAAATGTTCTAATTGACTGAGGGAATTTGATTACGATGCCGATGTTCTAACAAAATACTAGCGTATCAGGCAAATAAACTGTGAGCTAACTTCAGAGATCGAATCGAGATCAAGAGATAGAGAGAGAGAGAGTGAGGCGGGGGAGCAACATGTAAACAACCCTGACAACAGTATGCTTATACACGTACGATGCGGTTTAGAAAAAAAGTATAGCAAAGCTTGAGAACTGACTTTCCTAGGTTCAGTATGCCTATAGTAGTTACAGTATTTAATAAAATATGTTACATCGAACAGGGCAAACTACTTCCAGTACAGTAAATACATGAATAAATTTGTTGTTTAGAGGTGTGTCCTCCAACTATGTATGTGCCACATGAATGTGTATTATGTCGTATTTTTTGTTAAAAACAATGTACATTATTTCGCTCATTTATTACTTTGTACACCTATATTGAAAAGTTGAAATAAATGTCTTGAAATTGAAAAATTGAAATTGAAAGGTTCATTCGATTGAATGAGCCTCTACAAGTTGATATACTTTTCCTTTTGAAACACACTGTCATAACTGTAAACCCAGTGACCGTTTGCACGTGGATTATAGGGAAATCCAACCTTTGTAAACAGCTGATTTGTGGGAAAAGAGAAAAATAAGAGAAACGAGATGGTGAAAGTTTGAAAAAAAAATTGGACAAAGAATATGAAATTATAAATGTTTGAAAAATGAGATCTCAAAATTGGCAATTGGGTGAATCGATTGTGACGTATTCACGGTCATAACTCTCCCATTATATTTATCATATCTATATTGTACACCAAAATATCATTAAATTCCGGTTTTCTTCCGAGCGCCTTTTCCCTCGGGTTAGTACTGAAAATATATTGTAGTTAGCATATTGTTATATTATGTCCTCCAAAAAGAAAGAAAAAATCCTAAAAAGTAATAAATTTTGAAAAATGGACATTTTAGTCATTTTGTGTGTTGAAGCGAATGGGAAAGTTGACCGCTTCTACATCACAGTGGCCGTTCCGATTAGGCCAATTTGAAATTCCCATATGTGTAATGATTACAATTTTTTCAAAATCAAAACTTTTTTATTGCTCGTCCGATTTTGTTCAAACTCTCACCAATCTGCTTCTTTGATTTTCCTGCTTTCATACAAATCAAATTATTACAAAGGTTGAGATGCCCTTTATTAAAGCACGACAACAACGCGACATGGACCTACTCTAGCAGGTCCATAGTATTACACACCTCGCTATGGGTTGTGACGTTTGTGGCAACCCATCTTCATTTCATATGTGTCAAGTCCGTAACGTTCAATCGTCCAGACGGCTGCGTTTATCTTTGACTCGCTTTCTCGGGGACTCTCATACGGCCCAGTACACGGCAAATCGGCAACAGAATGGAGTAGACCGCCATTTTGGGAGCTCTCACCATTGTACTTAAATTTCACCTAAATTTACTCTTTTGGAACTACTTATGAGCCTGAGATCAGATTCTAATTCACTGCAATAAATCATATATACCTACCTATTATGCTAGTAGTCTTGACTACGCGACCCCTTCGAGAACTTTACACACATGAGTCACAATATTGTGCGCACCCCCCGTAATCCTATTGTTCCCCTCGCCACTCACGCGCGTCAACACGCAACGGCCATCTTCCTCTTTCTTGCTCGCCCCCGACGAGTTAGGATGTCGAGTTACGGCGCTCCTGAAATCAGGTCTTTTTGTATCTTTTCAGCGCGCTTTTTCGCATCGTAAAAGCACTTTTCGGTACTTATATTCGTCTAGTTTATAGTACTCTTGTGTTTTGTTAGTCACTTTTGCCGATTGAAAGGGATTTTGATTCCTTTTTTTGGCAATTATTTTTCACTTTTACGGTTAGCCCCACGTAGTTATATCTGTGTGTTTGCGGGTGTTTCCGTTTGGCACCGAGCCTTTGGGTTCGGTGTTTGTTGTCACGGTTTTGCTGTGAAATTTGTTGTGCGTATCTCCAAATTTATTATTATTATTACCTGCACTCAGTCAAAGTATTTCATATTTTGGTATTTTGTCTGTTTTATTGCAGTGTTATGAGTTCGGAAGAAGAAGCAGCTAGGTCGCGGAGACCTGCTTCTTCCGAGTCGTCTAGCAAGACGACTCGGCCCTCCAGAACTCTCCCGAGTACTTCGGTACATGGGGGAGGGAGGAGGGCTGCAGGTAAGTTGCCTAGTGGTGTTTCCCTGCAGAGTTTGCCAGTCTCGGAGCTTGCGGCTTCGGGGCGGGTGGCGTTAACTGGACTTGGGACGTCAACTCCGATGCCCGTGGCTTCGGGGTGGGTGGCGTCAGGTTCTAGTGGTTTGGATATCACGAATCCAATCCCCCGGTCGTTAAGACCAGAAGGGGAGATGTGTTTCCCGGACGGTAGCGTTCACTCGCTTAAATCCGTTAGGGAGACGCGTCCCACTACTGCAGGGCAGCTCACGGGCTCAGCCCATGTTGGTCTGGGTTCTCAAACCCTAGCCCCCGGCCGATGCCAATGGGGGAACGAGTACTTAATGGGAATGCTCGAGCTAACAATTATGGGCGCTCTTGGGAGCAACAGTGCGCGACTACTAGTGCTCTCCTATTGCCGCTCTCTAGTGGTTCAATAGCGAGTTCACATGCCTTTAGTAGTCGATGGGCAAATACCGGGTCATCTCGGTCCGCCCTCGCACTGAGTGCGCGACTACTAGTGCTCTCCTATTGCCGCTCTCTAGTGGTTCAATAGCGAGTTCACATGCCTTTAGTAGTCGGTGGACAAATACCGGGTCATCTCGGTCTGCCCTCGCACTGGGTGCCTTGAGCACCCGGCCCATGGCTGTTGCATCTTCTTGCTCAGCCAATATGGGTAATTTGTGCGAGACTTTGGGTTCATACCCTCAGCGCACTTCTCCCGTTGAGGGAGGCGAGCGTCCCTCAACGGAGGGTTCGGTTCGTGTTTCCGAAGCGGCTTCGGGGATCCGAACGAAACCGAATAAACGCTCTAAAAGGCGGTTTTCGGCTTCGGCTCTTGTTGAGCCAGCCTACTCGTGCTCTCCTATTGTCACTCTCTAGTGGTACAATAGCGAGTTCACAGGCCTTTAGTAGTCGGTGGGCAAATACCGGGTCATCCCGGTCCGCCCTTGCACTGGGCGCCTTGAGCGCCCGGCCCATGGCTGTTGCATCTTCTTGCTCAGCCGATATGGGTAATTTGTGCGCGTCTTTGGGTTCATACCCTCAGCGCACTTCTCCCATAGAGGGAGGTGAGCGTCCCTCAGCGGAGGGTTCGGTTCGTGTTTCCGAAGCGGCTTCGGGGATCCGAACGAAACCGAATAAACGCTCTAAAAGGCGGTTTTCGGCTTAGGCTCTTGTTGAGCCAGTCAAAAAGAAGCCTAAGAAAGGGGCTAAAAGAGGCAAGGCTTTGCCTGCCTCTTGCCCGTCGGGTTTGGCTAACCCACCGGCCTCTCAAGCTGAGATGTTCGGCATGATGCGGGCTTTTGCCCAGACTCAGGGTTGGTCCCTTGTATCGGGCACCACATCCCCTGCTTTTGTCCCTTTTGTAGGGTCGGACATTGAGACTAATCAGCCTTTTATGGTTGATTCTTTTGTGTCTGTGACGGGATCACATGCGCCTCCTATTCTCGCAGCCCTCGGGGCTCCGCCGGGTGAGGAGACTTATGATGGTCCGTGGGAGGATCCAACTGTTTCGGCCTTTGTTCGTGATCCTTTGTCACGGTCAATTCAGGCGGAACCAGATTTAGAGGCGGCCTCTCAAGCTTCGGTTTCCGAATCGCTTGGGCAGGCAGAGCCTCAGTCGCTCTCCTTTTGTGGGGTAGAAGCGATTGCTTTGTTGTCCTAATTTCTCCCTGACTTTCAGTCAGCCCGCGCGCAGGGTTCGACTTCGCGTTGGTTCAGGCGGCAGGATTTCTCCGAGGGTATTTCTCTTGCGGAGGATTTCAAGCTGCAGTATGACCGCATTGAAGCGGCGCTTCTTATTAAGCGTCCTGTTTAGTTTGCAGTACTCACAGTTATCCACTGTAGCTGCCTCGGTCATGTACCGTCGCAGAGTCTTGGTTCTTACAGCCCTACGGGTTAAGGAGTCGGACATCGCACTGCTTCTCCGGGATGTTCCGTCTCGGGGTCCTTCGCTTTTTGGCGGTCAATTTGCTACGGTTTTTCAAAGAGAAATCGATGCGCGAAAACAGGTCTCTGTCTTGATTACGCAGTTTCGCGCTCACCCTAAGTCGACGCGGGCCTTTGTCCGCGACTTGGTAGGTGGCTGTCTTCGTTCCTTTCTCCCCGCTTGGGAGGCCATCTCCGGGGACGCTTTTGTTCTCTTTGTTGGGCGAGACGGATTCTTCATAGATCTGTCCGCCCCGCTCCCCGGAGGGGCTATAGGAACTCGATCACCTCACAGCCCTCGCTCGTTCTCATGCCTCATCGGAGATCGAATCTCTGTTGAAAAAGAGGGCTATAGAAAGGGTAAGAGACTGGCTGTCTTTTTCCCTTTCTCCGACTTTTGTTATTCCCAAGCGCTCGGGAAAACTTCGTTTGATACTGAACTTGAAAAGAATAAACAAATTCATTCCTTCAGTACATTTTCGGATGGAGACTCTCGCCTCCATTCTCCCGTTGATCAAGAGGAAGGACTACGCGGTCTCGATAGTTTTCAAAGATGCGTATTTCCATATTCCCATTCATCGCGCTTTGCGCGATCTTCTGGGGTTTTTCCTTTCTCTCAGAGACTTTTCGCTTTCGCGCTCTTCCCTTCGGGCTGCGCCCAGCCCCTCGGGTGTTTACTCAGGTTGTAGCTGTGCTGGCAGCCTCACTGAGGCGATGCGGCTTTCGGCTATTTTGCTACCTGGACGATTGGCTTCTCCTAGCGGAGTCGCGCGATCGTTTGTTAGACGAGACTCGTTTGCTCGTCAATCTTACTCAAGACTTGGGTTTTTCCTAATAAATTGGGAAAAGTCAGAGTTAGTTCCTACTCGCAGCCCAGTTTTTTTCTGGGGGCTGTGTTAGACATTCGGAATCAGTTGGCTCGGCCCAGTCGAGACAGGATTCTCACCATTGTCTCGGCGGCTCGCAAGCTCATGCTGGCCAGAAAGGTCAAGGCCTGGCAGTGGCCTCAGTTCTTGGGATATCTAGCCAGTCTAGTCGATGTTCTGGAGGATTGCCGGCTCCTTATGAGACCGTTTCAGAGACATCTCCTCAGGCTTTTGAGCCGGGCTAGGATTCTCTGTTGGTCTGGATTCCAGTACCAATAAGAATCAAGTCTCTTCTCTCTCGTTGGACGAACGAGGAGTTTCTCGCGCGAAGCAAGCCCTTCCGTACCCCCTTTCCGTCGATCTCGGTTTCGACGGACGCCTCTCGGTTGGGGTGGGGAGGACATTGCAATGGCAGCACTGTGGCGGCTTATATCAATCGGCAGGGAGGCACTCGTTCGGCTGCCCTGAATGCCTTAGCAGCACAGCTGTGGAGGTGGTGTTGTCGCATGGCGATCACACCCGTGGCCTCTTTCATCCCTGGTCAGGAAAACCTCATTGCGGATTTTCTGTCTCGGGGCAGGTGTCTTCCATCAGTATGGATGCTCCATCCAGAGGTCTTTTGCCGCATTCGCAGTTGCCTGGGTCCACTGGAAGTGGATCTTTTTGCGACATATTGCTCCCGTGCGCGCGATCAGGGAGCTTGGGCTCTCGATGCTTTTTCTCTCAGTTGGGAGAATCTTCGAGGGTTTGCCTTCCTCCTTTCGAGCTGATTCCGCGAGTCTTGCGGAAGATCAGGGTAGATCGGGCTCGGGTGCTTGTGATAGCTCCCTTTTGGCCCAGGAGGAGTTGTTTTCCGGAGCTAATGAGCCTTCTGGTGGCTCAACCGTTCCTTCTTCCGTTAAGAGCGGATCTGGTGTTGCAGCCCCTCTCGGGGATTCTTCACCACAATCCAGAGTCCCTTCATTTGACTGCTTGGCCCCTGTCGGGGAATCTGCAAGACAGTCCGGGAATCTGATAGAGCCGCGGATTTCTTAATGTCCAGTCGTAGAGTTTCTACTAGGGAAATTTATAATTCCCGTCTTTCGGTCTTTTTCCTCTGGTGTAAAGAGCGAAATCAAACCCCGTCTAAGGCTCCTATTGGTTCAATTGCGGATTTTCTAATCTCGCTATTTGACAAAGGGAGATCCATCTCTACTATCCGAGGCTACCGATCGGCGATCGGGGCCATTCATTCGGGCTTCTCAGATGGTTCGGGGATTTCTAATTCCCCGCTGTTGAGTGGTTTGATTCGGTCGTTCTTTCTGAAATGTCCTCCGCGTTCTAAGTTAGTCCCGTCTTGGAGCCTGCCTAAGGTCTTAGAAGCCCTGGCGAAGCCTCCTTTTGAGCCGTTAGGTGAAGCTTCGTTTCACCATCTTACGGTTAAGACGCTCTTTTTGGTAGCCATTGCCTCTGGGCAGAGGCGCAGTACTCTTCATGCCCTCTGTCTTACTCCTGGTCATGTTCGCTGGGAGAGAAAAGGTGTTAGATTGATTCCTAAGGCTTCGTTCATTGCCAAGAATCAAACGGCTTCCTCTGGCCCTGTTGAGATTTTTCTTTGTCCGCTTTCTGGATTTTCGTCAGTGCGCGAGGACAAAGTTTGGTGTCCTGTTAGAGCTCTCAAATGGTATATTGATAGGACTAAGTCTTATCGTAAGGATGATCAGTTGTTCCTGATCACTCGAGAGCCTTTTTCTCCTGCTTCTCTTGATTCCATTTCTAGATGGATCGTCGAGGCTATTAGGGCTGCTGGCACAGATGCTCTTTTATCTGACAGTAAGCCTCATGCTCATGACACTCGTAGTGTCAGCACTTCCTGGGCTCTGTTTCAAGGTGTGGCGCTTGATGATTTTTTGAAGGCTGCTTATTGGCGTTCGTCCAATTCCTTCATTTCTTGCTACCTTAGGGATGTCCCTGCAGGTGAGGCTATTTTTGCGTCAGCCACCTTGGAGGCCGCTGTGTCTTCTTTGTAATCCTATTTCCCTCTGCTTGAAACATGCCTCCCGGTCTTTGAGTTGGCGCTGGTCTAGCATAATAGGTAGGTATATATGATTTATTGCAGTAAATTTGTAAAATCAGCATTGATTTTCTTATTTACTATATAAATCTATATACCTACCTATGACCCTCCCTCCTTCCCCGCACCTTGCAAGCAACATGTTTCTACTTGGGGTTGCTCGCAAAAGAGGAAGATGGCCGTTGCGTGTTGACGCGCGTGAGTGGCGAGGGGAACAATAGGATTACGGGGGGTGCGCACAATATTGTGACTCATGTGTGTAAAGTTCTCGTAGGGGTCGCGTAGTCAAGACTACTAGCATCATAGGTAGGTATATAGATTTATATAGTAAATAAGAAAATCAATGCTGATTTTACAATTTAACTAGTTAGATTTCCGGACCTTGAGTCTCAAATTCTGTTATTTTCCAATGGAGAAAAACTACAACTTGAGAAAGAAGGTTACTCCCGGTTCAATGCAACGTACTCAAGCATCAAGGCCTACAGCCAAAACTAACAGTACCACTAGCACTAGGCCTACTACTACTAACCAACGCCGGCCCAGCCGCTCGGGATCGCACCCTTCCGCATCTGACGACGCTTCAGTGAAATCGCCGCATACGCAGACCACGACCATGGCGACCGAGAATCAAGTCATGGAGCCAACTCTAGCAGATTTACAGAAATCTCTGAATGACTTTTCTGCCAAGGTATGTGATAAACTTGATACTATTCATACAGACATCTCATCAATGAAAGTAAAATTACAAGACCTTGAAGTAGCGGTTGAGGATAATTCGGCCCGTATACTTGATATGGAAAAAGGAAAGCTACCTGTACTTGAAACGAAATTAATGAGTGAAATTGATTTGCTGAAAGAAAAGTTGCTTGCATCTGAAATCTATCACAGGAAATTAAATCTTCTGTTTTATGGTATACCTCAGAAGCCTAATGAAAATGTGGATGGTATTTTGAGAGAAAATTTTGTCTCTCTTGGACTGAGTGAAGAAGAGGCTAAAACTGTTTCCATCATACATTCTCACCGTCTTCCCAAACGAAATGCCACGGATAATGCCCCACCACCTATAATTGCTAAGTTTGTCTACATGCTAGACAGAAATCGATTGCTCGCCGCTTATGAAAGGAAACCAGCGCACCGTGAAAATAATGGAAATGCTGCCACAGCTGTGCCTCGGATTTCTGTACGTACAGATTTACCACCTGCCTTGAAAAAACAGCGTGGAGTTCTTGCTTCCAAAGCATTCCAATTAAGGAAGGAAAATAATTTGTCGACGAAAATTGCGTTAGTTGGTACAAAGGTCGTCCTATACACGAAAGCGAGAAGCGAAACAGTCTGGCAACCATTCAAGGAGTAACTCAAGATCGTATTAAGCCGGGTATGACTATATGAAGTAGGCTCTTTCCAATGATTCCTTCGTTTTGGATTGACAATGTGTCTGAATTAACTGATTTCATAAAATTAAACAATTTCATGTACATCATCTACAAGTTGTCAAGAACATGTTGTATACACCTCTACATTGGATATTTTCATCAGGAATAATCTACATGTGAGTACAAGATTCACATGTAATTACTGTTATGACTGACAGCCTACAATGTCAGGCTTCCATTAGGTATTTTCATCAGGAATAATCCGACTACAAGATTCACATATAATTCATTACTGCAGTCTGTCTGTATATGACCGACAGCCATCAATGTATGCACGTCTCATTGGAATAATCTTTTAAAACAACTTTTGGTATCTTTTATACAACTTGATATGCTATTTACGATGGTAAGAAGGCCCTTAATTCCATGGATGAACTGAATCGTTTAGACTACAATGTCAAGCTTCCATTGGGTATTTTCAATAGGAAGAATCTAACTACAAGATTCACATGTCAACACAGTTTGTCTAACTACATACAGGTATGACCGACAGCGATCAATGCCCGCACGTCTCATTGGAATAATCTTTTTAAAAACAACATTTGGTATCTTTTGTTCAACTCGATATGCTACATGTATAACGATGTTTTCCATTCGATGGTGAATCCGCTTATTTATTTGTAAAACCTACGCTGTACCTCTTGAGAAAGAAAGTCACTCGTGGTTCGATGCAACGTAAATATCTACATTTATCAGTGCCACTGCTAAGCAACCCTTTCCTACTCGCTCGGAATCGCATATTCACCCTTCCATACATGTACCTGACGTTTCAGCGGAATTGCCGCATATGCAGACACGGAATCAAGTTTTGGCATATATGTACGCCCCGGATTTCCGTATACATACAGTCCATCTGCCTTGAAAAACAGTGAGGTGTTCTAACTTTCAAAGCATTCCAATTAAAGAAGGAAGGAAAATACTTTTGTCAACGAAAATTGCGGAAGTCCGTACAAAGATCGTGCTGTACATGAAAGCTACATGTAGAAACGATAGTCTGGCAACCTTTTACGGAGTAAGTTATGAAGTCGGAACTAATTGATTTTCATATAATTAAACATTTTTATGTACTTCATCTACATGTACATGTATTATCTACATCATATATTTTCATCAGGAACATATTGACTATAAAACTCATGTGTAATTGCTGCAGTTCGTTTATGACCAACAGGCCCTTATTTCCATGGATGAAATTAATAGCTTTATACATGTACACCTGTAGTTTACAACAGAATAACATTTGGTAATTTTATTCAACTTGATTTGCTATCACAAGTGTAAAAAGATATTGAATCCTATGGATGAACTAAATTGTTTAAACTGTGACAGGCTCCCAGTTTTCTACGTAAATATTATAATTATATCATCAAGTCTTATATGTGATAATAGAATCTGCATATCAGTTGGTGGTATGATCCCAAGTTCATAATGATAATATATGTCATTACAATGTAAGAAGGAGTTGATAGCATTTGGTACATCTTGATTGATCAGTCACTGACATAGTGCAGACATTGCTTTCCATTTGCATCGAGTTAATCCTTAGTTAATTTATATCGATTTAGTCTTGGACAGAATATCATTAACAATCGATATATTTTAAAATTATTATATAATAAAGAACAATCAACATCTGTGGGTTTGGCCTATTGATTGTTGCGGGATGTGTACGATCGGTGGGCCGAACCAGCAGATGATTTATGAATAACAATACGCCTTCTGATGATAAAATTTAAAAGTGCATGCCTCAAAGGCTAAGACATTGCGACAGAAGGCAGTGTTTGCATTTAACATCGTGCCTTAAATGTTAGATTATTTATTGCTCAATACAACTAATTCAATTTCTGTCATAACAATTAAGACTTCAAGGCACAATTTTTCGTCATTCATGAAGTGATTGTAAATGTTATTTATCTGCTATCAGATTGGTAAAAGGGTATTTTAGTCCATGGATGAACTTCAGACTGTGACAGGTGACAGGTTCCTTCTCCTAGCTTGCTATATAATTCATTAAATCAGCAACTTTTATATTTGATGATGGAATCTGCATATCAGTTATTGGTATGTTTTATTTTATTTTTTTTTTTCAATCCCAAGTTCATAATGGTAATAGGCATGTACACTTTTATTTTGACTGAAGGAGTTGATAACTCTTTGTACATCTCGATTGATCAGTCACTGATGTAGGAGACATTGCTCCATTTGCATAAAGTTGATCTATAGATGAAATATTTCGATTTAGTTTCGATAGGAATAAGAAAAGATATAAATAAAAACATATAGATATTTTTAAATAAAACCTTGGCATGTTGAGAGTTAACCAATTAGTATATAAAGTCTGTTTTATGCTTTATTAGTATTCAAAGTCTGGTTAAATTTTCTTTTTGACTACCATTTGGCAACTTTTATTCAATTCGATCACGTCTGTAAAAGGCCCTTATAGTAGGCCAGCCAAACATCAAAAAAGGCTCTAGAAAAAGATTCGACGGCATTTTGGGGTAATGCTCGGCATCCATGCTAAATCTCTTGCAAAAATACTGAGGAATAAGGTACGGGCGGATGCCACGCGCATTTTTGCCTAAAAATGCCATTTTTGGCTCAAAATTTGAAAGAATGTCAAAAATCAAAATTTTTTACTTTTTGACCTAATATGTAATACCTGATTAAGACTTTTCAAATGATATCAGATTTATTTTGAGTTTCAAGTTATAAACCTGATTAATATACAATTGAAATTTGGATATAACACACACATGTATGGCGTAATGAAACATAAAACTGTGATTTACTAAAAGTAATAGGTTGTGAAAACTACCAATATTTCAAAGGTTTTTTTACCCAACGTAAATTTGTCAATTTAAACGCTTTTTCTTGATTAAACATATCATGTATATTGTCATGTCACTCACAGAAAAGAAATTATCCGATAAGGTGATAGATAACTCATTTTATGTTATCCCAAATGGAATGATGTATTTTTACTGGATGCGCATTTTGAATGAAAAACACTATTTGAAGGTACATCTAGAGTGTACATGTACATAAGGCAATTATCGCATGCATTATCAGTGTAGTCTATGGGCCAAAAACTGAAATGTCCCCACCCCCTTAGAAATAATCTTAAATTATTTTTTTTGTTCTGTTAGATGGGACTATTAACTCTCAAAATATGCTTCTTTGCCCTAAATTAAGAGGTGGGCGTGACCACAAAGGCTACTACCATGGCAACGGATCAAGAGCAATACAATTTCAGAAAATGTCATGTATTCGTCATTAAAAAAGTACAAAACAAAAGTACAAGACACATTGTAACATTTTACAATAATGTATCAAAAGTTTTTTCTCACTTGATTATAACCCAAATAAGAGTTATAAAAATTGTCCATCATGTTGAAAATGGCTGTTTCCATGGAAACAGTAAGAACAAATCTGATAATTGAGCAAAAATCCCTTGATGCTACCTAAAAAAGAAGTAAATATTTGTATTGACTATTATTCTTTTCTTTTTACAGGACACTAACTTATCATAACTTATTAGTAAACTTAGTAAAGGGGTAATGGATGTAACTACTACATGTGTATGCCGTTACCATGGTAAAAAAATATATTTATTGTGTTGTATTTCTAACAAAATACTATGGTTGTTTTCAACATGAAATAATGGTAAACATCTAATAATTTTTGCCGTCCGTTTGATTATATTAATTTTTTTTAATTAATTGGAGTAGTGCTAAACCTGATTTAAAAAAAACTGTTGCCATGGAAACAGAATGTTAATGAAGATGAAATCTTTCAACCAACCAAAGAAAGAAATGTGACCTACCAATACAAAATAAATGTTAAACAAACTGAATTTGAACAATATAAAATGAATCATGTATTGTTTTCCCCCTAAGGTATCAGAATCAGCTTGTTTCCCTTAAAGGCCAAGTCCACCCAAATAATGAGTTGAGTTGAATCAAAAGAGTAAAATTAAATAAACAAAACAGTAAAAAAATATCAACATAGGATAAAAATAAGAAATTTACGGCATTTCGATCTTCTTTCGTATGAGATATTTGCTGCTATGCTATGTCTCGAAGGCGTTGTAACCAGTCGACAATCTCGTTGCTTGGGTTCGTTAGTTCGGGAGGGGTTCCCCCAGGTGGTCCGAGTTCAGTACACTCAAACAGTATGTGATGGGATGTTTGCTCGGGGGTGCCGCACGGACAAGCTGCTGATGGGCGGAGTCCCCAGCGGTGCATGCTGGCACTGAAACGGCCGACTCCGGTACGCAGACGGTTCAGAGCGACCCACTCTCTGCGGGGGAGTTCAGCACCTGGTGGAGTCTTGGTACCAGGGGCAATGGTTAGTTGGACAGGTTTAGCCGTCTCTTGCCAGTCATGCTTCCACTGCTCCATTAGGTTGAAGTTGGAGCGCATAAGGGATGCTGCGTGGCGGCTGAAAGGACGACGAGAGCGAAGACGTTGGCGGCCGAGATTTGGGGCTTCTGCAATACGGGCATGCAAGAGGTGGGAGTTATCCTGTTGCGCTTTCGTCACCAGCATGGAAGTATGATGTTCCCTACGGAGTGTCGGGGGAGCTATGCCTGAGAGAACTGGGAGGTACTTAACTGGAGTAGATCGTAGGCATCCAGTGACTAGTCTCATAGTGTCGTTTAGTGTGACATCCAGCTTTTTAGCATGGGCGCTCCTACACCATGCTGGAGCGGCATACTCTGCAGCGCTGTATACAAGTGCGATGGCGCCTGTTCGTAGGGTTCTTGTGTGGGCACCCCAGGAGGAGCCAGCAAGACGACGCAGGAGGTTATTCCTTGACGACACTTTGCCACGCACAGACTCGATGTGTTGTCTGAAAGTAAGCTGACGGTCCAATTTTACACCAAGGTACGTTGGGGTGGGGTTGCATGGCAACGTTGCACCATCGAGCTTGACCGTGAGCTGTCGATGGGCCTCCTTCGTGTTTAAGGTGAAAGGTGTCGATGTGGTTTTGGTTGGGCTGAGCTTGAGTCTCCACTTCCTCAGGTACGCGGCCAGGACATCCATGTCTGTTGACAAGGCATTCTCTACCATCAACCAGTTTCTGTCTGTGTGCAAGAGAGCGAGGTCGTCTGCATATGCATACTTGGATGAGGAAGTAGGGGGGAGGTCGCTGAGGTAGATGTTAAACAGTGTGGGAGCCAGCACTGAACCTTGGGGTACCCCATTTTTGAGTCGGCGTCGTCGGCTGGTCTGTCCGTCACTCGTCTTGAGGATGAAGCTGCGGTTCGAGATGATGGTCGAGACAAACCGCACAAGGTGACGATCGGGTATGAGTTGCAATAACTTCAAGATGAGACCTTGATGCCAGACTGTATCATATGCTGCTGTAAGGTCCACCAAGACCACGCCTGCCTTGTGACCCTTTTCAAAGGCTTCCTCAATGTCATCAGTGAGATTGACTATCTGCTGGACAGTGTTCCGACCACGGCGAAAGCCTGCTTGCTCATCAGGGAGCTGGGGGTCGATGATGGGTTCTAAGCGAGCGAGAAGTAGTCTTTCCAGGAGCTTAAATGGGACACACAGAAGCGAGATGGGGCGATAATTCTTCGGGTCATCTTTTGGCTTGTTGGGTTTTGGTATGGCGATGACGGTTGCCTTGCGCCAGATCTTGGGTATGGCCAGGTTTGTGAGGCAGTTTGAGTAGAAGCCCCTGAGCCATTCAAGACATCGGGAGCCACAGTGGATGAGAAATTCTGGTGGGATGTTGTCTGGTCCCTGCGCCTTTCCACTTTTGAGTTGACGGATGGTTAGGGCGAGTTCCTCAATGCTGAAAGGAGTCGAGAGGAAGCCGTCGGCACCAGGGGCTTGCCACAAGGCTGATGAATCTTGCTTGACATGTAAAGCATGCTCCTTGCTGGCATCCCTGTACTTTCCGTTATCCAGGAGTTGCTTGGCAATGGCATTTGCGGACACAGGACATTGTGTTGGTTTTGCGCTTCTGCCCGTGAGACGGTTTAAGGTTTTCCAGGCTAGCCTGCTGGAGTGAGTGAAATCGATACCTTGCACGGTCTCCTCCCAACGCTCTCTTCGTTTCCTATCTAGACAGTCTATCAGGTCTGATGCCTTGTTTGCTGCTGCTTCTTCTCCGGGTTCGGCACGAATGAATTCATCATAGTGGGCAGAGCACTCGTCGTCCCATAGTGGTATAAAACATTTGCGGAAACCACGGGGGGTTGTAGCTCTTGCTGCACTAATCAGAAGATCGCAGAGGGACGAGTATGCGTTATTCAGATCAGAGGCTGATGAGGGGGGAAGCGGTCTATTGCATTGTTTCGTAAAGCAGTGATATGCATAACATGGGCTGTATGCAAATTAGTGCTGCGATGATGTCATAAGCTCACTTTTCCTTTCGTATTCTATTATATGAAATTTCAAATATTTCATTTTTTTCACAGATGTTTATAAAGATTCACTTCATTTTATGACAATGAGTTATAATAATGATGATCGTACATCTATGTCATGTCACATTCTATGAGGAGTCAAATTTTGTTTTACATTCTTGGAGAAGAAAAATTCAAATTTTGAAATTTCATATAATAAAATACAAAAGGAAAAGTGAGCTTATGACATCATCGGCTTAATAATTTGCATACAGCCCATGTTATGGATATCACTGTTTCATGAAACAATGCAAAACATTAAAATGCCATAAATGTCTCGTATCCGATTTGATGATTTTATAACCTTTTTTGTATAATTTCACTTTATTGATTGACTGAACTCAATTTGGGTGGGGGGGGGGGGGTGAACTTGGCCTTTAAATTTGGTTGCGGATAGTAATAATAATAATAAATGTAACTTATATAGCGCCAAATCCACTCTGTGGAGTTCCTCATGGACTTTGTCATGGTTAATAATGAGTTAAAAATCACAAAACTATTGGAATTTGAAAATTACCACACATTCCTAATTGAACAACATGCAAGCAAATGTCAGATTCTCTCTCTATATATAATCTAAGCTTTCAATTCAAATCTTTCTAGATATCACAAGGAAGAAGTGTTTTGACTAAACAGTGTCAAAATTGTTGCTCGCTCACAAACTTTAAAAACTTTGAGCTATACAGACATTAGCGCCCACCCCATCAAAATTACGTCTGCATGGCTTTCATCATTTGCTCGACAACTCGGAAGTCGGTCTCGCCAAGGTATATTGATAATGTATCAAAATCATATTGAATATGTAAGAATACTTGCCTACATGTACATAGGATGGATGGGCCGTTCACATAGCAGTTCCCTATAACCGAATTGCAGTCCCAAATCTGCCCCTGGCAGTGTCCAACTATTTTATTGTTGTGAAAATCGGTGAAGTCTGATCGGGCCTTTACTGTCAGAGACACAGAACTTATGGATGACTAAAACCCATTTCATTTAACCCTCTCAGTCCCCTAGGTGCAAGAATGTGTATTAACTCAATGGGGTTTTATAGCTTGGGACTGAGAGGGTTAACATGTTATGTATGCAGGTTGATGCTAATGTGGAGCTTATTATCAGAGCAACAAAATCAAGTAAAAAAAATAAATGAATGGATAATAAATTAAAGTCTACAAATGAAATGACGATACTCATTCTGCAAAATTATTCAAGAATGATTAAAATCATCAGTTTTAAAGTAATTTTTTATATAATGCTGAATCAGATTTACCCAAAAGTTGTAAGTTACAATTTGCGATATTGCATACTAAATCAATGGTTGAATAATTCTTTGATATCAGGGGGTTTTTTTAATTTGTCGTGCAAAAGCCAAACTTTATATAATCATTTTTATAATATAAGTTATCATTAACTATAACTGGCTGGAAAAAATTATATATGTGATATGAACAACATACCATTTATATGTATCATTATGGTTCATTATAAATTCACTGTGCGGTCCACAAACATAAAATTTTCCTTTCAAAAATATAAAGTCATGTGAATGCAATGGGCCAATCTCCGGGAGGTGGAACATCATATCAGAAAGTGATAGAAATAACAATATTCAGTGATGATTTGTCATGTATACATAATGGAAATATACTTTTGGGAAGAGCAGACTAAGAGGGTTATGTGAAAACAATACTCTGTATGATATTGTGTATAATATTATGTAAACACAACACAACCGGGACTCTAGTGGAGTAATGTACATTTATCCTAAAGTATGCAAGTTAATGAATCTGCCAATCTGTGCAAAAAGTTTTTACCATACAGACAGCACTTTAAATTTTGTTGGGGTATGAGTTTAAGTTTTCAGAATGAAAGACAGAGATGATTTATATCTTATAATAGATCGTATCTATTATAAAATAAATCCTAATATGATTACAGGGAATTCAATAAGGTCATTTATTATAACTTTCCTTGGGAACAGGGGTGTCGATCCGGGTTCATGATTGGGGGATGACCGGCGAAGGGGTATTCCCTCCCACACCAAAATCTATTTTAAAAATCTGTCCATAAAACTTGCATTTTAGAAAATCCTGAAATGGTTTCTGTGTGAATAAATGTTGTTAAATAATGAATTTGGATACTAGTTTTTTAGTTAATGTATCACAATTCTCTTTATCAAGAATTATTTAGGGGGGGGGGGGTGATAACACAAATTTTCGGGGGTATATCATTATAATAATAATAATAATAATACAATTCATTCATTAGGCGCTTGATTCTGATGTTTCTAAGCGCATATATTATATATATATATATATATATACATGTATATATACATAGAATTTTCCTTTCAAAAATATAAAGTCATGTGAATGCAATGGGCCAATCTCCGGGAGGTGGAACATCATATCAGAAAGTGAGAGAAATAACAATATTCAGTGATGATTTGTCATGTATACATAATGGAAATATACTTTTGGGAAGAGCAGACTAAGAGGGTTATGTGAAAACAATACTCTGTATGATATTGTGTATAATATTATGTAAACACAACACAAACGGGACTCTAGTAGAGTAATGTACATTTATCCTAAAGTATGCAAGTTAATGAATCTGCCAATCTGTGCAAAAAGTTTTTACCATACAGACAGCACTTTAAATTTTGTTGGGGTATGAGTTTAAGTTTTCAGAATGAAAGACAGAGATGATTTATATCTTATAATAGATCGTATCTATTATAAAATAAATCCTAATATGATTACAGGGAATTCAATAAGGTCATTTATTATAACTTTCCTTGGGAACAGGGGTGTCGATCCGGGTTCATGATTGGGGGATGACCGGCGAAGGGGTATTCCCTCCCACACCAAAATCTATTTTAAAAATCTGTCCATAAAACTTGCATTTTAGAAAATCCTGAAATGGTTTCTGTGTGAATAAATGTTGTTAAATAATGAATTTGGATACTAGTTTTTTAGTTAATGTATCACAATTCTCTTTATCAAAAATTATTTAGGGGGGGGGGGGGGGTGATAACACAAATTTTCGGGGGGGATATCATTATAATAATAATAATAATAATAATACAATTCATTCATTAGGCGCTTGATTCTGATGTTTCTAAGCGCATATAATATATATATGTATATATATATATACATGTATATATACATAGAATTTTCCTTTCAAAAATATAAAGTCATGTGAATGCAATGGGCCAATCTCCGGGAGGTGGAACATCATATCAGAAAGTGAGAGAAATAACAATATTCAGTGATGATTTGTCATGTATACATAATGGAAATATACTTTTGGGAAGAGCAGACTAAGAGGGTTATGTGAAAACAATACTCTGTATGATATTGTGTATAATATTATGTAAACACAACACAACCGGGACTCTAGTGGAGTAATGTACATTTATCCTAAAGTATGTAAGTTAATGAATCTGCCAATCTGTGCAAAAAGTTTTTACCATACAGACAGCACTTTAAATTTTGTTGGGGTATGAGTTTAAGTTTTCAGAATGAAAGACAGAGATGATTTATATCTTATAATAGATCGTATCTATTATAAAATAAATCCTAATATGATTACAGGGAATTCAATAAGGTCATTTATTATAACTTTCCTTGGGAACAGGGGTGTCGATCCGGGTTCATGATTGGGGGATGACCGGCGAAGGGGTATTCCCTCCCACACCAAAATCTATTTTAAAAATCTGTCCATAAAACTTGCATTTTAGAAAATCCTGAAATGGTTTCTGTGTGAATAAATGTTGTTAAATAATGAATTTGGATACTAGTTTTTTAGTTAATGTATCACAATTCTCTTTATCAAGAATTATTTAGGGGGGGGGGGGGTGATAACACAAATTTTCGGGGGGTATATCATTATAATAATAATAATAATAATACAATTCATTCATTAGGCGCTTGATTCTGATGTTTCTAAGCGCATATATTATATATATATATATATATACATGTATATATACATAGAATTTTCCTTTCAAAAATATAAAGTCATGTGAATGCAATGGGCCAATCTCCGGGAGGTGGAACATCATATCAGAAAGTGAGAGAAATAACAATATTCAGTGATGATTTGTCATGTATACATAATGGAAATATACTTTTGGGAAGAGCAGACTAAGAGGGTTATGTGAAAACAATACTCTGTATGATATTGTGTATAATATTATGTAAACACAACACAAACGGGACTCTAGTAGAGTAATGTACATTTATCCTAAAGTATGCAAGTTAATGAATCTGCCAATCTGTGCAAAAAGTTTTTACCATACAGACAGCACTTTAAATTTTGTTGGGGTATGAGTTTAAGTTTTCAGAATGAAAGACAGAGATGATTTATATCTTATAATAGATCGTATCTATTATAAAATAAATCCTAATATGATTACAGGGAATTCAATAAGGTCATTTATTATAACTTTCCTTGGGAACAGGGGTGTCGATCCGGGTTCATGATTGGGGGATGACCGGCGAAGGGGTATTCCCTCCCACACCAAAATCTATTTTAAAAATCTGTCCATAAAACTTGCATTTTAGAAAATCCTGAAATGGTTTCTGTGTGAATAAATGTTGTTAAATAATGAATTTGGATACTAGTTTTTTAGTTAATGTATCACAATTCTCTTTATCAAAAATTATTTAGGGGGGGGGGGGGGTGATAACACAAATTTTCGGGGGGTATATCATTATAATAATAATAATAATAATACAATTCATTCATTAGGCGCTTGATTCTGATGTTTCTAAGCGCATATAATATATATATGTATATATATATATACATGTATATATACATAGAATTTTCCTTTCAAAAATATAAAGTCATGTGAATGCAATGGGCCAATCTCCGGGAGGTGGAACATCATATCAGAAAGTGAGAGAAATAACAATATTCAGTGATGATTTGTCATGTATACATAATGGAAATATACTTTTGGGAAGAGCAGACTAAGAGGGTTATGTGAAAACAATACTCTGTATGATATTGTGTATAATATTATGTAAACACAACACAACCGGGACTCTAGTGGAGTAATGTACATTTATCCTAAAGTATGCAAGTTAATGAATCTGCCAATCTGTGCAAAAAGTTTTTACCATACAGACTGCACTTTAAATTTTGTTGGGGTATGAGTTTAAGTTTTCAGAATGAAAGACAGAGATGATTTATATCTTATAATAGATCGTATCTATTATAAAATAAATCCTAATATGATTACAGGGAATTCAATAAGGTCATTTATTATAACTTTCCTTGGGAACAGGGGTGTCGATCCGGGTTCATGATTGGGGGATGACCGGCGAAGGGGTATTCCCTCCCACACCAAAATCTATTTTAAAAATCTGTCCATAAAACTTGCATTTTAGAAAATCCTGAAATGGTTTCTGTGTGAATAAATGTTGTTAAATAATGAATTTGGATACTAGTTTTTTAGTTAATGTATCACAATTCTCTTTATCAAAAATTATTTAGGGGGGGGGGGGGGTGATAACACAAATTTTCGGGGGGTATATCATTATAATAATAATAATAATAATACAATTCATTCATTAGGCGCTTGATTCTGATGTTTCTAAGCGCATATAATATATATATGTATATATATATATACATGTATATATACATAGAATTTTCCTTTCAAAAATATAAAGTCATGTGAATGCAATGGGCCAATCTCCGGGAGGTGGAACATCATATCAGAAAGTGAGAGAAATAACAATATTCAGTGATGATTTGTCATGTATACATAATGGAAATATACTTTTGGGAAGAGCAGACTAAGAGGGTTATGTGAAAACAATACTCTGTATGATATTGTGTATAATATTATGTAAACACAACACAAACGGGACTCTAGTAGAGTAATGTACATTTATCCTAAAGTATGCAAGTTAATGAATCTGCCAATCTGTGCAAAAAGTTTTTACCATACAGACAGCACTTTAAATTTTGTTGGGGTATGAGTTTAAGTTTTCAGAATGAAAGACAGAGATGATTTATATCTTATAATAGATCGTATCTATTATAAAATAAATCCTAATATGATTACAGGGAATTCAATAAGGTCATTTATTATAACTTTCCTTGGGAACAGGGGTGTCGATCCGGGTTCATGATTGGGGGATGACCGGCGAAGGGGTATTCCCTCCCACACCAAAATCTATTTTAAAAATCTGTCCATAAAACTTGCATTTTAGAAAATCCTGAAATGGTTTCTGTGTGAATCAATGTTGTTAAATAATGAATTTGGATACTAGTTTTTTAGTTAATGTATCACAATTCTCTTTATCAAAAATTATTTAGGGGGGGGGGGGGTGATAACACAAATTTTCGGGGGGTATATCATTATAATAATAATAATAATAATACAATTCATTAATTAGGCGCTTAATTCTGATGTTTCTAAGCGCATATAATATATATATATATATATATATATATATATATATATATATATATATACATGTATATATACATAGAATTTTCCTTTCAAAAATATAAAGTCATGTGAATGCAATGGGCCAATCTCCGGGAGGTGGAACATCATATCAGAAAGTGAGAGAAATAACAATATTCAGTGATGATTTGTCATGTATACATAATGGAAATATACTTTTGGGAAGAGCAGACTAAGAGGGTTATGTGAAAACAATACTCTGTATGATATTGTGTATAATATTATGTAAACACAACACAACCGGGACTCTAGTGGAGTAATGTACATTTATCCTAAAGTATGTAAGTTAATGAATCTGCCAATCTGTGCAAAAAGTTTTTACCATACAGACAGCACTTTAAATTTTGTTGGGGTATGAGTTTAAGTTTTCAGAATGAAAGACAGAGATGATTTATATCTTATAATAGATCGTATCTATTATAAAATAAATCCTAATATGATTACAGGGAATTCAATAAGGTCATTTATTATAACTTTCCTTGGGAACAGGGGTGTCGATCCGGGTTCATGATTGGGGGATGACCGGCGAAGGGGTATTCCCTCCCACACCAAAATCTATTTTAAAAATCTGTCCATAAAACTTGCATTTTAGAAAATCCTGAAATGGTTTCTGTGTGAATAAATGTTGTTAAATAATGAATTTGGATACTAGTTTTTTAGTTAATGTATCACAATTCTCTTTATCAAGAATTATTTAGGGGGGGGGGGGGGGTGATAACACAAATTTTCGGGGGGTATATCATTATAATAATAATAATAATAATACAATTCATTCATTAGGCGCTTGATTCTGATGTTTCTAAGCGCATATATTATATATATATATATATATACATGTATATATACATAGAATTTTCCTTTCAAAAATATAAAGTCATGTGAATGCAATGGGCCAATCTCCGGGAGGTGGAACATCATATCAGAAAGTGAGAGAAATAACAATATTCAGTGATGATTTGTCATGTATACATAATGGAAATATACTTTTGGGAAGAGCAGACTAAGAGGGTTATGTGAAAACAATACTCTGTATGATATTGTGTATAATATTATGTAAACACAACACAAACGGGACTCTAGTAGAGTAATGTACATTTATCCTAAAGTATGCAAGTTAATGAATCTGCCAATCTGTGCAAAAAGTTTTTACCATACAGACAGCACTTTAAATTTTGTTGGGGTATGAGTTTAAGTTTTCAGAATGAAAGACAGAGATGATTTATATCTTATAATAGATCGTATCTATTATAAAATAAATCCTAATATGATTACAGGGAATTCAATAAGGTCATTTATTATAACTTTCCTTGGGAACAGGGGTGTCGATCCGGGTTCATGATTGGGGGATGACCGGCGAAGGGGTATTCCCTCCCACACCAAAATCTATTTTAAAAATCTGTCCATAAAACTTGCATTTTAGAAAATCCTGAAATGGTTTCTGTGTGAATAAATGTTGTTAAATAATGAATTTGGATACTAGTTTTTTAGTTAATGTATCACAATTCTCTTTATCAAAAATTATTTAGGGGGGGGGGGGGGTGATAACACAAATTTTCGGGGGGTATATCATTATAATAATAATAATAATAATACAATTCATTCATTAAGCGCTTGATTCTGATGTTTCTAAGCGCATATAATATATATATGTATATATATATATACATGTATATATACATAGAATTTTCCTTTCAAAAATATAAAGTCATGTGAATGCAATGGGCCAATCTCCGGGAGGTGGAACATCATATCAGAAAGTGAGAGAAATAACAATATTCAGTGATGATTTGTCATGTATACATAATGGAAATATACTTTTGGGAAGAGCAGACTAAGAGGGTTATGTGAAAACAATACTCTGTATGATATTGTGTATAATATTATGTAAACACAACACAACCGGGACTCTAGTGGAGTAATGTACATTTATCCTAAAGTATGCAAGTTAATGAATCTGCCAATCTGTGCAAAAAGTTTTTACCATACAGACAGCACTTTAAATTTTGTTGGGGTATGAGTTTAAGTTTTCAGAATGAAAGACAGAGATGATTTATATCTTATAATAGATCGTATCTATTATAAAATAAATCCTAATATGATTACAGGGAATTCAATAAGGTCATTTATTATAACTTTCCTTGGGAACAGGGGTGTCGATCCGGGTTCATGATTGGGGGATGACCGGCGAAGGGGTATTCCCTCCCACACCAAAATCTATTTTAAAAATCTGTCCATAAAACTTGCATTTTAGAAAATCCTGAAATGGTTTCTGTGTGAATCAATGTTGTTAAATAATGAATTTGGATACTAGTTTTTTAGTTAATGTATCACAATTCTCTTTATCAAAAATTATTTAGGGGGGGGGGGGTGATAACACAAATTTTCGAGGGGTATATCATTATAATAATAATAATAATAATACAATTCATTAATTAGGCGCTTAATTCTGATGTTTCTAAGCGCATATAATATATATATATATATATATATATACATGTATATATACATAGAATTTTCCTTTCAAAAATATAAAGTCATGTGAATGCAATGGGCCAATCTCCGGGAGGTGGAACATCATATCAGAAAGTGAGAGAAATAACAATATTCAGTGATGATTTGTCATGTATACATAATGGAAATATACTTTTGGGAAGAGCAGACTAAGAGGGTTATGTGAAAACAATACTCTGTATGATATTGTGTATAATATTATGTAAACACAACACAACCGGGACTCTAGTGGAGTAATGTACATTTATCCTAAAGTATGTAAGTTAATGAATCTGCCAATCTGTGCAAAAAGTTTTTACCATACAGACAGCACTTTAAATTTTGTTGGGGTATGAGTTTAAGTTTTCAGAATGAAAGACAGAGATGATTTATATCTTATAATAGATCGTATCTATTATAAAATAAATCCTAATATGATTACAGGGAATTCAATAAGGTCATTTATTATAACTTTCCTTGGGAACAGGGGTGTCGATCCGGGTTCATGATTGGGGGATGACCGGCGAAGGGGTATTCCCTCCCACACCAAAATCTATTTTAAAAATCTGTCCATAAAACTTGCATTTTAGAAAATCCTGAAATGGTTTCTGTGTGAATAAATGTTGTTAAATAATGAATTTGGATACTAGTTTTTTAGTTAATGTATCACAATTCTCTTTATCAAGAATTATTTAGGGGGGGGGGGTGATAACACAAATTTTCGGGGGGTATATCATTATAATAATAATAATAATAATACAATTCATTCATTAGGCGCTTGATTCTGATGTTTCTAAGCGCATATAGTATATATATATATATATATATACATGTATATATACATAGAATTTTCCTTTCAAAAATATAAAGTCATGTGAATGCAATGGGCCAATCTCCGGGAGGTGGAACATCATATCAGAAAGTGAGAGAAATAACAATATTCAGTGATGATTTGTCATGTATACATAATGGAAATATACTTTTGGGAAGAGCAGACTAAGAGGGTTATGTGAAAACAATACTCTGTATGATATTGTGTATAATATTATGTAAACACAACACAAACGGGACTCTAGTAGAGTAATGTACATTTATCCTAAAGTATGCAAGTTAATGAATCTGCCAATCTGTGCAAAAAGTTTTTACCATACAGACAGCACTTTAAATTTTGTTGGGGTATGAGTTTAAGTTTTCAGAATGAAAGACAGAGATGATTTATATCTTATAATAGATCGTATCTATTATAAAATAAATCCTAATATGATTACAGGGAATTCAATAAGGTCATTTATTATAACTTTCCTTGGGAACAGGGGTGTCGATCCGGGTTCATGATTGGGGGATGACCGGCGAAGGGGTATTCCCTCCCACACCAAAATCTATTTTAAAAATCTGTCCATAAAACTTGCATTTTAGAAAATCCTGAAATGGTTTCTGTGTGAATAAATGTTGTTAAATAATGAATTTGGATACTAGTTTTTTAGTTAATGTATCACAATTCTCTTTATCAAAAATTATTTAGGGGGGGGGGTGATAACACAAATTTTCGGGGGGTATATCATTATAATAATAATAATAATAATACAATTCATTCATTAGGCGCTTGATTCTGATGTTTCTAAGCGCATATAATATATATATGTATATATATATATACATGTATATATACATAGAATTTTCCTTTCAAAAATATAAAGTCATGTGAATGCAATGGGCCAATCTCCGGGAGGTGGAACATCATATCAGAAAGTGAGAGAAATAACAATATTCAGTGATGATTTGTCATGTATACATAATGGAAATATACTTTTGGGAAGAGCAGACTAAGAGGGTTATGTGAAAACAATACTCTGTATGATATTGTGTATAATATTATGTAAACACAACACAACCGGGACTCTAGTGGAGTAATGTACATTTATCCTAAAGTATGCAAGTTAATGAATCTGCCAATCTGTGCAAAAAGTTTTTACCATACAGACAGCACTTTAAATTTTGTTGGGGTATGAGTTTAAGTTTTCAGAATGAAAGACAGAGATGATTTATATCTTATAATAGATCGTATCTATTATAAAATAAATCCTAATATGATTACAGGGAATTCAATAAGGTCATTTATTATAACTTTCCTTGGGAACAGGGGTGTCGATCCGGGTTCATGATTGGGGGATGACCGGCGAAGGGGTATTCCCTCCCACACCAAAATCTATTTTAAAAATCTGTCCATAAAACTTGCATTTTAGAAAATCCTGAAATGGTTTCTGTGTGAATCAATGTTGTTAAATAATGAATTTGGATACTAGTTTTTTAGTTAATGTATCACAATTCTCTTTATCAAAAATTATTTAGGGGGGGGGGGGGGTGATAACACAAATTTTCGGGGGGTATATCATTATAATAATAATAATAATAATACAATTCATTAATTAGGCGCTTAATTCTGATGTTTCTAAGCGCATATAATATATATATATATATATATATATATATATATATATATACATGTATATATACATAGAATTTTCCTTTCAAAAATATAAAGTCATGTGAATGCAATGGGCCAATCTCCGGGAGGTGGAACATCATATCAGAAAGTGAGAGAAATAACAATATTCAGTGATGATTTGTCATGTATACATAATGGAAATATACTTTTGGGAAGAGCAGACTAAGAGGGTTATGTGAAAACAATACTCTGTATGATATTGTGTATAATATTATGTAAACACAACACAACCGGGACTCTAGTGGAGTAATGTACATTTATCCTAAAGTATGTAAGTTAATGAATCTGCCAATCTGTGCAAAAAGTTTTTACCATACAGACAGCACTTTAAATTTTGTTGGGGTATGAGTTTAAGTTTTCAGAATGAAAGACAGAGATGATTTATATCTTATAATAGATCGTATCTATTATAAAATAAATCCTAATATGATTACAGGGAATTCAATAAGGTCATTTATTATAACTTTCCTTGGGAACAGGGGTGTCGATCCGGGTTCATGATTGGGGGATGACCGGCGAAGGGGTATTCCCTCCCACACCAAAATCTATTTTAAAAATCTGTCCATAAAACTTGCATTTTAGAAAATCCTGAAATGGTTTCTGTGTGAATAAATGTTGTTAAATAATGAATTTGGATACTAGTTTTTTAGTTAATGTATCACAATTCTCTTTATGAAAAATTATTGGGGGGGGGGGGGGTGATAACACAAATTTTCGGGGGGTATATCATAATAATAATAGTAATAATACAATTCATTCATTAGGCGCTTAATTCTGATGTTTCTAAGCGCATATAATATATATATATATATATATATATATGTATATACATTGTATATATAATATATACCCCCCCCCCCCCCCCCGGAGATCGACTCCCATGTTTGGGAATCTCGATACCACTTAGCTATCTCTTCCCTTTGCATGAAAAATCTTTGCTAACTGTTCCATGTTCTAACCAATTTTGTACATCTGACAGTCGGAGACATGCAAAGTGGTACAGGATGTACAATTGATTTAATAAACTTCCTTGATTCCTTGATGGCGATGTCTGAGAGTAAACGGGAAAGATTTTGAGATGTTTTGACATTTGAATGTTTACGATGCGCAGTTAAATGCATAAATCGGCAAACATAGAAAGTGAATGTGCGGTTTTAATGTCAATAATTTCGATTTCATTCTGAAATTCTCCTGCATCAGGATGAACAATGGTTCCAGATATAGCCTTAAAAGTGGCACAAATGTATGCCTTTTTAAGGGCAATTTTAATACCTTTCCGCTAATTCCAATTAGTAAATTTCATATATTACTATCGTGAAAGATGGCTGTAGGAAATATAAGCAACCAAACGAGTGGGCTCACGCGGCCAGGCAAGAATTGTCATCGCAGTTCTGGTATTTTGGGCACTAAATATGTTCGCTTTAACCTTGTTATATCATTCATGTGTACTTTTTCGAAGTTACATTTGGGATTGCGAAAACTAATTATCATTGCAACAGATTATATTATCCATTGTACGTGTCCATGGTTAAAGCAATAAAACGGAATTTGATTTGTTTCCTCGTTTGGAAGAATGTTTTCGGAGAGCGCATACAGGGTTGGAAAAAAGTTTGGAATATTTTTATTCCAAGAATTATTTCTTGTCTTAAACATATCCCTCGTTATTTTAAGTTCTTCTTTGAGGTTCAAATAAAAGATATGTGTCCTTTTTTAACTTTAAAAGCACAACATTAAAAATCAGGCTTATCACACAGTGCAGAGGTCCACTTGGAATTCGGAAGCGTATATTTGCTGTTTTTGCAAATGTCTAACGAAAAAGTTAAATAATCAGATACAGTTTAATTGATATACCGAAGTCCTCAAAATGACTGCAAACTGCACGTAGCTTTTTCAAAATTCCACGTGAAGTACAGAAATGTATAACAAGATGTTCAAACACAAATAGAGCAAATCTGACAACATGTGGTTCATTGGTCAGCCATTGTAACATGTTTAACAATATTACGTAATCTTTGGTACAAGATGGAACAGTAGACTTCATTCAACACAGTTAATCCGATTTGGATGAATTATTCATCACAATATAGTAGAAACTAGCATTTAAAATCAGACATACTCATCGCCAAAAAAATATTCCAAACTTTTTTCCAACCCTGTAAGTGTCATGTTTGTTGCGGCGGCATCGAAGCTCGCTTCAAAGGGAAGCTGTCTGTTATGACTCCATCTGTTTGAACCTTCTTGCTATATCTAATTATATTGCAGTGTCTTCCAAAATCGGATCACGGTAAGAACCTACATGTATACATGTATGCGATGGAGTTAAATCTTTTACCTCCCACTTTGAGGCAGGGAATTTCTAAACAACTTACTTTGAGCGTTTGCAAATGGTTGTCCGTACACCCACAGGATAACTATAAGATATATTTTCGATATGGTTGTCATGGCTGTATCAGTCTCTTCCTCTTCATCCTCTTCAAACGCTTTACAGGGATGAGAGCACCAGTCCCAACTATATTGCAGAGGCCTAATGGATCTGCTTCAAATGATTCACAAACAGCTGTTTCATTTCGACGAGATTCGTTTTTTTACACAATTTCCGGGTTTGCTATCAGCTTGAGCAACTTAGCTCGCTCTTCAATGACCACTCTACGGAGTGATTCTATGACGTCATAACACGACGAGCGAACTCAGAGAGGGTCGCACATAATACACAACCCTATGAAAAAATCCCGATTCTCTTCAAAACCTGTCTCTACCACTTAACATTCAACATCGTTGGTGCAATTTGTTTTGAGTCGTGAAGTGAGTGATTGCGACTTTTATGGAGAATAGTATCTACGCGATGGATTTACCGTGGCTTTTAAAAATTTACGGCGCCGTTTTGTGACAAATTGACAAGTTCTAAAAACAGTCGGTAGATGTGGACAACAAGCTGAGTTAGCAATTGCAAGCAGGTGATTTCGCTGTGTGCATGGTGTGTGGTCGATCTAGCAATCAATGTCTCGACTTCATTCGTAAAGTTTCATTATGTTTTCTTTGTTTTTCCTTCTATCTACTTATCTTTCTGTCTATACTTATGTTATTCTTTGTTTTTATCCTTCTTATGTTATTCTTTGTTTTTATCCTTCTATCGCGTTCTCTTTCTATCTTTCCTTATGTTGTTATTTGTTTGTCCTTAAATATTCTTCTCTTTCTATCTTTCCTTATGTTATTCTTTGTTTTTATCCTTCTTATGTTATTCTTTTTTCATTATTTTATCTTCTTCTCTTTCTATATTTCCTTATGTAATTCTTTGTTTTTCCTTCTATCTTTCGCTTTTTGTATCTTTCCTTATGTTATTCGTTGTTTTTATCCTTCTATCTTCGTCTCTTTCTATCTTTCCTTATGTTATTCTTTGTTTTTATCCTTCTATCTTTCGCTCTATCTTTTCTTATGTTATGTTTCGTTTATACTTATCATTTCGTCTTTCTGTATTTCCTTATGTTATTTTTTGTTTTTCCTTATATCTTCTTCTCTTTCTATCTTTCCTTATGTTATTATTTGTTTTTCCTTATATCTTCTTCTCTTTCTATCTTTCCTTATGTTATTCTTTGTTTTTCTTTCTATCTTCTTCTCTTTCTATCTTTCCTTATGTTATTATTTGTTTTTCCTTATATCTACTTCTCTTTCTATCTTTCCTTATGTTGTTCTTTGTTTTTCCTTCTGTCTTCTTCTCTTTCTATCTTTCCTCATGTTATTATTTGTTTTTCCTTCTATCTTTCGCTCTTTCTATCTTTCCTTATGTTGTTCTTTCTTTATACCTATCATTTCGTCTTTCTATCTTTCTTTATGTTATTCTTTGTTTTTATCCTTCTATCTTCTTCTCTTTCTATCTTTCCTTATGTTATTATTTGTTTTTCCTTATATCTTCTTCTCTTTCTATCTTTCCTTATGTTGTTCTTTGTTTTTCCTTCTGTCTTCTTCTCTTTCTATCTTTCCTTATGTTATTATTTGTTTTTCCTTATATCTTCTTCTCTTTCTATCTTTCCTTATGTTGTTCTTTGTTTTTCCTTCTGTCTTCTTCTCTTTCTATCTTTCCTCATGTTATTATTTGTTTTTCCTTCTATCTTTCGCTCTTTCTATCTTTCCTTATGTTGTTCTTTGTTTATACCTATCATTTCGTCTTTCTATCTTTCTTTTTATCCTTCTATCTTCTTCTCTTTCTATCTTTCCTTATGACATGTTGTTCTTTGTTTATACTTATCATTTCGTCTTTCTATCTTTCCTTATGTTATTCTCTGTTTTTATCCTTCTATTTTCTGCTCTTTCTATATTTCTTATGTTATTCTTTGTTTATATCCTTATCATTTCGTCTTTCTGTCTATCTTTTGTTATTCTTTCTTTTTTCCTTCTATCTTCTTCTCTTTCTATCTTTCCTTATGTTATTCTTTGTTTTATCCTTCTATCTTTTTTGTGATTTTTTTTTTCGGGAGTTATGAAATAACGACTGCGTTGAGCCGAGAAGATACATCGACCTTGAGAGAAGTCATTGTGGTTTCGCCTCCTCGACCACTACGTAGAGTGATCATTGAAGAGCGGGGCTTGCTCAAGCTGGCTATACTTGTTTTAATTTCATACAAAGAGCAATTAGTGTGATTCATACATCTCTGTTTTAACCAGAATCAGATTATTATTTTTTGAATAAAGGGGCATGTAGAAAAAGGAAACCACTAAAATATAATTTAGAGACAATGGTATTTTACCGTTCATTCTAAGTCAAATGTCATCAAGTGTAATTTTAACATTGTGTTGTTTCTATAGTTACAGTGTCGTAGAAGTGTCGTAGTCGGGTGGCTTAATCACTTGACTGGGGATGCAAAGGTCGTGGGTTCGAACCCCGGCATGGCACTTCGGCTATGTCCTTAAAGGAGAATTAAGCCCTGATTACAAATTTACTTATATTGGAAGGTGTAATATATTCCTACTTATTGGCCTAAATCATTTTCTAATAAGATATCAGAAAAGGGTATAAATAAAGATATTCCAACACCCGGTATCGTCTCCTACTCATTAACATGGGGGCTGCCATTTTCTTGCTGATTTGGAGTTGTACATGAACCATTGAGAAATGTTCCAGTCAGGAAGATATTTTGAATCCAAATCCTAAATTGATTTTCTTCATTACCTAAAATCCCATATGTGACGGAAAATATAAAGTGGGTGTTTACATGTATTATAAAAATTAAATCTTTATAATGATACTTTTAAATTGTCTGGTTTTGCTTAACAAAAATCTATTTTCTTGGGTTTGCCAAACAGAGCAGAACATAATATATGCAGCATGCATTCTGACTTTTCAAGTCCATTATCCGAAAGCAGGTGAATGCATAGTTTGCCGCTATAGATGCTCAGGGAAGAAGCATCCATAAAATTTGAATTAATTTACTCCGTCCCATACGTCCAGTATCGAGAAAATAGATTTCTATTAAGCGAATATCGATTTTCAACAGAAATATATAAGGAAATCTTCAGTTTACAAATAAATTGACATATCTATTCTATATTTTTAATCTCAAATGGGTTTTTAATTTTGAAAAAGGCAATTGAGCATTTGGATTAAGAAAATCTTCTTGTACACATAAACAAAATGGCAGCCCCCATGTGCTGCTAGCAGACGATACATATTGCTAGCAGATGGTAAATTTTGCTCAGAAAAAATTGATTCGTATCGATCTCGTATATTTTGAAGCGAAGCCATATAGTCTAACAAGTAGGAATAAATAACACCTTTGAACACTATCGTCTTTATTTTTGAGCGTAATTCTCCTTTAAGCAAGGCATTTCATCTACATTGATTCTCTCCACCCAGGTGTTAAATGGGTTCCCGGTAGAATGCGAATGTCAATGTGGTTGGATTAAGCATATGTGCACCTGTAAATGTCCGCTAGCCTGGAATGCTAACAAGTGGAGAATGTGTACTGTAAGTGGAGAATTGCTATAAGTATTATTATGATTATTATCACACTTTGTAGTTGTTTGTAATGGTTTGATGATAAGTGGGCGAGCGAGTATAATTGTGAGAAACGAAAAAGAGAGAACAGCTATATCAAACTTCCCCATTGCTGTCCTCCCTTCTTGATTTTTTTTTTGCAAAGGTTAATAATTTAAATATCTCTGCCAGGAATTGAACCTGGATCCCTGACTTAGAATGCCAATGCCTTAACCACTAGGCCAATGGGTAGGGCTAGTGCTTATGGCAACACCAGACAGATTGACAAATATTCAACTTTCATTAATTCATTATCGGGAGCAATTGAGTTTTGAACAACATAAACCTGATAGGATTGAAGTAAATTGAATAAGTCATAATTATGATATAATTATGATATTTAATTACAAATTCAAATTGTCCTCTTTAGAAATTCGTTGGCATGGATTTGCCCGACTTTAGAGGGAAGACCTGTCTCATTGGTAGGCCATTATAGCGTACGCATGGAATTGGTATGGATGTACCCCCTACGCTCGATGGAAAGAGAGGGGCTATATGTGAGATTTTTACTTTGCTTCGACGGGAGCCCGGATAGCTCAATTGGTAGAGCACTGGTCATGTAATCCAGGGTCCCGGGTTCGAATCCCGGTCGGGCATTGTAATTTTCTCACATTTCTTACAGAAAGTCCTATCAATTATGATATTTGATTATATCTCTCTTGTCATGGCATATAATCATTGCTTTGTTTAGTATCATTAGAAAGTTTGTTTATACCTCTTCAAAGTGATGCCATATCTGTTATTATTTTGCAGTCATGGAATAAGCAATACCTCATAATAAGGGGCAATGTCAAAAGTGAAAAGATGCAAAATGCACTGGTAAGCACTTGTATTGTTATGCAGAGCACTCTTCTTTCTTTGATATAAGAGAAAGTGATTTTGTAAATGACCGTGGGCTATCATTCCCAAATGATCATCCGTGAATGCCAAATTCAGAAGAATCCTGAAAATGAAATTCATATTCACTGTCTAAGTTTCAAACATGAAAACAAACATGAAAAATTTGAATTTAAGCAATAAGTTTCCTTTGTGCTTTTTAGCTCACCTGAGCCTAAGGCTCGAGTGAGCTATTGCGATGGAAATTTGTCCGTCGTCCGTCGTGCGTCGTGCGTCGTCCGTCGTCTGTCGTCCGTCGTCCGTTAACTTTTTACATTTTCATCTTCTTCTCCAAAACCCATGATCGGAATTCAACCAAACTTGGTAGGAATCATCCTTAGGGGTAGGGGACCCAAAGTTGCTAAAATGGTACATGTGGCCGACAGGGGGGCCCAGGGGAGGGCCCCCAATTGTAAAAGCTATGTAAATTTCAAACATCTTCTTCTCCAGAACCAGGCATAGCTCAGACTTGATATTGTGTATGGAGATACCTCTATAGATGAAGAATGAATGTTGTTCATGAAATTTCTCTGAGTGGCCCTATAGGGGCCCTGTGGGGGTAACATACTGGAGAGGGGGGGGGGGGCGCTGCCAGGCAAAATGTACATTCTGATCTTCTTCTCCAAAACACATTATCGGAATTCAACCAAACTTGGTAGGAATCATTCTTAGGGGTAGGGGGCCCAAAGTTGCTAAAATGGTACATGTGGCCCCCAGGGGGGCCCAGGGGGAAGGCCCCCAATTGTAAAAGCTATGTAAATTTCAAACATCTTCTTCTCCAGAACCAGGCAAAGCTCAGACTTGGTATTGTGTATGGAGATACCTCTATAGATGAAGAATGAATGTTGTTCATGAAATTTCTCTGAGTGGCCCTATAGGGGCCCTGTGGGGGTAACATACCGGAGGGGGGGGGCGCTGCCAGGCAAAATGTACATTCTGATCTTCTCCAAAACACATGATCGGAATTCAACCAAACTTGGTAGGAATCATCCTTAGGGGTAGGGGACCCAAAGTTGCTAAAATGGTACATGTGGCCCCCAGGGGGGCCCAGGGGGAGGGCCCCCAATTGTAAAAGCTATGTAAGTTTCAAACATCTTCTTCTCCAGAACCAGGCATAGCTCAGACTTGGTATTGTGTATGGAGATACCTCTATAGATGAAGAATGAATGCTGTTCATGAAATTTCTCTGAGTGGCCCTATAGGGGCCTGTGGGGGTAACATACTGGAGGGGGGGGGGGCGCTGCCAGGCAAAATGTACATTCTGATCTTCTCAAAAACACATGATCGGAATTCAACCAAACTTGGTATGAATCATCCTTAGGGGTAGGGGACCCAAAGTTGCTAAAATGGTACATGTGGCCCCCAGGGGGCCCAGGGGGAGGGCCCCCAATTGTAAAAGATATGTAAATTTCAAACATCTTCTCCAGAACCAGGCATAGCTCAGACTTGGTATTGTGTATGGAGATACCTCTATAGATGAAGAAAGAATGAATGTTCATGAAACACTGAGTGGCCCTATAGGGGCCCTGTGGGGGTAACATACTGGAAGGGGGGGGGGGCGCTGCCAGGCGAAATGTACATTCTGATCTTCTCCAAAACACATGATCGGAATTCAACCAAACTTGGTAGGAATCATCCTTAGGGGTAGGGGATCCAAAGTAGACCATGGGGTGGGGGGGGGGGGGGGGAATTATGTTAATTTCTAACATCATCTCATGTACATTCTCCTAGTTGTTTCAATTTCTAACATATCTCCTGGTGGTGCTAGAGAGAACATGCACCAGATATGAATTGATCCACATCAGGTGAGCGTCGTGCCCCCTGGGGCTCTTGTTTTTACAGAGATGAATTCATGTGAAATGAAGTTTATTGCATGTTTGTTTGATTACGCATGATTATTTTAGTGTTCGCATGTTTGTTTCAGTGCAGTGTGTATGTTGCTCATGGAAGATCACCTGAAGCTCAGCCCTACACGCTTCAAAGAAAGAAGAATGCACAACCGAACAAGAGCAGTGCAATTTGCATTTTTTCACCTTTGACCTTGCCCCCTTTTTATATTTACTGCACATTCCATGACTTCAAAATAATAGCAAACGGAGTATCATTTTAAAGTGGAATAAACACACTTTCGAATGATACTTAACCCTTTGAGTGCGAGCCCGCGCACAGCGATTGTTCTCCCTGTGACGGAGCGATTTCGGTTACATTGCCGGTAACGGGAAATTTTGAGGTGCTTTCTACTTTGATTGCTCATTGTACCTCACTCGGTCATTTTCGTAATTTTTAGTCAATGTAAACATGAAAGGTCAGACTTTTCTCCTTCTAAAAATATAAGTTTTGTTTATCGAAATAAAAAATAAGGTTTGTTATTTTACAGGGGAAAAGCCGTCTTATTTTGTTTAAGCTTCGCTTCCTTCCTTTTCAGTACACTTACAATACAAATTGCGTAAACGCCGTCGCACACGCGGTTAGATCAATGTCTGTGATACCTCCTTGGTTCGATCAATACCCCATTCATTGGCCCCCATTGTCGTCTGCTAATGCTCAGGCGATTATCTGCCAAGTCATGCATTGCGCCCTGCATTTTACACGTGTTTCCGACTCATTTTGTAGTCGTATTCTGACCAGCATTCTGACATTATCACTCTAAATGCTTTCTATATCACATGTATCAGGGAACTGTTTTTTCAGATGAACATTATTTATTCAATAAGACAAAAATAATCCTATTTACTTTCGAATACATTTCTTATGATTTGTCCATAACTATTTGTTTTATTTCTCCCGCTTCATTCGTTTATTTCTCTATCTATCCATCTCTCTTTCAACGCTTTTTCCCTATGTAGTTGTTTTATCAATAAAACAATTTATTAAAATCATGTACACATAAAATTATGTGATTTGTTTTGTTTGTAATGGGAAAAAGCTAAATGAATGACAGTGAGTGGAACAAAATAATACTTTATCACATCTCAATGCCGCCTGCTCTCTCTCTCTCTCTCTGAACTCGTCAGGAAGTTCGTGCAATTAAAACTTTGTTTCAGTGCGTTTTATTTCCTCCTTGCATGCAATTTTTATTATAAAAGGATGTGGCTATTTATCAGAGTTTGATCGATTTGAAAATAAAGAGAACATCAGAAAGGAGCATGATATCGAGAGTGTAGTAATTGTATGTTTCGAGGAAAATATTGAAACAGGAAGACAAGAGTTGAGTTGGATAATGACAAGAATCATAAACAAACTAAAACGATAAAGAAATATGTTTTTGAAAATTAACAGCGATGGGGGGGGGGGGGGGGGGGCAATGACAACAATGACGATCGGCGATCCCGATAGTATAGCAATCAATGATGGTAATTTCTAGTCGCCTCCCCCCTTCCCTGGCCGTGACAAGAAATTGATGATGACAATATATCATGTCAGGACGGTTAATAAACACATTTATGTTAGAAAAAGAAAACGTGTGAGTTTTAAGTTTATTGTAATGTAGGCTTACAGCCAAGTTAATTACCAAATTAATATATCTTTATAGTGATGTTGCAATATTTGCAATAACAGCCCGCCTTCCCCTTTATTATTATTATTATTATTTTTTTTTTTTTACAGCAGATGACGGAATCGGGAATAAAATAAAGATGCATGAAATTAAAGCTTTCAAAGTATGCAATATTATGGTTATCCTTTTGACACAAATCCCAGTCATCAGGATAACCATTTAACGGGCTGTACTGTGAATTTCAAAATGAGCATTAATAATTGTGTTCCCGTAATTCTTGGGGTTGTAGTTTTATCATATTGATAGCATGGCAGCGCATGTTTACAGTTCATTCTTGTGTACATGTATTCAGTAGGTCGACCTACGTATACTTCCTCTTCTTTCAAAATGCTAATCCTTGTTAACTGAGAAAGCGTTTCATTTTGAAAAGGTTCACTGATTGATAGGATTGAAGTAAATTGAATAAGTCATAATTATGATATTTAATTACAAATTCAAATTGTCCTCTTTAGAAATTCGTTGGCATGGATTTGCCCGACTTTAGAGGGAAGACCTGTCTCATTGGTAGGCCATTATAGTGTACGCATGGAATTGGTATGGATGTACCCCCTACGCTCGATGGAAAGAGAGGGGCTATATGTGAGATTTTTACTTTGCTTCGACGGGAGCCCGGATAGCTCAGCTGGTAGAGCACTAGTCATGTAATCCAGGGTCCCGGGTTCGAATCCCGGTCGGGCATTGTAATTTTCTCACATTTCTTTATGACTTATTCAATTTACTTCAATCCTATCAATTATGATATTTGATTATATCTCTCTTGTCATGGCATATAATCATTGCTTTGTTTAGTATCATTAGAAAGTTTGTTTATACCTCTTCAAAGTGATGCCATATCTGTTATTATTTTGCAGTCATGGAATAAGCAATACCTCATAATAAGGGGCAATGTCAAAAGTGAAAAGATGCAAAATGCACTGGTAAGCACCTGTATTGTTATGCAGAGCACTCTTCTTTCTTTGATATAAGAGAAAGTGATTTTGTAAATGACCGTGGGCTATCATTCCCAAATGATCATCCGTGAATGCCAAATTCAGAAGAATCCTGAAAATGAAATTCATATTCACTTTCTAAGTTTCAAACATGAAAACAAACATGAAAAATTTGAATTTAAGCAATAAGTTTCCTTTGTGCTTTTTTTTACAGAGATGAATTCATGTGAAATGAAGTTTATTGCATGTTTGTTTGATTACGCATGATTATTTTAGTGTTCGCATGTTTGTTTCAGTGCAGTGTGTATGTTGCTCATGGAAGATCACCTGAAGCTCAGCCCTACACGCTTCAAAGAAAGAAGAATGCACAACCGAACAAGAGCAGTGCAATTTGCATTTTTTCACCTTTGACCTTGCCCCCTTTTTATATTTACTGCACATTCCATGACTTCAAAATAATAGCAAACGGAGTATCATTTTAAAGTGGAATAAACACACTTTCGAATGATACTTAACCCTTTGAGTGCGAGCCCGCGCACAGCGATTGTTCTCCCTGTGACGGAGCGATTTCGGTTACATTGCCGGTAACGGGAAATTTGGAGGTGCTTTCTACTTTGATTGCTCATTGTACCTCACTCGGTCATTTTCGTAATTTTTAGTAAATGTAAACATGAAAGGTCAGACTTTTCTCCTTCTAAAAATATAAGTTTTGTTTATCGAAATAAAAAATAAGGTTTGTTATTTTACAGGGGAAAAGCCGTCTTATTTTGTTTAAGCTTCGCTTCCTTCCTTTTCAGTACACTTACAATACAAATTGCGTAAACGCCGTCGCACACGCGGTTAGATCAATGTCTGTGATACCTCCTTGGTTCGAGCAATACCCCATTCATTGGCCCCCATTGTCGTCTGCTAATGCTCAGGCGATTATCTGCCAAGTCATGCATTGCGCCCTGCATTTTACACGTGTTTCCGACTCATTTTGTAGTCGTATTCTGACCAGCATTCTGACATTATCACTCTAAATGCTTTCTATATCACATGTATCAGGGAACTGTTTTTTCAGATGAACATTATTTATTCAATAAGACAAAAATAATCCTATTTACTTTCGAATACATTTCTTATGATTTGTCCATAACTATTTGTTTTATTTCTCCCGCTTCATTCGTTTATTTCTCTATCTATCCATCTCTCTTTCAACGCTTTTTCCCTATGTAGTTGTTTTATCAATAAAACAATTTATTAAAATCATGTACACATAAAATTATGTGATTTGTTTTGTTTGTAATGGGAAAAAGCTAAATGAATGACAGTGAGTGGAACAAAATAATACTTTATCACATCTCAATGCCGCCTGCTCTCTCTCTCTCTCTGAACTCGTCAGGAAGTTCGTGCAATTAAAACTTTGTTTCAGTGCGTTTTATTTCCTCCTTGCATGCAATTTTTATTATAAAAGGATGTGGCTATTTATCAGAGTTTGATCGATTTGAAAATAAAGAGAACATCAGAAAGGAGCATGATATCGAGAGTGTAGTAATTGTATGTTTCGAGGAAAATATTGAAACAGGAAGACAAGAGTTGAGTTGGATAATGACAAGAATCATAAACAAACTAAAACGATAAAGAAATATGTTTTTGAAAATTAACAGCGATGGGGGGGGGGGGGGGAGCAATGACAACAATGACGATCGGCGATCCCGATAGTATAGCAATCAATGATGGTAATTTCTAGTCGCCTCCCCCTTCCCTGGCCGTGACAAGAAATTGATGATGACAATATATCATGTCAGGACGGTTAATAAACACATTTAGGTTAGAAAAAGAAAACGTGTGAGTTTTAAGTTTATTGTAATGTAGGCTTACAGCCAAGTTAATTACCAAATTAATATATCTTTATAGTGATGTTGCAATATTTGCAATAACAGCCCGCCTTCCCCTTTATTATTATTATTATTATTTTTTTTTTTTTTACAGCAGATGAGGGAATCGGGAATAAAATAAAGGTGCATGAAATTAAAGCTTTCAAAGTATGCAATATTATGGTTATCCTTTTGACACAAATCCCAGTCATCAGGATAACCATTTAACGGGCTGTACTGTGAATTTCAAAATGAGCATTAATAATTGTGTTCCCGTAATTCTTGGGGTTGTAGTTTTATCATATTGATAGCATGGCAGCGCATGTTTACAGTTCATTCTTGTGTACATGTATTCAGTAGGTCGACCTACGTATACTTCCTCTTCTTTCAAAATGCTAATCCTTGTTAACTGAGAAAGCGTTTCATTTTGAAAAGGTTCACTGATTGATAGGATTGAAGTAAATTGAATAAGTCATAATTATGATATTTAATTACAAATTCAAATTGTCCTCTTTAGAAATTCGTTGGCATGGATTTGCCCGACTTTAGAGGGAAGACCTGTCTCATTGGTAGGCCATTATAGTGTACGCATGGAATTGGTATGGATGTACCCCCTACGCTCGATGGAAAGAGAGGGGCTATATGTGAGATTTTTACTTTGCTTCGACGGGAGCCCGGATAGCTCAGCTGGTAGAGCACTAGTCATGTAATCCAGGGTCCCGGGTTCGAATCCCGGTCGGGCATTGTAATTTTCTCACATTTCTTTATGACTTATTCAATTTACTTCAATCCTATCAATTATGATATTTGATTATATCTCTCTTGTCATGGCATATAATCATTGCTTTGTTTAGTATCATTAGAAAGTTTGTTTATACCTCTTCAAAGTGATGCCATATCTGTTATTATTTTGCAGTCATGGAATAAGCAATACCTCATAATAAGGGGCAATGTCAAAAGTGAAAAGATGCAAAATGCACTGGTAAGCACCTGTATTGTTATGCAGAGCACTCTTCTTTCTTTGATATAAGAGAAAGTGATTTTGTAAATGACCGTGGGCTATCATTCCCAAATGATCATCCGTGAATGCCAAATTCAGAAGAATCCTGAAAATGAAATTCATATTCACTTTCTAAGTTTCAAACATGAAAACAAACATGAAAAATTTGAATTTAAGCAATAAGTTTCCTTTGTGCATTTTTTTACAGAGATGAATTCATGTGAAATGAAGTTTATTGCATGTTTGTTTGATTACGCATGATTATTTTAGTGTTCGCATGTTTGTTTCAGTGCAGTGTGTATGTTGCTCATGGAAGATCACCTGAAGCTCAGCCCTACACGCTTCAAAGAAAGAAGAATGCACAACCGAACAAGAGCAGTGCAATTTGCATTTTTTCACCTTTGACCTTGCCCCCTTTTTATATTTACTGCACATTCCATGACTTCAAAATAATAGCAAACGGAGTATCATTTTAAAGTGGAATAAACACACTTTCGAATGATACTTAACCCTTTGAGTGCGAGCCCGCGCACAGCGATTGTTCTCCCTATGACGGAGCGATTTCGGTTACATTGCCGGTAACGGGAAATTTTGAGGTGCTTTCTACTTTGATTGCTCATTGTACCTCACTCGGTCATTTTCGTAATTTTTAGTAAATGTAAACATGAAAGGTCAGACTTTTCTCCTTCTAAAAATATAAGTTTTGTTTATCGAAATAAAAAATAAGGTTTGTTATTTTACAGGGAAAGGCCGTCTTATTTTGTTTAAGCTTCGCTTCCTTCCTTTTCAGTACACTTACAATACAAATTGCGTAAACGCCGTCGCACACGCGGTTAGATCAATGTCTGTGATACCTCCTTGGTTCGATCAATACCCCATTCATTGGCCCCCATTGTCGTCTGCTAATGCTCAGGCGATTATCTGCCAAGTCATGCATTGCGCCCTGCATTTTACACGTGTTTCCGACTCATTTTGTAGTCGTATTCTGACCAGCATTCTGACATTATCACTCTAAATTCTTTCTATATCACATGTATCAGGGAACTGTTTTTTCAGATGAACATTATTTATTCAATAAGACAAAAATAATCCTATTTACTTTCGAATACATTTCTTATGATTTGTCATAACTATTTGTTTTATTTCTCCCGCTTCATTCGTTTATTTCTCTATCTATCCATCTCTCTTTCAACGCTTTTTCCCTATGTAGTTGTTTTATCAATAAAACAATTTATTAAAATCATGTACACATAAAATTATGTGATTTGTTTTGTTTGTAATGGGAAAAAGCTAAATGAATGACAGTGAGTGGAACAAAATAATACTTTATCACATCTCAATGCCGCCTGCTCTCTCTCTCTCTCTGAACTCGTCAGGAAGTTCGTGCAATTAAAACTTTGTTTCAGTGCGTTTTATTTCCTCCTTGCATGCAATTTTTATTATAAAAGGATGTGGCTATTTATCAGAGTTTGATCGATTTGAAAATAAAGAGAACATCAGAAAGGAGCATGATATCGAGAGTGTAGTAATTGTATGTTTCGAGGAAAATATTGAAACAGGAAGACAAGAGTTGAGTTGGATAATGACAAGAATCATAAACAAACTAAAACGATAAAGAAATATGTTTTTGAAAATTAACAGCGATGGGGGGGGGGGGGGGGGGCAATGACAACAATGACGATCGGCGATCCCGATAGTATAGCAATCAATGATGGTAATTTCTAGTCGCCTCCCCCCTTCCCTGGCCGTGACAAGAAATTGATGATGACAATATATCATGTCAGGACGGTTAATAAACACATTTATGTTAGAAAAAGAAAACGTGTGAGTTTTAAGTTTATTGTAATGTAGGCTTACAGCCAAGTTAATTACCAAATTAATATATCTTTATAGTGATGTTGCAATATTTGCAATAACAGCCCGCCTTCCCCTTTATTATTATTATTATTATTATTTTTTTTTTTTTTACAGCAGATGACGGAATCGGGAATAAAATAAAGATGCATGAAATTAAAGCTTTCAAAGTATGCAATATTATGGTTATCCTTTTGACACAAATCCCAGTCATCAGGATAACCATTTAACGGGCTGTACTGCCCTTACAAAAATATCCTGTGGTATTCCTGTGGTATTTCTATGGTACTTTATAATACCACATAAAATACCACAGGGATGAAGAGGTACCACACATAAGCATGTGGTACTGCAGATGTGTAGCCTGTGGTACCCATGTGGTATGAAAAATACCATAAGAAATACCACAAAGAAAAACTATACCACAAAAATACCATACAGCAGTGCTGTGGTATTTATATAGTACAGTGTACTACCACAGAAAATACCACAGGGATAAAAAGGCCCACACAGATTCCTGTGGTACTGCAGAGGAGTAGCCTGTGGTACATACTTGGAACTAAAAATACCACAGGGATGAAGAGGTACCACACATAAGCATGTGGTACTGCAGAGATGTAGCTTGTGGTACCCATGTGGTATGACAAATACCATAAGAAATACCACAAAGAAAAACTATGCCACAAAAATACCATACAGCAGTGCTGTGGTATTTATAAAGTACAGTGTAATACCACAGAAAATACCACAGGGATGAAAAGGCCCACACAGATTCCTGTGGTACTGCAGAGGAGTATAGCCTGTGGTACATACTTGGAACTAAAAATACCACAGGGATGAAAAGGCCCACACAGATTCATGTGGTACTGCAGAGGAGTATAGCCTGTGGTACATACTTGGAACTAAAAATACCACAGGGATGAAAAGGCCCACACAGATTCCTGTGGTATGTGTCGCCTGTGGTACCCATGTGGTACCCATTTACCCACAGGAAATACTACAAAGAAAATTTACCACAGAAATATCATACAACAGTGCTGTACTGTTGTACAGTGTGACAAGGCCTGTGGTATTACACTGTACTATATATATACCACAGCACTGCTGTATGGTATATATATAGTACAGTGTAATACCACAGGGATGAAAAGGCCCACACAGATTCCTGTGGTATACTGCAGATGTGATCGCCTGTGGTAGCCATGTGGTAAAAGAAATACCACAGGAAATACTACAAAGAAAAATGTATCACAGAAATATCATACGACAGTGCTGTGTTATTTATGATTTATGTGGGATCTTTTACAGCCGTGTACACTGTACCACATAAATAACACAGCACGTACTGTTGTATGATATTTCTGTGGTACATTTTTCTTTGTAGTATTTCCTGTGGTATTTCTTTTACCACATGACTACCACAGGCGATCACATCTGCAGTACCACAGGAATCTGTGTGGGCCTTTTCATCCCTGTGGTATTACACTGTACTATATATATACCACAGCACTGCTGTATGGTATTTTTGTTCTATAGTTTTTCTTTGTGGTATTTCCTATGGTATTTTTCATACCACTGTACTATATAAATAACACAGCACCGCTGTATGGTAATTTGTGGTATAGTTTTTCTTTGTGGTATTTCCTATGAAATTTTTCATAACCTCAGAAGATGCCTCAGAATGAATAGCTCGAAACACATTGAATTATTTCAATCAGTTAGTGAATTCTGAACACTTTAGTATGTTTAATATCAGGGGCCTGTAACATTTATAAAGATACAATAAATCTTACAATCAATTGTAACTCTTTAGTACATGGTTTGCCATAGACTTACGATTGATCAATCGTAAGATTGAGTTATCTCTTTATGTTACGGGCCCCAAATTAAAGTGCTATTAAGCATTAATACCATCGCGACGCGTAGGCCTATTGATTACCAACATATTACATTTCATTGCAAAATGGTCTGAATCTAATAGACTATGCACAAGCAACTGCACACACACAGACACACACATGTATTGGTACACCGGTACACACCACAGAGTTGAGTTCTGTGTATGGCAGACACTATGGCAGACATATTTGGCAATATGCCAGCCGTTACATTAACGCGGTCTTTGCATGCATGCAGTTCGGGCATGCGCAGCTAGCTAGAGATTCAAATGATCTACAACAGCCAGTGATTGCAAGTGAAAGGCAGAACATGTGCCTACAAGATTTCTGGATTATAAACTTCATTTCAAAGGTGAGCAATGGCAATGTATTTTATGAAGTAATAGCAATTCATTTAATATTATTCACTTTCTTGATGGGTATTTTTGTACTGAGCATCACTCGACAGTTGATGAGTGAGAGTAATGAATGAAGGTTTAAGTACTTAAGACAGTTAAGCTTGTAGTTCCACCTATTCATATACATGTATTCGTTGTTTTTGTCCTATGGTGGGTATCAACTTTCTGCATGCATGTTTCATAAATCAAATAAGCGATGCTACGTTATTTTATGAGTAGATAGACCTATAGTGTCCCTGAAAAGAGCCAAAATTATTCAAACATTATGTAGAGGCTGCATGGCCGGCAGGGGGGGGGGGGGGGGGGGGGGGGGGGTGGGTGGAGTTGCATCTGATCATTCGGTGCATAAATTTTGTTAGATTTGTCAAATTTAATGACGAATCCGGAGGATCTAATAAAATTTACTTTGCAATAGTTGCTCAGGAAGACATTTTCTGAAAATATTTTGATGTTTTCTTGCAAGAATGTTGTGAAATTAAATAAAAAGAATGATTTAAATATGTAGATATGAACAAAAACATTTTATTACAACTTTGATAATGATATTTGGAAATGGGAAGATGATGCATTCTTTTTTCTTCTGCCATTGTGTAAATTAAATTGACACTTTCTTTTTTAATTGTTCATTTTCTTTCATCTGCATGGCAGGAAAGATGGCATTTTGTTCAGTCTGAGGCTCGGCAGGATCAAGCTTATGTCTAAGGGATTGGACCTGAGCGAAGCGTTCTGCCTACATGTACATGTAGGTACGTGAGGAATTCGGAAGTCAGATTACAAAAATGATTTAAAAAATGTATTCTTCTGTTGGGGCAATGTATGAAATTTGCATAGTTATGAAAATACATGTATCATAAGAATAGGGGAATATCTTTGGGAAATCCTCACTTTTGAACATGAAACTGAAACAATAATGTAGGTGACATTTAAAAAACAGAAATACTATTGAAGACTTTACTCTTACTCAGAGCCCTGCAGTATCCTTGATCATGAGAAGACACTATGAACACGATGACAAAGAAAGCGGACAAAATATACAGCTCCTCATTGTACCCGCCACAAATGCTCTGGTAGACAAAAGAACATCCCTTCATTGCTATTATGTAAAATAAGTAGAACAGGTGAATATGCATGTGACACCTGTTCTATATACTTTTACATAATAGCTGTCAAGGGATGTTCTTTTGTCTACTAGAGCAATTGTGGAAGGTACAATGAGGAGCTGTATATTTTGTCCGCTTCTTTGTTTACCATGTTCATAGTGAGAGGAGACTGATAATATACATGTTATACTTGTACTTGTTATAAGTCTTGTGCATCTTTTCGGACAGAAAAAAAAAGAATGTTTCAAAAGTATTATGGCGGTATTCATGAACTGTACTATTCAACTCTCAATATAATCATTAAATCAAACTGTAACATGGGAGCCTGGAACTGGCCTCCAAATTTGAAAATTTGCAGAGGACTTTGGTAGTTCTCAACTACTCATCGAGCATAATTTCATGTAGGTGTAAGATGCCAAAGGGGAGCTCCTCAACAAATGTTGAACTTCAATGTCTTCTGAATTCAGGTTTTAGTGCTACATTCATTCTTGGAGCTTTTTTTTCTCATTCCTGAATTAACTCAATACTGCCTCCCTTTTTTCCATGTAGTATCTGTTCAGGGATTTGAATCATATGTTTCAAGTGTTTCAAAGTTAATTTCTTTACAGTTACGGGTCAATTTTACTTCAATACTTTACCGGCCTTTTACCTTGAGAGTGTGTACCACACAAATATTTATTCAGGTACACTCTGTATTTATTGCATGGCGACATGTTTTTATTATATATCTATCTTAAATGAAACTTATAAGTTCCTCAAGAATTTGTAAGTGTATATCAGATTACCAGCAAAGTTTATATACTTTTCCTATTTCTTTTTTCAAAGAGAGAGAATATCTGCAAATGCTTCAGGGACTTACAAGTTGTGCAGAGTTTAAATATCAGTATACACGTAGCAGTTTATATATGTATATTTCCTTTTATTAAAAGTGAAGGAATTTGTTCCCTTAACTTGCAATTTCCACTTTCATTATATGTAGTAAAACGTGTTGGTCTGTAGTATTCTGATGGGATCATGCTTGATGGTGAATTATTTTGTGAATGTGGTAATACAGTGCAAGTCACAATTCTTCTACCTGTTAACCTGCAAGCGCTGAATTCAATAGATATGGTCCGGTGATCCCACTGTGATCCTATTGTGATAAGCTTTTGCAGGTTAACAGGTAGAAGAAGAATTGTGACAGGCACTGTACTTGGCAAAACCGCACACCAGTAGCATGCATCAGTACCAAACAGAAAACCCACACAGTAGTATGACAGAGCGATACCACAGAGTATCACATATTGACACCGGCACAAGACTTCCACACAGCAATACCACATAGGAGTACCACAGAGCTTTACCACAGAGGAGTACCACACAGCTATACCACAGTGGAGTACCATACAGCTATACCACAGGGGAATACCAAATAGCAGTACCACAGGAGTACCTCACAGCAATACCACAGACGAGTACCACACAGCAACACCACAGATGAGTACCACACAGTAATACCACAGATGAGTACCACACAGTAATACCACAGGGGAAACTACAGAGCAATACCACAGGGTAATACTACAGAAATACCACAGAGAAGTACCACACAGCAATACTACAGAGGAGTACCGCAAAGCAATACCACAAGGGAGTACCACATAGTAATACCATATGAGAGTAGCTGTGTGGTACTCTCATATTCAGTATGGTATTTTGTGTGGTACTTCTCTGTGGTATTGGCCTATGTCCAAAGATGAACTCAGGTATTGCTGTGTGGTACATCTGTGTGGTACTGGTTTGCGGTACTGCTATGCGGTATGTGGTAAACATCTGTGGTATTGCCCTATGGTATACCACAGGAATTGCTATGTGGTACAGCTATGTGGTACTGCTGTATGGTACAGCCATGTGGTACTGCTGTGTGGTACAGCCATGTGGTACTGCTGTGTGGTACAGCCATGTGGTACAGCCATGTGGTACTGCTATGTGGTATTGCTGTGTGGTACAGCTATGTGGTACTGCTATGTGGTACAGCCATGTGGTACTGCTATGTGGTACAGCCATGTGGTATTGACGTGATTTGTGTGGTATATGTCCCAAAATACCACATGTATTGCTGTGTGGTACAGCCATGTGGTACTGCTGTGTGGTACAGCCATGTGGTACAGCCATGTGGTACAGCCATGTGGTACTGCTATGTGGTATTGCTGTGTGGTACAGCTATGTGGTACTGCTATGTGGTACAGCCATGTGGTACTGCTATGTGGTACAGCCATGTGGTATTGACGTGATTTGTGTGGTATATGTCCCAAAATACCACATGTATTGCTGTGTGGTACAGCCATGTGGTACTGCTGTGTGGTACAGCCATGTGGTACAGCCATGTGGTACTGCTGTGTGGTATTGACGTGATTTGTGTGGTATATGTCCCAAAATACCACATGTATTGCTGTGTGGTACTGGCATGCGGTATTGCTTTGTGGTATTGTTTTGTGGTATTAACATGTGGTAATGGGCCCGGGGTTCTGTGGTATACGTCCCAAAATACCACAAGATCCACAGGTGAATTCCATGGGTATTTTTCTTGTGGTATTTTCTATGTGGTAATCCCGTGTGGTATTTATGTGTGGTACTTCTATGTGGTAAATGTCCCCAAAAACCACAGGAATTTTCTGTGGTATACCACAGGAATTTTCCTATGGTATATCCTATGGTATATCCTGTGGTAACGTTGTGTGGTATACACAGAAATTTGTTGTAAGGGTGTGAATTTCAAAATGAGCATTAATAATTGTGTTCCCGTAATTCTTGGGGTTGTAGTTTTATCATATATTGATAGCATGGCAGCGCATGTTTACAGTTCATTCTATGTAACGGCCCATGTATTCAGTAGGTCGACCTACGTATACTTCCTCTTCTTTCAAAATGCTAATCCTTGTTAACTGAGAAAGCGTTTCATTTTTAAAAGGTTCACTGAAATTCATGAATGAAGCGCTGAATTTGCCAATTTCAATTGATATAATCCTTGACCAAGCTCCTTTTATTTTATTTTATTAACTTGGGTTTTAGAAAAGAGTGAATGGTTCATTCATCAATGAAGCGCTGAATTGGCCAATTTAAATTTCAATAACCTTGACCAAGCTCCTTTTATTTTATTTTATGAACTTGGATTTCGGAAAAGAGTAGAATGGTTCATTCATGAATGAAGGGCTGAATTGGCCAATTTCAATTGATATAATCCTTGAGCAAGCTCCTTTTATTTTATCTTATGAACTTGGATTATAAGGAGCAACGTCAAGTTATCAAAGCACATGATGTTTGGAACAGGGAGGCAATTTCTTGTCATTGACCGGGATGGATTGGAGGCGGAGGGGCTCTCTCTCTCTCTCTGGCTCTATCTTCCATAGCTCTCATCTAGTACACACTTTCCTAAAAACATTAAAATATAAATACATTTTAAAAAATCAATAAACAACCAATCAAAGGTAGTATAGTTAACGGGTGCACAGCAATTTAATTCCTACGAGAAACAACAAATCATGTGCTTATTTCAAATCAGTTGATGAAAAATGCCTTAGATAAAAAATAAATAAGTAAACAACGTCAGGATCGAAGTCGGGAGTGTAAATGTGAATACGCACATAACGTAGCTGTAGCTTTTTGTCAAGATCGATCGGCGCTTTGAACGCTATGATATCTCGTGATCGGAGCTCTAGACTATGGAAATAACATGATCAAAGCGGACGCGTACGCGTACGTCTGTATGTATACAAGATTTACGATCCCAAACAAGAATTTCGGGTAAAGTTGAAACGAAATCCTATTTTTTATCAATTTTTCTCCACGTAACCTCATATTTTTTTAACGGGTATTGTGAATGAATATATCTACATAATACTACTAAGAATTTTAGCGCATAAGGGCGGATAGTTAGCTGGAAAACTTTGTCAACATATTAGGCATAAATCTCGGCTTCTGTAGAAGCCCTCCGTCACAGACTGAGCACCTCGCTCGGCTTCTGTAGAAGCCCGTCGTCTCCAAAGGGTTAATGATCAAAGCGATGGTTATGCCATGACAAGAAAGATATAATCTATCATACTTGAGTTCCAAAAGTTTTTTGAGAGGTTTCTATATACTGGGCGTTTCAACAACAAAAAGGAAACCCAACTTTGAGAATTTCCTGTAAATGGACTATGTATTTAACGGCGTTTAATTTCATATCATATGAAAGAGTATTAGTAATTCATTTGCTTTTATAGTGGTAACTTGTTTAGGTTTCCAGGGTCATACATCAATGAACACCATTGTCTTCGAAATCGTGTGCAAAATTCTAGTTGGTTTGAACACTTTCTTGAAAAACACAATAGGCATGCAGGTTGAATGGCTTTGTTAACTAGCTTGGTTGTTCTTCATGGCCATGGGCATTCGTAAGCAAATCTCAAAATGATTAATTTTACGCCTAAACAAAGAAACTTACACGTATGAACTTAACAAAGCATGGAACGAGTTTTAAGTCATAGACTTTGACCAAAAAGAAGCGAGAGGTTCAAAGAGCACAGAGAACATGTTTGTTTGTCTTGAGGGCTTCAGACATCTTCCGCCGATTTTTAACAAAAAGCTGACATTTATGAAAATCAGCAAAGTCAAATCTTCCAACACGTATGAGTTTTAGATTTTTAATCTGTTTGATGCAACGCGACCTCACATATGCACCGACAATTATTGCTGAGACACTGATAAAAAGAACCACGACAGGATATATTAAAGAGGGGCCCTAAATGATTTTGATCGTTGTCTTTGATTTGCAATTCTTTGTGATGTTGCGGTCATTCTGCTTCGCAGGGGTTCGTTGGCATGCACCCTTGTTAAAATTCACAGAGACTGTCTTCTTTGAAAACGATTCCTATGTGAAAGAGGTTTTACAAAGCAAAAATACTGAATCATGGGTGAATAACATCTCATTAACACACATTTGAAACAAGAAAATCATCCACAATGAGAGTTGGAGCACATATGGCCATTTCACAAATGGCATCTCCTTTATAACATCATGCCTATTGTATTTTACAAGAAAGTGAACCAACTAGATTTTTGCACAACATTTTGAAGACAATTATGTTCAGTGATGCATGGCCCTGGTAACCTAAAGAAGATACCATTGGAAAGAATATGAATTATTCTTTCATATGGTTTGCATTTTATTGTCAGTATACGTATCGTTTATTTATGAGAATTTTTCAATTTTGGGTTTCTTATATATATATATATATATATATAACATATAATTGTAAGGAAATAACATGTACAACAGCTTTGACAACTTTCGTGGAAATAATATAATTGTGAGAAATGAAAATGAGAGAATCATGGTTGCGTAGCTTAAATCAAAGTTCCCTAGATCTGTCCTCACTATATATACTCAACAAAAACAATCCGCAAAAAATACGAAGAAAGTTGACACTGTTTATAGTCAAGATTTCAAATAAATATTTAATATAAACTCATCTTTCATATAACAAAAGAAACATATTGATTGTCTTTAAAGGGGAATGAAAGCCAACAAACATTAGCCTATAATCATGTAGACAATTACCTGCCTATGACAAATATCTAGAAATTACTATTTGATTATTTAAGGGGAACAATGTCTCAAAAAGTTGCAGTTTCATTGCTAGACATTATCTCATGGAGGTTGCCATTTTCTTTACAAAGTAATGTCAGAGCGGTGCTATTTGTGAGATACCCACAGACCTGTATACTAACTACAATGACACTCGTGATCACCTGTGGAATGCATGACACTGGATTTTCTCATAATAAACTCATTTTTGGAGTCATGTACATTCAAACTAAGATGCTTTTATCTCGTCATATAAATATATTTGTGTCAAGATATTTGGGGTAGCTGTTTTATAGGTGGGGCAACTTCTTTTGGTAAGCAGGATTTGGCATGCACAAGTTGTTGCTTGGTCAAAGGTTCGTCAATTCTTCAAAGAAGTGACAAAGACCTCATCCAACTGCTCCTATATAATTATTACATCTGCGAGATGCATGGGGTATCAAGATCTGCCATTTTGCATTAAACACGATAAAAATACTTTCGATAAAATAAACTCAAGACAATTTCAATGGCCCTGTCTATCACCTTTACAAATGTGCGAACATTACAATGGTGTATTACATAATCCGAACCCGATTTCTATGGGCAGTACAATAGGCCTTTGAAATTGCCCTTAAGTTTATTTTTCGAAAGTAGTTCTTATCGTGTTATTAGTGGCTTTAGCAGTGCAATAGCTATTCATTATGCAACATCATATCCATATTGTGTACAGGTAAATGGACATTTTTTTTTCAAAATGGCAGCCTCCATGGGATAATATATCTCAAGGAATCTGCAAACTTTAGCGAGATTGTTCTCCTTACTAAGTAATCATATAGGAATATTTTTAACAGGCTGGCAATTTTCCACATGATTATCAGCTAATGTTTGTTGAGTTTCATTCTCCTTTAAGATGATATGCAACTGGATTCATACCATTTACGAATGAGTGAGCATAGCCATTCAACAATAAATGAGTCTCTAAAAGACATTTGCGAAAATTGGGCGTCTAGCCATTCAAACGTTGATGGGTATTTCCATCTTTTAGAGCCATATTAAAACAATGGAAAAAAACAATCTCGGGAAACACTTGAATTTGCTTGTCAAAACTATGCAATCATGAGACCGCAGTTGACATTCAGAGCTCACCCCCCCCCCCCCAATTGTTTCTCATTCTTTATTTTCATTGTTGAACAAGAATCTCCTACAAATGCACATGTTCACTAACATTTGAATGGCTACTTGCTCTAATTATTGAAATTTTCTTAAAGTAGAACGTTAATGATTTTAAATATTGGCTTAATACTTATTATTGCATAGATGGCATAAATTAAACAAGGTTATCCAAATTCAACGCTTGGAAACATTTGAAGTAATGATTATTATCAATTATAAAACGGTAAAATACAGCCCCCGATATAGCAGCTGAAGAGCTCCTCGAACGCTGCTGAGATATGTGACGACACACCCTGGACCAGTCCTGTCTAAGCAGACGATGTCCCATAACATCTTACACATTTTTCAGAGCCTATTTTTTCATCTCCTCTTCACTTATTTCTCTTCCTTCACTAGCGTCAGTCTTAATGTTAGTCTGTTGCCTCACTCTTAACTTCGTGTATGGTATTATTTTGATGAAAAATGCAGCGTTAAGAAAATAAAGGAATCAGTCACTTGTAAACAAAATAAGACGCCATTGTATTTTCAGCTGCTTGCACCGGGCCATGTTCGGCGTTTCAAGAGGGAACGAATACCATCCTGCTATTATTCGGAGGGCTTTTCAATTTGAAAGTGGGGTTTATTTCATTGATCATTGACCCTTCTCCTATGTATTTACAATCAAACGGTTTTAGCTATCAGAATCAGTTTCACTTTCCCTTTATAATGGTGTGAAATAAGGTCATGTTTAAATACACCAAACTCTTTATAATTTGATAAATAATTGCATTGCAATTACGTTCATTCATTATAGGACGTCGTCTGCTTAAGCAGGATCGATCCCGAGTGTGACGACATCAAAACATCGCTATATTTCTGGCGAATCCTCGGATATTCCAGATGCTGAGAAGAGCTTTTATTTGTGTTGTTTTTATAATCACCAGATACGCAGTTGACATAAAACTTATACGATTGCCATCTGTAAGCTTCCCAGTTTCTAGTGATACATTAATTGCCATATTTGTGATTTTCTTTGAATATCTACTTTAATCAGAACTTCTTACGGTTAAATGAATTTGCCTATTCAAGCGTGAAAGTTCATAACTTGATCTTAAAGGAGAATGAAGGTCAAAACATTGTAATCAAGCGTTTACAAACTAAAATTGTACTTGTTTGAATGATCCAAACATGTCACAAATCTGATGTACCATATTTGAGTAAATTCAGTCTTAAAACATGGACTTGCGACGATCTGGCACGGACATGGGCGCCGCCATGTTATGCGGAAAGTGACGAAATTGCGCTATAGTGTGTGATTGGCTGTTACCATTCATAGCTATCATTCAAAATGATGTCTCTACAAAACGTGTACAAAATATAATTTAAAGCAGATCTGTATCTAAAGATATTGAAAAATTGTAATTTACGTATTTAAAATGAAATTAAAATAATTTCTTTCCCCAACAGGATGTCATGTTTCTCTCCACAGATTACCTACGGTCCCAATCCCCCTTTTGTTTCCAGCTTATCCAGACGGTTAATTGATTTCTTAGTCCTATTGTTCTCTTGCTTTCATTGTTTTCTTTTCAACGCAGGATTCGTTTGATGTCACTTATCCTTTCAATGCAGGTACCTTGATGTTATTTATCCTTTCAATGTAGGTACTTTGATGTTACTGTTACTATTTCTTTCTATGTTATTTGTTTGCATCCATTTTATTAAGTGAATTGCTGCTTCATATATAAATTCTGCTGATTTATTCGCTCTTCTCATTCTCCTGACGACGGCCAGAGCATTCTGACCGGAACGTGGAGTTATTCCAACTCACATGGTTGTACCGCAAACCTTTTTTCTGAATTACAACTTCACCATGCAAACCTTCAAATCCTATAAGAAAAGCATTAATGGAATGATAATAGTTGTTTCAGAAAAGGCTTAATTATGATGATATTGAACTTTGCCTTATTACATCGAGTGTTATTTAAGTCTATGTGTATACAGCTTCTTAAATTAAAGCAATCTGTGTGTGTGTGGGGGGTGGGGGGGATTGGGTATAGGCACAACATTCCAGTGGTACATTTGATAATGTTAAAGATTATTCTAGTGTGGAGACTGGTTCTACGAGAGTTACTTCAGATAAATCTTTGTGAAGTACCCTGATGGTGAATGTCCACGGAAAATGTCCAAAAAGATATCAGAGTCTGAAAAGTAGGCATGGAATAAACATTTCTGCACCATGATGAATGAAATACAATTGGTAAACTATACTGCATTAATTAAAAACTATGTCACTTTATTCCATCAAAATATGAATCAAGTTTATCATAATTGTGCTCTCACAAGGTTTAAAGTAGAACACTCAAGAAAATCACATGGCAATTAATGTATCACTAGAAATTGGGAAGCTTACAGATGGCAATCGTATAAGTTTTATGTCAACTGCGTATATGATGATTATAAAAACAACATAAATAAAAGCTCTTCTCAGCATGTGGAATATCCGAGGATTCGCCAGAAATATAGCGATGTTTTGATGTCGTCATACGAGGGATCGATCCTGCTTAAGCAGACGACGTCCTATAATGAATGAACGTAATTGCAATGCAATTATTTATCAAATTATAAAGAGTTTGGTACATTTAAACATGACCTTATTTCACACCATTCGAAAAGGGAAAGTGAACTGATTCTGATAACTAAAACCGTTTGATTGTAAATACACAGGAGAAGGGTCAATGATCAATGAAATAAACCCCATTTTCAAATTGAAAAGCCTTGCGAATAATAGCTGGATGGTATTCGTTCCCTCTTGAAACGCCGAACATGCCGCGGTGCAAGCAGCTGAAAATACAATGGCGTCTTATTTTGTTTACAAGTGACTGATTCCTTTATTTTTTTAACGCTGCATTTTTCATCAAAATAATACCATACACGAAGTTAAGAGTGAGGCAACAGACTAACATTAAGACTGACGCTAGTCAAGTAAGAGAAATAAGTGAAGAGGAGATGACAAAACAGGCACTGAAAAATGTGTATAATGTTATGGGACATCGTCTGCTTAGACAGGACTCGCCCCTCTTGTGTCGTCACACATCTCAGCAGCGTTCAAGGAGCTTTTCAGCTGCTATATCGGGGGCTGTATTTTACCGTTTTATAATTGATAATAATCATTAATTCAAATGTTTCCAAGCTTTAAATTTGGATAACCTTGTTTAATTTATGCCATCTATGCAATAATAAGTATTAAGCCAATATTTAAAATCATCAGTGTTCTACTTTAAGAATTCTTAACTAGGGGACTAGTGTAGGACATTAATCGTTGAACAATTGCGTCGAGCATGTGTCGCACAACAGTATAGGGTCATGATGAGACTTATAAGTAGGTCATGGTCGGACTTCCATACGCCTGAGAATGCTCATCCACTACGCTCTTTGTAGGCATCGGGGTTTCCATTAGCTTTTCCTCCTTCATTTTGATGATAATTTGTCGCTTTTTGAAGTTGAAAATGATGAGAACGATGGTGGCGACGAAAAGAACTATCATGCAAACAGAAATTCCAATTATCCCACCGGAACTGAGCGATGCCGCTGTGAATGGATTACAAATTAGACCAAATTTAAGGTGTAAAGTAGATACCCAGTAGATAGTAAATACCCAGAGGTCATATGGTGTATGAAGTATAAAAAGGAGCAGATGTCCCCCATCCCCTTCCCGTTTGAATCATATCAATAGATTCAACAGTTCCCTTGTTCGGAAACGATTCCACTCCTACATGTATAAGACTCGTCTGTTTTGACCAAAGATAATATTGTACTTTGTTATCCCCCTGGGTAAACGTTCGATTAATGAGGCAACAAAGATAAACCTATACGTATGAGAAAACAAGCATAATGCTAAAATGATCTTCCTTCATTTCATGATGAGGGCATCTCCTTAATTACCCTCATTATTGAAAGAAAGAAATGAAAACAGTCTTCTCATAGGGTTTTACAAGCCATGTTACATTTGGGTCATGTTCGCATGTAATCTTAACGATTTCGCGGTTTTACCCAAATCCGGCGCAACTGAGTTTTTACATGTCATTTTCAATATGCTGCTGCTCGTTAAAGCAAGTACGGATGGAGGTCATTCAAAGTACAATTTACATGCATAATACTTCTAGTTTATGGAAAATAGATCATTATTGTCATAGAGCACATAGTGTAGTCACAATAACTCTTTGTTTTAGGGTTTCGTTTCTTTCTGGGATACACTGTATATATATATATCGATTTCCCCACCCCCCCCCCCCCCCCCCCCACCCCCTAAAAAAAAAAACACGATACACTTTCAAAACGGCTCCAAAATTTTAAAAAAAGCTAGTAAATTTTGGGGAAATTCTTATATATATATATATATATATATATAGATTTAAGTTACGCAACCATTATTCTCTCATTTCCTTTCGCATTGTATATATATTTCCACGAGAGTTGCCAAAGCTGTTGTATATGTTATTTCCTCACATTATTGTTACTAATTATTCTAATGTATACATGTATCTCAAAGCATTCGCTTGGATCCAGCTGAGGCACGCGGCTTGTCTTTGTTCAAACTCACCTGCCCCGACAACGGAATTAATTAATAAGGTTGAAGATTTGTCAATCTGTCGGTCAATTGAATCTGGTGTCGCCGAAACCACTAACCCGTCTCCGTGGTCTAGTGGTTAAGGCATTGGCGTTCTAAGCCAACGACCCGGGTTCGATTCCCGGCGGAGACATTTTTTCAGCCTTTGCAAAAATTTCAAAAAGGGAGGACAGCTCTGGGGAACTTTGATTTAAGTTACGCAACCATTATTCTCTCATTTCCTATCGCATTGTATATATATATATATATAAAGACAGTGTTCTGCGTCGGTTTTGGTAAAATACAAATAGAAAAGACAAATCAAAAAACCGTAGAGATATATATATATATGACTAGTTGGAGGTCTCTTCTATCATATGACACCAAAAAAGTCCCAAAATATTTCATGCTTGGGTGAGCACTGCCCACTTTAATTTGTAATGGACGTGAAAATTAGGTTGCGCAGGAATTCATTATCCATTTTGGCTGAGATGAGAAGTTCTCCAGCTTAGAAATTGCTTATGGTATGGTGAGTTTATGATAGATTATGATGGATATGGGCTTGTGCGGTGTATGACATGTTGTTATGTAATCAAAAATTTAAGCATCAGTGATCATAAATTTACTGCGGAAGTTTTAAAAGCATTACCCGCTGTTGATCTGTGGTAATTGGTGATGAATTATTAGGGTTGGGGTTTGTGCAGGGTATGGCATGGTTTATGTTACCATTATTCAGGAACAGAAATTTGATAATTCAGAATCAAACATTGATCCAATCAATCAATCAATTAATCAACGAACCAATCAATCAAGCACTGATTCAATCAATCAAACATAATTTTAAATTGGTTTTTAAGGTCTGTTAATGTGTGTGGAGACCAGCTGCAAATTAGACAATTAGAAATGTAAATTAAAGATCTTAATGATTGAAAACATGGAAGACTATTATGCAGTATCTTTGTTGTTTGGAAGGATAATTGATATGGATTTAGCCGAAATTGGACTGCGAGACAATTTCAAACCCTCAAAGAGGTGATTTTTATTTTAAACAAATTGCACTTTCTAGTTGAGCTATTTGAAAAATTTAAAAAGGATTGTTTTCTTTGATACACATATTTTGATATTGCCAAATAGAAACGCATACCACTTCTTTTCTCAATATATGACCTTTAAGTGGAAAAAAGTCATCAGTACATCGGCGCCTGGTATGGGTAGCTATCGTATCCTTCGTCATACAGTCGAAACTTTTTCAGGAACTCTTTGGCATCCGAAATCCCATCTATAAATGTTTTTTCCAGTTCCTCCCTCCGAGGAGGATACAACCCTTCCCCAAGTCGGAACATGTGCCAGGGCTTGATGACATAGTTATCTCTGCTGACGTCACGGAGACCCAGGGTGAGGTTGTCTTGCGGTCTGCTCAGTCCCGCATTCTTATTGGGTGCGATGGTTATCACGTGACCAGTGGGAGGGAACCCGCAGTCGGCGGCGTCTTTGGGTGTGCCGGAGAGTGCACTCACGTCGACGTAATGCTGGTGAGGAATGCAAAAAATTTAGAAAAGAGGAGGGAATATTAAAGGAAAAGTCACACAATGCAAACTACCGATTTTGACCCCCTTTCTTTCTGCCCATCAAACTCATTCAAATGGTCATGAAATCAAAGGTTTCCAAAAAAAAAAAGACATTACATTTTGTCCGCACAAATTAAAAATATATACAAATGTCCTAAATGAAGGATTTGAATAATATTCATTGGAAAGACGGAGTACAAATATATGTAGTAACAAAGGTACCAAACATAATGACGCAACATTGTTCCTATTATATTCACCCTACATGCATTATATATCACTTCATAGCAGTATAATATTTCTCATGAATTAACATTAAGGGCGATTTAGACCTACATGTTTATGATATTTCAGTCGATTTCTTTTTGTCGAAAAAAATCTTTTGAAAGCATTAAAGATTCAATACATCAGTGAAAATTCAATAACCAAGACATGAGGCGATTGTGAATGCACCAGATGTATTGGTAAACGAAAGGGCGAGTGGGGTGGGAAGAGGGAGAGGGAGGGTGGGCTAGTTTACATGGTTTGCATACCTTGCCCATTACGGTTGGGGCGCTTGCCGTGGGGTTTGACGGATAGTAAACTGCAGCGAGCAAAACCTGTAAAGTCAATGAATTACAGAGAGAGGTAGGAGGGGACAAAGAAAGGGTAGAGGAGGAGGGGGGGGGGGGGGGTGGAGAAGAAGAAATAAGAGATGACGAAAATCATCAACAAGTTATCATAAGATCTTTAAAACATTCAAAAAGTATTTAAGGCAACAATTATGTTATTATCACTTTATATTTTTAAACAGACGATTATCAAACTTATACCTGAGCAAATGATACAAATGATACAGGCCTATTACCCAAAGTACGTTGAACTTCGCTGATTATATAGCTAGGTTGGGTCTTACAAACCCCTTGCAATGGAAAGGCTTATTGAAGTCTATCAAGGAAAACTGGCACATGAAAGAGAATGTCTAGTTGATCAACTCAGTATTTTTATATACAACCAAAAACAAAATACACATCAAAGTCTCTTCGACATAATGTGTGTGGGTGTGTGTGTCTGTGGGGGTGTATGTGTTATTTATTTACCTCTACAAGTGACTGTTTTGTCGAATACGCTGTCACTACCTGCTTTTCACCAAAGAGATACGCCTTCCCGTCAACCATCACGATATCTGTCTTCGTGGGGGGCTTTAGTGGTTGTAATTCTTCCTCCAAAGTTTGTTGCCTTCTGCGCATGTGCACTGGGATGTTTTCTGTCGCCAGCAACTCTTGCAAGGGTACATGGAGCCGACTTGAACACGTGACATGGCAATTATTCTTTTAGTTGGAATAGAAGATTAAAGGTCATATACAGGATGGACAAAAATCACTCCAGCGAAACATGAAATTCGATGAGAACACTCTTATTTTGGTTTATGTCAATGAAAATTCGACGTGAAAAGTATTTGATGGAATAAAGATATCTAAAATTGAAAACATAATTATAGTAAATAGTAACATATGATATGATTCATTACCTTTAGAAGTCCTTCGAGAATATTACGTAATTCCTGTGTGAGGTCAAATCCAGGGGTCAAAGCTCCCTGCGGAAGACTGTGTAACTTTGTAGACAGAGAGAGAATAGCATCTAAATATTGCTGAAATAAAATAGATCAAAAGTTACAACTCAGTATAGTAAATATTTTCCAGTAGTTATACTAAACGCATACAGTATAATTCAATTGTGGGGGAACCTATTAAAAGCGAGGCTTGCCGAGTTTATAGGTGCCCATTTAGCAAAGAAAAGGAGCTGGAAAGTAGAAGTTGTGAAATTAAGACGAGAAGAAACAAAGAAAGCATGGAAATCAGCACATGGAATCAAAACAGAACATAAAAATACTATTAATTCTAGAGAGGGGAAGGGAGATAGATAGAGGGAGAGAGAAGAGAGAGAAGCAAAGTGCAGATCTAGATCAGCAACCTTGCAGTATGCTGTGATGAGAAAACAAGGGCGTTTTATAGTGCGTTAAGATGGATATGGGAGGGATATTAATTATGATATGGGTTCAGCAAAACAGATGACCCCACTGGAAAAAGAGAGGACCCCACTGGAAATAAGCTTCAGAGCTTTCGTGGGTAATCCTGTTCAAGCTTGCTAATTTGTTATTCTACTACACTGTAAAAAATAACTGTAGATTAACAGGTTTTTTGACTTGTAAAATTACAAGTTTTCTGTTAATTTTCCTGCCATTTCACAAGAAAAATACCGTATTAAAAAAACGGCCAAAACTTGTAATTTTACAAGTCAAAGAAACCTGTTAATCTACAGTTATATTTTACAGTGTATGTACAAATAAAATATGGCAAATAAAATCAATCAATCAAAATCAATAAATCAATCAATTTCGGTTCTTTTTTAAAACGGTGCAGTCTCTCTATTTCCTTAAGGTTTGGATCGAGACTGTTCCAGAATTTGTGTCGTGTAAAGACGAAAGTTTTGTGTGCAAAGAGGGATCTCGTGCGGGGAAGATGGGAAAAGTTTGATTGGGTACACTGTCAAAAATAACTTGTAGATTAACAGGTTTTTTGTAGATTAACAGGTTTTTTGACTTGTAAAATTACAAGTTTTTGCCGTTTTTCTGTTATACGGTATTTTTCTTGTGAAATGGCAGGAAAATTGCTATAAGAAAATTGCTATAAATAGCAATTTTCCTGCCATTTCACAAAAAAAAATACCGTATTAACAGAAAAACGGCCAAAACTTGTAATTTTACAAGTCAAAAAACCTGTTAAAGGAGAATTAACCCCTGAGTACAAATTTACTTATATTGAAAGGTGTAATATATTCCTACTTATTGGCCTAAATCATTTTCTAATAAGATATTAGAAAAGGGTATAAATAAAGATATTCCAACACCCGGTATCGTCTCCTACACTGTTAGAACGTTGATTAAAATTTTTAATCTTGTTGGTTAAAATTTTAATCAACCGAGGGTTACCAGGTGAACCACACATTTGTAGGTTAAAACTTTAATCAACGGCCTGTTGATTAAAGTTTAACCTGTGGTCGATTAAAAGTTTTAATCATTTGTTGGTTAATCGTATTTTGCTCAACGTTGGTTAAATTGGTGTTGATTAAACCAAAACATATTGTTGGTTAAATGTTTACCCATTTGTTGGTTATTTTTATTTTGTTGGTTAAATGTTTAACCATTTGTTGGTTAATCATATTTTGCTCAACATTGGTTAAAATGGTGTTGATTAAACTTAAACAAATTGATGGTTAAATGTTTAACCATTTGTTGGTTAGATTTATTTGATGAGAAACTCCCCGGAGAAACTCTTTTCATATCTGTAATTGTTGTCTAGCTAGCCTTATAACGAAATAGATCTATTCAGTGATCTACTTTCAGCGGTTTGGTAAGTTCGACCTTCTTAGACCTGGACTAGACTTGACTAAGCCAGGCCCACCGGTAGACTACGCCTACGCCTACATTGGTGCTTATATCTTTTTCTCAAAAAACTGTTCTAGTTTCAGTGTTTGTCATATTGCCCTGTCCGCGAAATATGGACATGCGCGAAGTTGAACACACCGCCATACCGCCGGCGTCGCCTCCTCGCTACCATAGGCGCAGTCAGTAAATCTACCGGTGGGCCTGGCTTAGCCAGGTCTAGTCCAGATCGAGCAGGTCGAACTTGCTCCCAAGCCGTTTAAATTAGAAAGAAAGAGCACACTGTAGATCTATTTCTTCCCAAGATTAAGCTGGACAACAATCACATATATGAATAATAGTTTCTCACCTTCAAACACGCCGACAAACTCTTTGAAAGTCCCCACTCATTCAGCGACTTGAATGACAATGCCTTCCATTTTTATCGCAAACAATTTCTGTGATAGATTTGTGCACAGCGAATTTGTTCCAAATCCATATGCGCATGCGCTGTTCGGTCACGCGATTGGTATTTTAATCAACTTTTAACCAACAAAAAGATAAAGTGTCTTGACAGTTAGCACTATCAGTTTGGCGGGAAAGCAGAGAACACTGTTTTTAATCAATGTTGGTTACAAAGTAACCAACAAGAATAAAAACAATAATTTTAATCAACAATATTTTTAACCCACGCAAGATTAAAAGTCATTTTTAACCGACATTCATTTTATAACCAATGTTGAGCGATTTTTAATCAACATTTTTTTAATCCGTAGTTTTTTAATACATGTTTTAACAGTGTACCTATTTACATGGGGGCTGCCATTTTCTTGCTGATTTGGATTTGTACATGAACCATTGAGAAATGTTCCGGTCAGGAAGATATTTTGAATCCAAGACCTAAATTGATTTTCTTCATTACCTAAAATCCCATATGTGACGAAAAATATAAAGTGGGTGTTTACATGATTTATAAAAATTAAATCTTTATAATGATACTTTTAAATTGTCTGGTTTTGCTTAACAAAAATCTGTTTTCTTGGGTTTGCCAAACAGAGCAGAACATAATATATGCAGCATGCATTCTGACTTTTCAAGTCCCATTATCCGAAAGCAGGTGAATGCATAGTTTGCCGCTATAGATGCTCAGGGAAGAAGCATCCATAAAATTTGAATTAATTTGCTCCGTCCATTGCGTCACAGTATGTAGAAAATAGATTTATATTAAGCGAATATCGATTTTCAACAGAAATATATAAGGAAATCTTCAGTTTAAAAATAAATTGACATATCTATTCTATATTTTTAATCTCAAATGGGTTTTTAATTTTGAAAAAGGCAATTGGGCATTTGGATTAAGAAAATCTTCTTGTACACATAAAAAAATGGCAGCCCCCATGTATTGCTAGCAGACGATACATATTGCTAGCAGATGATAAATTTTGCTCAGAAAATCTTGATTCGTATCGATCTCGTATATTTTGACGCGAAGCCATATAGTCTAACAAGTAGGAATAAATAACACCTTTGAACACTATCGTCTTTATTGTTTGAGGTTAATTCTCCTTTAATCTACAGTTAGTGTAGTTGTGGAGTGTATTGTAAGTTATGAAAAGGTCTGCGAGAGCATTCGGAAGTTCATTACTTATTAGTTGGAACATAAATTGACCCTGATTAAATGATTTACATGGAAATCACGTATTGGCGTTGTCTCTTTGTGATAAGCATGTACTTTTGTTTTGTATTTTGTATTTTTCTTTCGAATGATCAAACCTTGGAATAATCATAACCACGTCAACTTTGTGTAGACTTCTATTCTGTTTTGTATTGGTGATTTAATAGGCCAATGATCACGATGATATTATAATTTGAAAATCATAATTGCAACAACTTTCTCTAAAATTGTTTTAAAACTGTACTTCAAAGTCGCCTCATAATTGAACGGCTGAAGTGAAGCTCAGAAGTAAGCAATGTCTCACCAGCAATCTTTCCGGAACGGACACCATGAGTGCTGCCGTCAACACCCCGGTCGATATGCCCCCGTAGGACTCCACTTGCTGTATTAACCTCTTGCCATGGTCTAGGAGGCACACTGCACATCCGAGGTCGTACAACCCAAGAAAAGAGTTTCCAGAGAAGCTGATCCGGTAAGGACCCCGCCCTTCCATTCTGAAAGTACCTAACTGCAAAATAAAAATTGTATGATGATTAGTTGTGCAGTCACCGGATAAAGGTCCCGTGAAGCAGGGGCGTCGATCTGGATTTTTTCGGATTCATGGGGCAAGACAGCCTACCTTTATTGATTTTTTAACGCCTCTAAATTACATGTACCAGCTTCTCCACAGTTACATGAAGGAGGCAACAGAGAATTTGCGCGCGGAGCGCGTTGTGAAATTGAAATCTGATCGTGCGATACTTTTTATATTTCACTGTATGGAAGGTTTCATCTCCCGAGATTTTCATCATTTTCCTTATTATATTTTACACCTGTGGATTTATTGGTGGGGCAAAACGATATGTTTGCCCTCCCAATATTCTGTCTGGAGGAGGGTGATTCAACCCCCCCCCCCCCCGTGCAATAATCGACGCCCCTGCCGTGAAGGAGACTAGAAAATAAAGACCAAGACAGTTTCTTCTGTTTCTTCTTCTTGTAAGTAAGGCAATTACTTTTCTCCACCCAGGTTTTAAGCCAAGGGTAGACTAGTAGTATACTAGACATGCTAGAAGCAACTATCATTTTTATCTCGGTGTGCTAAAGACCGCAATGTGACCAGGGTAAGAAACTGATGTACTTAAGACAGTATGGAAAGCACAATATTATCAACATGTAACATAATCAAGTTAACCCGATATAAACGTGATATAAAAATCCGTGTGGATACACCTTTACATGAGTAGACAATGAGACCTTGCGTTGTGGTGAGTCCATGCCCTTCAAGAAATCGATTCTCCCACCTCGACTGTACCTAATGAGAGGCAAAGTCCTTTGATGTCAAGAGTGGTCAAGTAGCAGTGCTGTTGTGTCTGCTAGTTGGCGACGCTGAACAGGGACGACACAATGGGTCCCTCAAGGATTTTCAATTGCCTGGTTCTTTCTTTATGAATAGCGCACCAGACGCTGAACTCTGAACTCCAGACATAGGAAAGTGCATATGGGACGTGCGGGAAATAGTGATAGAGTAATACCTCAGTAACACCGCCAAACGAACTATAAACCGACCGATAATCAGCAACATCTTTGCTATCTAGGTACTTTGTTATTTATAATTTATATTTTTATTTTATTTATTTATTTATTTATTTATTCATTTTTCTTTTTTTTTTATTATTTTTTTTTTAATTTTTAGCTTATTTTATTTTATTTATTTTTTTATTTTTTTTTATTTATTTATTATTATTATTATTATTTTTTTTTTTTGGGGGGGGGGTCTTTTTATATTGTTGGTCTCTTTCGCGGTCTGTATACTTTTGAAATCATAGGGAAACGCTCCATGCAGGCGTTGGTCATCAGTCAACATCAAAGAAATACATTCTCAAACCATTCATCAAAGTTGCATAATGCCAAAGTACCAATGAGAGGAGACAATAAATAGACTTTAGTCACCATATATTATGGCTATAGGCGATATAATTGAGATCCAAACTATGACATACAATAATGACGAGGAGAGAGGAGGATAAGAAAAATAAGAATAATAATAATGATGATGATGATGATGATAACCATAAAGCAGATAACAAAAGCAATGACCATAATGTTCTTAATATCAACATCAACAACAGTAATAGTTATTATTATTATTATTATTATGAGATTCAAAGGACAACAGAAGAGAAATTAAGGATAATAAATAGAAGGGTTAGTTTCATTATCCATACCATTTTGTAGGAAAATGAATTCCTATGAACTGTTTTTTTCTTTCATGATTAGATTTTCTAAAAAGAATTTGCAATATGGATGCGAGATCAACATCTTCTACCTTCCCAAAATTTTGATATCATATTCATAACTAACATTAACAACATTCTACGGGTATAATAATATTCCACAGTTGCAGAGTCTAGAAACAGCGTCGTTTTGTAGGCTCACTGCTGCGGGTCCCCTCCTCCATAGAAAAACATTGATATCAGTTCATTTTCATAATGTCAAACTGTACAATACCTACCGAATAACGAACACCTCGGCCTCCAGTTCAGCAATAGAATACCAACGCGTGGATCTCCAGGGCAACGCCAAGCCGTTTAGCTCCCAAACGACTCTGTGTCATACACGGCACTGGTCTGTTTGTATAGCACATGTCGTGTGTACTTCAACTCTTCGATTTTAACGGCGCGGAATTTACTGAGAAAACGCTTGGTGAATTCAATGACAAGTTCAAAATAATATGATTCGTTTGCGGAAATATCAAGTATTTATACATCAGTAAATTAATTCGACAGTGTTCAATCAAATCCGTCGTCTTGTATGGCCGAAACCCGTTATTGTTGATTAAAACCTCCAAGTGTGTGTGCTGTGATTGAGTGTGTGTATTGTCGGGGGGGGGGGGGGGGGATCGCTCCGCATGATTGACGGAGCGATGGAGATTAAAGGACCCCGTGACGCTATACCTCTCGTCATTTTTTAATTTCAATTTCAATTTCAATTTTATTTTTCATTTCATCAGAATCATACAATATTTTATAAAGTGTAACAGAATAAAATATGACAATGACTTTTTGTTGACATCACGAAATTCATTATGTAAAATTATTGTACAAGAAATCAAAAGAATGTATACCCTGTTGACAATTTTCTGAAGAAATGGAGGGATCCACTGAAAAGCATTGCTTGTACATTGTGGAACCCTCTAAATAATATTACCTTTAATAGTAAACATAGGCCTAGTAAAAATAGAAAATTATATCTAAACTACAACTTCAGTAATTGTATGTATAAATATAAACTACTGATTTAAGGATTCCTATACTTTTCCTATACTATTCCTATACTTTATTAATCCATTTCAGAAATCTTGGGAAAGGATACTTTCGATAGACTGAAACAAATTGCCCTAAAAATATATTCTTCAATGTTCTTGCAAACCGGCAGTGCCTGCAAATTTAATAACCAAACTACTTCACCATCTTAAAAATGCTGATTATCTAAATTTTCATTCCTTTTCAAGAATCATTTAACTCAGCTTTTGTATATTATCCCTATACTAAGTTTGCATGGATTAAATTAGCCTTACAAAAGGTAAAATGTTTATAAGTTCCTTTAAATGTCACGTGACCTATATCCTGAGTCCGATGGTGTGCAGACAAAATTCTAACAGTACCTAACAAAAGGACAAAAAGAAAATTACCGATATATATCAAGGCACAAGCCAAAATAGGCCTACAAACAGTTCGTCACAATACAACCGTATAAGAACTGTTAAAAAAATACACCAGGATTTATCTTTTGTGTTAGTTCGCATATCTCGATGTTAAATAAGTAAAAACAAGTTACACGTTTGTATTGCAAAAGTGTTTACTCCATGTAAGCGGACGGCTGCACGAAAGGTGTTTGGGGATATAACGTTAAAATATATTCGTATCTTTTTTTTTTCTAAACAGGCATTATATCTCCACATATTCGTCTCATTCTTATTTTCCTCCGTTTCTCCCTCCTCTCATTCTTCTTCTCTGTCTATTTCCTCTTCTTCCCCCTTTACCATTCTTTCCTTTTCAATCTCCTTTTTATCTATACATTTGCTTGCATTTTTGCTCTTTTTTTTTTGCTCTTTCTGGTTCTCCTTTTTCTTGTAGGAATTTTATTTCGCCTTCTGCTGTTTTTTTTTTCTTTTCCCCTTCATATCCTTTACTCCCAAGTAGCTTTAAATTTCATAATTATTAGCCTTCTTGAAGATATCAAAAAGTGTATAACATCTGATTCTTTTAAAAATCATGTAAAAACAATTCAGAATCTGTTTAATTCTTAATTACTTTCTACATGCGCCTTGAGCACTCCACAGAGTGGATTTGGTGCTATATGAGTTACATTTATTATTATTATTATTATTATTATTATTATTATTATTATTATTATTATTATTATTACTATTATTATCATTATTATTATTATTATTATTATATTTCAAAACCCCAGAAAATTGTAAGTGAACTACTAGGCGTTAAAAAAAGGAAAACCAACTTTTAAAATTTCTTACAAGTGGACTATAATTATATTCACCGGCGTTTAATTTCATATCATATGAAGTGATTCATTTGCTTTCCACTAGTGACTTGTTTAGGTTTCCAGGGACACGCATCGATGAACACCGTTGTCTTTAAAAATGTTGTGCAAAATTCCAGTTGGTTCACTTTCTTGTCAAACACAATAGGCATGGTTTGGGTTGAATGGCTTTGTTAACTAGCTTGGTTGCATGCACTTCATGGCCATCTGTTAGTAATGCTATGGTCACATGCCAGAAAATCAGCCTGCCCTGCGGCCGCACGGCGAGTTTTTAGCCAATTTCGCCCGGGCACCGAAAGGCGGCCGCCCGGGCACCGCTATTTGGCATTGCTCGGTCACCGCTGAAGTTTTAACGCGGAGTTAAAATTTCGGCGGGGCACCTGCCACTTTTTACTCCCCGCCCAAATACGCTCGGACCAGCCGGTCGATTTAGGTCAAAAATCGAAACCGCTAGATCAAAGGCTATCGAGCGGTCGCCGCCTGGTCGCCGCTGGGAGATTGGTTGGTCACCGGTTGGTGACCGATCAGGGAGTTCAAAATAGACCGGCGTCCGGGCGGCGCCTGAGACTGTCTTCTTTGCAAATTGATTCCTATCTGAAAAGGGATTTATAAAGCAAAAATCCTGAATCATGGGTGAATAACATCTCATTAACGCAAATTTGAAATAGAAAATTATCCACAATGAGAATTAGAGGACCCAGGCCATTTCACAAAAGGCAATACCTTATAACATCGTTGTGTTTTACAAGAAAGTGAACCAACTAAATTTTTGCACAAAATGTTGAAGACAGTGGTGTTCAGTGATGCATGATTCTGGAAATCTGAACAAGTACCATTGGAAAGAGTATGAGTTACTCTTTCATATGGTATGGATTTTGATGTCAGGAAACATGTAGTTCATTTGCAGGAATTTTTCAAAGTTGGGTTTCCTTTTTTATAAAATTGACAGTATAATATAGATCCACTTGAAGTATTCTAAATCACGTTATATTTGTGTAGTATTCTGACTCTTTTCAGATCCAATATATTGTGATGGCTAGAGCCACAATAACATCATGAATAAGGAAGTCGTGTGTGATGCCGTGCATCTTTGGAGTATTACCATCATATAGAAAAATTCCCCACAAGCTGTATTTCAGAATGTATAGATTTTCCAGTATGATTTGACAAAAGTTACAAAAATAAAGGAAAACATCAGGACAAGGGGACTTCCTTTTAAGCTCTATTTTGTTTGAAATAGGAGCTTAAATTTGTTAATATGTTGCCCTTTTAACGTTATTTACGCTAAAATCAAAGAAACCCTCTGACACTGTACCATTTTCTGGGGGATGGGAGCGCTTTCCGAAACCGTCAAAACTGTACATGGGCTTTTACACTGATCTCTACTTAAAAAAAAAAAATACGGAGAGGAACTGGAGATCCTTGGCCTTTTATCGGAAATGCGCTTTCTTTCTTCAGATGAGAGGGGGCGGCACAGCCCCAAAAGGCACAATGTGTGATGTAAAAACAGAAAAGGGGTGGGGCATCTTTGATGGACAGGTTGAAGGGTCGAATCGCTACCTTAGACAAGGCATTTTATGAACGTGTTATCTCTCGCAGAATTGATTGGTTAACGACTGACGCCAAAACCACTGAGAATAATAACGTATAATATTTAGACTAGTCAGACACTAAAGTCCTTTGCCAAGATAATAATATTGCATGGCTTTGAGTGGGATAGAAGGTTATATCGCACGAGCTATTTCACGAGTCTGCACTACGAGTGAAATATTTTCAAAGCGAATACGATATACCCTTGTGTCCCACGAAAGAAAAGCATCAGAATAAAGTTTTATCCCTCGCTGACGGGGCAAAAACAGACTTGTGCTCATAGATTTATCATAGTTTTTTTACTGTACCTTGCTATTATTTTCATTATGAGGCCTATTATTATCTTTATTATCATACTCATTATTATATTTTTCATCAACATCATCATCATCAAGTAATATGCCGAAAGATTTGTTTACAAATTAAAAATTCCTCCCCAGTCAAGCTTCTTCGTTTACTAATCATCATCATTATCATCATCATCATTGTTATAATTAAATGAGAAGCATATAGGCGGATGATAATAGGGCAATTGTGACCCCTCCATCTTCTGGGAGCTTGCGAAACAAAGAGCTCTTTTTGTAACTTTAAATCTGGTTTCTTTTATTTCATGACAAAACTACATTTTTGTTCTCGAAAACTCGATATTGATATTGATCCCGTACTCCTTTGTTAACAAGAGATCAGAAAAGCTTTGCTTATCAAAATACCTGTAAAGATTAATACAGTTAAGTAGACCTATATTGCAATGCTTTTATATTGTGCGAAAGAAATAGTCTGGATGCAATTGAGTTAAAGTTGATATGTAGTAAATAATCATTGTACTGTGAGGTAATGGAACCATGAAAATGATAAGAAATTGACTCAGTCACATGCACTACACACACAAAATGTGTATGTGACTACAAGCACATTCGGAAAGAAACTTTCGTCCAAAATTGTCAGCTATTTCTTTTATAATAATGAGGGCATTTGAAGAGCAACATTTTCAGAGGACATTAAATTTTGTTCTATCATATTCTTCCTTACTGATTGGAACATAATGAGAAAGCTCCCTGGTTTTACCCTGACCAGAATTCAATCTTCTCTTTAACGAAGGGTCGACCTGGCTCAGGTCAATCCCCCATCTACCGGTTACCATCGCTACACAACGCGCTCTCACCCAAAGAGCACGTACGGTTTGGCCAAGCTATCATGGAAGAGAATTGATTGTAGACGTGGAATTCAGACTCCTTTAGATCTTCAACCGCTATTTTCAAATAGGTATAGATGAGTCTTATGCCATACAGTCAATAATTGTATCAAAACTTCAGGGATCAACTTTGAAGCACTTTAATAATCATGAACAATATCATCTAGGGCTGTTTTCATTTTGATTTGAAAATAGTGTTATGGGATGTAGGTGACATGCAAGAATTCACCCCCCCAAAATAAATTTGCTAAACAGCTAAATACTTTTGTTAACAATTTTTTTTTGCATTATTCCCCGTGTTAAAAATCGTATGCTCGATCTGTAATGAAAACCCAAGTCAGAAAAAATTGGAACCAGCGGGATTCGAACCTACTGCTTGCCAGGCAGCGACTTAATCACCAGGCTATTCTGGTTCACGGCCAAGTCACGATGAACTCGTAAATGAACTGCTACATACATTATAACTGGATGGTTGTATAAGTTGTTTCTGATAATATGGATTATGATTTTTAATTATCCTGAGATTCTGTTATGGCAACGGTATATTGATGGTGTACTAAATGACTCTATAAACCCTCTTCCTGTTTTGAAGCATCTAAAAATAGGTATGTTCTGAACTTCATTCAAAAGTCTTTTAACTGTCTGAATATACGAGACTATAATGTGGGTATCGCAAACAGAGAGGCCAGAGTACAGGGTACAAAAGAAGAGCACATAAAATGCCTGGAGGAATATGTCTGGTGAAAGAAATCATTCACAAAGATATCGTTTACCTTTTGACTGGGAGATAATAGGAAGAGAAAAATATCGTATTTGCTTTTTTGAGATTAACAGACTGGTTCCAAATTACAAGGACCATTTTGCTTGCATGCTTGAACAGTGCTTTGGCGTAGGTGCACGTGAGACATTTTGACAATCTTTGTTTCGACTTTTTTGTTGCAAGAAAACTGGTGATTTTAGGGACCCATTCAAAACTGACATAACTGACAGAAAGACGTTAAACGTTAGCTATGTTTACTGGAATAAATGCACTCTATAATTGATTAATCAAAATGTTACTATCTTGTTTATGTAACATAATGTTATAACAAGGACAACACACCCCTATATCTCCGCTGTTCGGGACACTGGCGTTGCTATTGTTGTGGTTTGGGAGGAACTGCGAACGGAAGGAATTCCGTTTCATCGAAAGCAACATTCATTTATCGACGATCTGCATGTCTTAGTGGTAAGTTACTACATGGGAAGGAGAAGAACATTGGGAAAGTGTAGTAGAAGTAAGAGAGGAAATGAATTCTAATTTGACTCGATGATATATATGTAAATATGATTATATTTGTATACTTTGCTTATCATTAGTATTATGATTGCCTGTACACTTGATATTCAATAATTTCTTATAATTCTGTTTTTGTTTGTTTGTTTTTTTGTTTAAAAACTCTATATTAAGGGGTCATTTTTGAAAAGCCTCTTGGGTATTTCATGATCTTGCCACTGTTTTATTGTATTTATTTGTAATGATTTTTTTTTGTAATGTGTTTTTAAAGTGTAAACAAATGATTTGAATTGATGAGTTTTATACGTTATACATTTCCATAACTTTTCACATGACAAATAAATAACTTCTAAATAAATAATAAAGAGAAGGGGGTCGTCATATAAGCAAAATATTGAAGGAACGTCCTCTTATCTAAGCAAATGATCACAAAAGCAATTCAAGCTTTAAGGGAGCAATTCAAAAGTGAGCAGTGATATTGAACATCAAAGAGGGAAAAGGGGAAGAAAAGTAATTCGTTGTCAGGTAGGGAAAATAATTATGAAAAAGCGACATAGAAGAGGAAGAAAAACATAGATAAATGGAATGACTGAATAACACAGGGGGAGAAGATCGATGTCAAGAATATGCAAGGGAAACAGATATCAACTAGCTGAGTCTAAGATTACCGAATAAAGGAAAAGCGTGGAAAAAGAAAGTAACCAATTTAACAGCATTACTTAATGATAACATATATTATCCTGGACTTATGACGAATGACATAATGCTCCTTAATGAAAGGTTGATAACTGCCATACAGCCATGTTTCCTATATGGTGCGTTTTCAAAATTAGTAACAATTAAAGAAGAAGAAGAAGACGAAGAAAAGAATTAGGGAACTCATCAAATGATATATTTCGAGAGTACTGGTGTAAATGTACAAAGGAATATTTTACACTCAGGATTCCAACCAGGCTGGATCTTGTTACACTACAAGTAACTCAGTAGGGGATAGCTAGGCTTTAAGTACAATAGCAATACAAAAGTCATCACACTTAACAACTGAAAAGGCTTGTAAATACGCGATCGATATTATTGATGGGTATCGTATTCCGAATGGGTTTTTACATTCGCTATGATACTTTACGCAAGGGCATGTTGTGTGTTACAGTACTTTGTTAATGTCTCGAGAAAGTTGTAGCACTCATGTAAACACACAATACTGGTGTTGTTTTAAGGCTTGGAGCCTTGGACTATCCCCACTTATTTCAAATGGTCTTTAGGTTGTCTTTAGAAGTCAAGTTAATACAAAGGTCACGAAAAAGAAAAAGTAAGCCTACATGACATGGTCCTGTATCCATTTTGGATAAGATGAAAAGGTTGAAAATGGTCCAGAATGCTGTATCATACAACATGGGCTCTTTAAACGTTTTGTAGTCACTGTAAAAAAACATTAAAAAAACAAAACAACAAGCTAAATGTGTTAATATAGCAACCAGGTAAATTCACATTCTATCATTTTACTCAACTTTTACAAGAAACAAACTTAAGGGCAGCCTATATCAGCAATTATCAACTAGAATAAACGAAAATTGATAGCTGGTAATCTTGTTCACGATGAAACAAATCCCCTTGAAAAGGAAACGTGTCTGTATGGAATCATGAACCTTCGAAATAACGAATCTTCGGGGAAATGAATTACGATACCTCCACCCTCCAACAAACACACACTCACACATATTGACACACACACACAAAGACAACCAAATATCCAACATGTACAACCCGTATCCCAAGAAAAGGCGATGGAACTTCTTTCAAACAACACTTTTATAGTTGTAAATCAATATAATTGGTCTAACCTTTCTTGAAATTTATTACAACTCTCTTCTTTGAGTTTTGATACAAAACGACAACCTCTTACGTTTGAAAATAGACAATGATCATTCCCTACATGTCACTACCATATTGCAGTTTGTCCATCAAGCTGTCAGTGGTCACGTAACATTCAAAATAATCTATATATTTTTTCTCTTGTCTGGATTATTTTCCCTCTGTTTATCCATATTTTCCTTTCCCATCAGCTACTTCCTAGGTATCCAAACATTATGACGTTACACGTGTCTCCACCCTTTAACCTCTCGTTCACCGAGGCATCCTTCTTCGGTCTAAGCAATCTAGGCGTGGCCCAATGCCTGCTCGATCACGGTACCGTCATCCTTTCCCAGATGCAGGCGATTGGCGGGTCATCCTCCAGTGCCATCGTCGCTGCTGTCATGGCAACGGCTCCTGAAAAACTAGCAGTAAATTTAAGGGTTCATAATTATTGTTCTCTGGGAAGCCTTCTTGTTATAAAGTTTTAATCTGTTGTCTTTGAGGTTGTGCGTGTGTGTGTGTGTGTGTGTGTGTGTACATGTAAACGCATTCAAACCGATGACATCGAACAAAGAGAACAATGGGTCATCGGTTGTCAACAATTGGTGAGGTTTATTCCGTCAATGAATTTTGTGACGCAATTCAATAGTGGAATCATAAGTTGAAATTCGAACAATAGCTTACAAACGTGATTGTGTGTGTGGGTATGCGCGCGTGGGGGGGGGGGGGGGGGTGTGTACATGTAAACGCATTCAAACCGATGACATCGAACAAAGAGAACAATGGGTCATCGGTTGTCAACAATTGGTGAGGTTTATTCCGTCAATGAATTTTGTGACGCAATTCAATAGTGGAATCATAAGTTGAAATTCAAACAATAGCTTACAAACGTGATTGTGTGTGTGGGTATGCGCGCGTGGGGGGGGGGGGGTGTGTACATGTATACGCATTCAAACCGATGACATCGAACAAAGAGAACAATGGGTCATCGGTAGTAATTCAATAGGTCATCGGTTATCAACAATTGGTGAGGTTTATTCCGTCAGTGAATTTTGTGACGCAATTCAATAGTCGAGTCATCGGTTGAAATTCGATCAATAGCTTACAAACATGTGTGGGTGTATGTGTGTGTGTGTAGAAGGATGGGTGCATCGTAATTTAAAAATATTGGTTTTCCGAAGATTCGTTATCTCGAAGGTTCAGGATTCCGAACACAGAGATTTCCTATAAATGGGGTTCATTACTCCGAAAATGAAAGCGGGTTCACAATTCGGAATATTTGGTGCATTATTGTGAAGGTTAATTTTCCGAAGTTTCTTTATTCCAAAATATAAATTTAGGGTTCATTATTCAGGAAAATTGTAATTCAAAAAAATAAAATAGGGCTCAAAAATGAAATGGGATTCATACTTCCAAAATTATCAAATAACACGGAGCCCCTATATAAAAAAGAAAATCAGGACGTGAAACTAAAAATCAGTTTTCTTGCATGGCTTTATATCTAACTGTTTTCTTTCGGTTTGTTTCCTTAGGATTTACTTTATGGCCTCTACGATATCGTGGACGAGATATCGCCCCTTCCCTTTGGCGCTGTCACACCGGGATTTGATTTCATTGGTCGACTTCGCGCACTCCTCGACCGACTGCTACCAATGGAAGCGCACCAATTAGCATCTCATAAATTATTCATCAAAGCTACGGAGCTCCGATTGGTCGACAAATACGACGCGCTGACGGTGCATGATGTAGATCAGGGGACAAGCTCGTCCGTGAGGTCGAAAGGACCTAAAGTGTTCGAGGTCGGTGATCGGGTCTGGACTTTAGGTGCCGAGCTCCAGATTTCAAGCTACGGTAGTCGAGAGGAGCTTATCGAGGTAAATTAATATAAAATTGTATTACCTTGACAAAGATTTGGACATATATAGCTGTTTGTTTTTCTGTCTCTCACCATCTCCTTCTCTTCTTTATATATCTCTTTCTACCTTCCACCTTTCTCTCTCTCTCTCTCTTCCTTTCTCTGCCCCTTCTCACCCATCACTAATGTCCTTTGGCAAGGCATTAATCTACATTTGCCACTCTCCACCCAGGTGTAGTAAATGGGTACCTGGTAGGAATTTATTCCTTGAATGCTTTCAGCGCCATATAGGGCAGCTGGGCTAAACTTGAGCCAGGGTAATAATACTACTTCGGCGCTTAGAAACAGTGTATTAAGTGCAATATAAATGTTATTTATTATTATTATTATTATTATTATTATTATTATTATTATTATTATTATTATTATTATTATTATTATTTCATCCTGTTAAAGGGCAATCCAACCTTCATAATAATGTGATTTGTGTGAATGCAGAAAAATCGGAGAAACAGATAGGTGAAAGTGTAACCAAAAGTGGACAATTAATAAGATATGATTTTTTTTTTTTTTAAATAAGGTCCCATGTATTACATGAGGTAAAGTATATAGTGATTACAACTTTTAAAAAAATTAGGTCCCATGCAATATGAGGTCCCATCAACTACATGGGAATTTCAAATTTACCGTATCGGTACGGTCACTCTGATGTAGCGGCGGTCAACTTTCCCATACACTGCAATGCACAAAATGACTAAAATGTCAATTTTTTGTCAAGTGTTTAACTCAGTAGGATCTCATTCTTTTTGGAGGACCTACGGTATATATGTTGGTTACTGCCCCGAGGGTAAAGGTATACAGGAAAAAAAATGAATTTAATGATATTATGGTGTACGACAAAATGAGAGAGTTGATCGTGAATACGTCTCAATCGATTCACCAAATTGCCAATTTGAGATTCGCATAGATGTAGTGTTTTCATTTTTCTTACAGTCATCACTTTCTTATTCTTTGTCGAATTTCTTTAAAACTTTCACCACCCTGTTCCTCTTATATTTTTCCTTTCGCACAAATCAGCTCTTTACAAAGGTTGGATTGCCCTTTAATATTATGCATTGCTTTTATACTTACAAATAATTGGGCAGTTGTTTTCGGTCATCCAGTCTAATTTATTTATTTTGCTTTGTTACGTTTTAGCAATTAAAAATCATTTTGAAATGTTATAAGTAACATCATATCTTAGGAATTCCTCTTAGTAGCAAGACAAATCACTACGGTAAGTAATTATACACAATTATAATTGTGATATTTATTTATCTATTTCCTTTGGTCTTTTGATACCATTATTACGTAGGTGATCCTCGGCAGCGTCTTTGTCCCGTGGTTTACAACATGGACACCTCCTTCGTTCAATGGCAAGGTATGCTTTTTTAATACTTGGTTGTTAATGAATAGTGAAATCCACTTTTTTAAGGAGTCAGATTATAGAGATCACTTTCTCTAGAGTCGAATTTACTCAAAATCATAGTGGCAGCCACTCCAAAGTAGTGGTTGAATTCAAGATTTTGTAATTAAAAAAAGGGGGCACCCAAATTTCCAAAAATTTTCTTGACAAGCAAAAAAAAAAGAAGTTATCACACGTTTTCAGTGGGCTCTCTTAATTTCTTCATTATTTTGTCGTTCAAAATTATCTGACAAGCAAAAAAGAAAAGAAAAACACCTAAGGGGGTGGGGGTATTTCGTCGCCAGTCTTACGAACCGGCGAATAGCCCACCCTCGCGTAGAAACACAGTTCAGAGAAAAACGCGTTCAAAGTTTTCGACTTTTTTGAGGCAGACTCGGTGAATACATATCCTTTTGAACGTTGTTTTCCAGCAATTATGCAAGACGAAATAGTATATATCCTGCTCTTCGATATCATGTATGTATCAAACAACATATATGAAGAAAAATCAACTTATAAGCTTTCAAACCTATTCGCCGGTTCGTAAAAACGAAAAAGTGGTACCCTCGGTCAAGTATAGCTATTCGCCACTTATTCGACGGTTCGTAAGAACGAAGAGCTAGTACGCGCGGTCAGCGCATACGTATTCGCCGCCTATTCGCCGGTTCGTAAGAACGAAGGCTGTGTGTGTATAACACGCGCGTCTATGTGGGTCAACAAACTTTTCATAATTTGACGTCACAATGGAGGGTGCGTGTGAGTTAATTTTGTATATGAAAGTAATATGGTAGGTAATATTTGATTCGCAAAAGTACAATAAAAATAAAAGAACTAAACTTTTTTGTTCCATTCTGTATAGTACGTGTTAGTACATGCATTATTGGGTATTCATTCGGTATATTTAACGTAAATTTCCTCTCATTTACAGCTTGACAGTCGATTGAAATCTGTCAACCAAATAATGATATATTTTGATTTTTTACTTGAACATTTTCTCCACCAATCCTACGACTGTTCTTTATCATTCTTTGTTTTAATATTCATTCTAGCTCATTCAGTAATATTTTCTATTTAATAACTCACACTTCATTAACATCTTCTCATTCCTTTCTCATCATTCATAACTATTCTCCCAAATCCACTTTCATCCTCTTTCACACGCCTGTTTTAAGATAATTATGATAATCACTTTCAAAAAGATGAGATGAACTAGAAAGTATACAGAGAAAGTCTGTTTATTTCAAAATTGCAATCAAATTAAGTTAATTTCAAGACAGCATTCATATCCTTTTCAATCCATCAATTTATATTTATTTCATAAGGAGTCATTTTAAAATTGATTTAAAAACATCATCCAATGAGCGTAAGTACTTCAAGCTCCCAATTTAATCAATTAAATTTGTTACTGTTATATTCAAGAAGTTTGGATATATATAATTTTGAAGTACATAACTTTGTTCCTACTGTTAATTTGTAATATAATTTTATTTAATTCAATAATAAAATGATAATCTATTTGACTTTTTACTTATAGTTTCAAATGATCATTGTACAAATGACAGCGGAAAGAAGCTGTATAGATTTTTCATGAAACATCAACGTATTTCACTTAGAGTTTCAAAAAAATCATTATATAAATGACAGCAGAAAGGAGCTGTAGCTTTCTCATGAAACATCAACCATTTTGATTTAATCAACATTGTATTTACATTACCACAGAGATGGAGATTTGCTAATAGGTTATTAATACTGCTATTATTTGGCACCAGTGTAGGAATATAAGAGCCCCTTCATATGTAAAATGAAAAACTGCAATCTCCTAAATTTCTAGAATCATTCTGTTTTCCGTTTGGATTAAATATTTACAAATAGCAAATATGAGTATGTATACTTCAGAGTTCATTAGAAACGACACTGGAATGAAGTTACAGAATATCTATTAACATCAAATATCAATTTTCTTTGTATATAATTCATTAATATTCAAATTTATTCGTCACAAACAAGGAAACAATATATTTGGCATAAAATCCTTTTACAACTTTTTCAGCAAATATACAAAATATCACTTTAACATACTTTAAAATTCATATAAAGTAAGAAATAGATATCGCACATTATACATACGACAAGAATACAAACGATTCAACATGAAATGTGTATGGCAAAGCAAAGGGAAACACACAACAATAGAAGATGTCATAATGCAGAGGAAACCAGATGTTGAACAGTTGGAGATAAAGGAAAAGCACATGAAAAGATTTGAAGGAACAGAATCAAAGTAAAGGAGGTAGAACCAAAGGCAAATGTAGGAATAATGAGAGAGGAAAGACAAACATAGAGTAAAACAAGAAGGTGATGGATAGAGCAGATAAAATTAAGTTGTGAAAGATATGAAGGGGAGAAAGAAAAAGATTATTAAAAAGAGAATGAAAGGAAGAGGATGAGGGATGGAAAGTGCCAAGACATAGATATGATATATCATACATATTAATAGTTTTGTAACTCAGACTTCTTCAATTTTAGAATATTTACATATGACTCGAATATATTTCATATATTTAATATTAACTGGTTTAAAATGAAATTATCGATAGCCATTTAGTTTCAAACTATATCTAAATAATAAATAAGTGTGAAGGTAAAAAAGTAAGTATTTTATCTAAACCAAGACATTATTATATATACACTATAATATCAATCATTTAGATAACCTCAAAATTCTAGCACTGAGGTATGGGGAAATACATACAATCTAATTTTAGTTGTATATTGCTGTCAGAAAATGGAAATGCGAGCGATATATCTTTTGTGCCAAAAACGCATACAGGCATACTCATGCCACTAATTTATTTCATATTACTTCTCAGTAATTTACCTAATTCAGCACTAGAGAAAATGAATGGATTTCTATGTTTAGCAAAATGTAGATCAATGTATGACTAATTTTCAACATCCTTTGTAAGTTGGATTAATATCACAAAATAGTAAAGGAAACGCTTTAAAGATTTAATTCTATGAAGCTGAAATGTAAAGTGAATATGTTTTCTTTCAAAATTACAGGTTTATATCAAATTTTATACTTCCAGATGTAAACAGAACAGACCAATTTCATGACAAACATGTGTTTTCCTTCATTTATTTTTATTTTTTAGCCTTTGATGGAAGGCACTTTTTCGCTTGAGTAGATCAATATCTACCAGTACGTGTGTTACCTTTTATCCTCTTAGAAACTGCGTCGTGTCCAAGCCAACATTATAATGTAATTTTGCTACTGAATCATTCATTCTACATTCATTCTACATTTGTCAGCCCTATTCATCTATCAGTATTCATATACATATATGTGTTAAGAAACCTCAAACTTCATCAAAGCAACTGACAGCTATGCATGTTTGTACATTGAATAGATGTCTGAATCCTTGCTGCTCACATTTCAAGAATTCAATCCCCTGAATACCATAGAGACAATCATACCTAAGTGTAGATACATGATCTAGCTTCCCTAGCAAGAACATTCACTAAATTTAATGAATCTGAAAGTAGAAAAAAAATCTGTATCACCAATACCTAAATCAAATTGCACTTGTAGTTCTTCAGCTGTGATAAGACAGTTAAAATTAGAATAATATTACAAAGGATTTTCTGTTCAAGTTGGAAAAGAAATCTGACTCTGAATCTGGAGAGACAAACACCTCAGGTAATGTAACAGAAAGGCCAGAGTCTTCCAAACTCCAGGATCTATAGGAATAGGACCATCAGACATAAAGTAACAATTAACAGAACACATGACAACCACGGCCACATAACACACTTGCTATACTTACCTGTCAATCAGAATCTCTCAAAAACTTGTTTTCATTATTAAGTTGACCATCCGTGAAGCATTCTGAAATGTAAATGAAAAGTGTTAGTATCAAGACAAAAAAAGACAAATTGATGGCTAATATCCATCAGCCATGTGACCATTACCAATCTGATTACTCAGTTATGGGGAAGATTTTTGTAGAAGTCCATAAGATCTGGCTGAGAAACCACAGGGGTTGCTCCTTCACAAAGGCTTACGAGATCTTGATACTTGCCCCTCGAAAGCTTAGGCCTACACAAATACAGCTTCTGGGGAAGCCCGACTGCCTGCATTGGCCTACGTCCGTGGCCTAGAGTTATTGTGAGAAAGTCTTCCTGGCAGTGAGAAACCTTAAAGAAGATTTTGTCTGGGAAGTCCTTGTGTAGGCGCACTTGCTTGAAGGTCGTCCAGTCAACAGATTCGCCTTCATCGGACGATCTCGTCCTCAGCATACCTAGAGCCTGAGAATACGATTTCCAGTCTAGGATATCTGAAGACTGGACACACTTCACAATGTTAGGGCCTGTGACATATCTGGCTCCCTTAATGAGACTTGCCAGATGAGATGGATGCAGAATCTCAACGGTTTGGGAAACCTTCTTCTCAATTACAGAGTGGATAGCATCACACTCACTCTGACCATGATTTGTCTCAAAGAAATGGAAAGTGATACAATTCACATTTACTGACTCCCTCAAGAAAGCGATTGCCATGGATGGCAGAACCGAGTTCTTGTTTTGGCCACTGCATCCATCGCTAAAGAGGTCAACTTCCCTAACACCCATGCTATCTACATCACGAAGGTAATCAAGAAGATATGATGCTACTTCACATGAGCCCCTCTTTGTTATCGTCTCATTTGAGAAATAGCAGATGCCATCCCTTGTACGTAAATCATACACTGTAAGGTTGTAACAGGCCAATCTGCGCTTATAGAAAATTTCAGATCTGTTAGACTTTGGAACATATATGACCAGATGAACATGGATTTGTTTTTGATTTTTGCTTACTCTGATTTTTGATGCTCCTAACTCGCTCAATTTCAGCTCTATGTTTCATGTATACCTCGTTCATAGAGTCTTTACCCGCACTGTGTGTATTCACGTTGTCTTCACATAATCCACACATATCCTTTTTTGGCCTATGGATTTTGTACTGAAGCATTTTGAATACTCTTTTGTAGGTACTCAAGGATGCACACTCTCCATATTCTTCAACAAACATTCTATGCATTTGAGCCCGTGTCAAATCAGAAGCTAAGTACGTATAAGAAGAAGAGGCACGGCAGTAGTGTGAGGGAACCCTGGGAAATCTGGTGAGATGCTCAACAATTTTTTCCTTTTGGGTTGGATCAAGTTTTTGTTTTCCTCCTCTCTTTTCACCTTTGAGCACACCGGACTGATTGTTCCTCTTTTCAAGCACTGTTTTCACCTGTCTGTCAGAAATCCCCAAAGTTGCAAGGAACATCTGCCTACACACTGGGAATTTCTGTCCTTCTGGTGAACAACGGGGCAAGAAGTAGGAAATTGTCCGTTTCTTACGACCCCCCTTACCACAAGGCTTGCTCTCAAGATACCTTGCGAGCCACTCTCGTTGTAGATTCAAACTGCCTATGTCATAAAAAGCATTCCGGATATTGAGCATCTCTTGATCGCTAATCAAAGAACACTTCAAATTTTTCATTTCACAGGGTAGAGTATTAGTATTGCATCGAGAACGAGAAAGATGCCTTCTACCATCTACAAGATTCCCAGACTTCTCTGACCGATACCCTTCACCCTTGTTACGCATTTGCTTTACAATACGGTTTTTAGATCTTATGCTTTTTGATTTCTTTGCCAGAGGCTGCTCAGGCTGTTCAACTGTATCACTATTAAACCCATCAACCTCAAAATGTTCAGGGAAGAACACTTCCATGTGATCTGCACATGGCTCACTACATTCAAAGTGGTCAAAACAGAGCAATGCGAGGCACCTATGGCATGCAGCAAATACCTCAATGTGGCACATGTGGCTCTGGCAGTGAGCTGGACCTGGAGGGATGTCATCAAGCGGTAAAGCACTTATTCCTGGTGCCTGAGGTGGGAGAGCAGTAGGTTTCATCAGCAATCCTGATGTCTGAGTTGGGAGAGTAGTAGGTTGCATCTGCAATCCTGATGCCTGAGTTGGGAGAGCAGTAGGTTGCACCTGCAATCCTGATGCCTGAGTTACTGGACCTGTTGAATAATTATTATGAAAATATATTAGCCAACTAAATCATGGACATACAAAAATATCATCACAAATATTTCCCACCTCCGAGTCACTGATTGAAAAACACAGTACGTTTTAAGATAACATTATGGCATGCAGCAAATTTCTCACCATTATGATTCTCGCTTTGGCAAGAAGCTTGAGCTGAAGGGATCGGAGTACATGTAGGTTGCATCTGCAATCCTGATGCCTGAGCTGGGAGAGCAGTAGGTTGCATCTGCAATCCTGATGCCTGAGTTGGGAGAGCAGTAGGTTGCATCTGCAATCCTGATGTTTGTGTTTGGAGAGCAGTAGGTTGCATCTGCAATCCTGATGCCTGAGTTGGGAGAGCAGTAGGTTGCACCTGCAATCCTGATGCCTGAGTTACTGGACCTGTTGAATAATTATTATGAAAATATATTAGCCAACTAAATCATGAACATACAAAAATATCATCACAAATATTTCCCACCTCCGAGTCACTGATTGAAAAACACAGTACGTTTTAAGATAACATTATAGCATGCAGCAAATTTCTCACCATTATGATTCTCGCTTTGGCAAGAAGCTTGAGCTGAAGGGATCGGAGTACATGTAGGTTGCATCTGCAATCCTGATGCCTGAGCTGGGAGAGCAGTAGGTTGCATCTGCAATCCTGATGCCTGAGTTGGGAGATCAGTAGGTTGCATCTGCAATCGTGATGCCTGAGCTGGGAGAGCAGTAGGTTGCACCTGCAATCCTGATGCCTGAGTTACTGGACCTGTTGAATAATTATTATGAAAATATATTAGCCAACTAAATCATGGACATACAAAAATATCATCACAAATATTTCCCACCTCCGAGTCACTGATTGAAAAACACAGTACGTTTTAAGATAACATTATGGCATGCAGCAAATTTCTCACCATTATGATTCTCGCTTTGGCAAGAAGCTTGAGCTGAAGGGATCGGAGTACATGTAGGTTGCATCTGCAATCCTGATGCCTGAGTTGGGAGAGCAGTAGGTTGCATCTGCAATCCTGATGCCTGAGTTGGGAGAGCAGTAGGTTGCATCTGCAATCCTGATGTTTGTGTTTGGAGAGCAGTAGGTTGCATCTGCAATCCTGATGCCTGAGTTGGGAGAGCAGTAGGTTGCACCTGCAATCCTGATGCCTGAGTTACTGGACCTGTTGAATAATTATTATGAAAATATATTAGCCAACTAAATCATGAACATACAAAAATATCATCACAAATATTTTCCACCTCCGAGTCACTGATTGAAAAACAGAGTCCGTTTTAAGATAACATTATAGCATGCAGCAAATTTCTCACCATTATGATTCTCGCTTTGGCAAGAAGCTTGAGCTGAAGGGATCGGAGTACATGTAGGTTGCATCTGCAATCCTGATGCCTGAGCTGGGAGAGCAGTAGGTTGCATCTGCAATCCTGATGCCTGAGTTGGGAGATCAGTAGGTTGCATCTGCAATCCTGATGCCTGAGCTGGGAGAGCAGTAGGTTGCACCTGCAATCCTGATGCCTGAGTTACTGGACCTGTTGAATAATTATTATGAAAATATATTAGCCAACTAAATCATGGACATACAAAAATATCATCACAAATATTTTCCACCTCCGATTCACTGATTGAAAAACGCTGTACGTTTTTTAAGATAACATTATGGCATGCAGCAAATTTCTCACCATTATGATTCTGGCTTTGGCAAGAAGCTTGAGCTGAAGGGATGGGAGTACATGTAGGTTGCATCTGCAATCCTGATGCCTGAGTTGTGAGAGCAGTAGGTTGCATCTGCAATCCTAATGCCTGATTAGGGAGAGCAGTAGTTTGCATCTGCAATCCTGATGTCTGAGTTGGGAGAGCAGTAGGTTGGTTCTGCAATCCGGATGCTTGAGTTAGGAGAGCAGTAGGTTGCATCTGCAATCCTGATGCCTGAGTTGGGAGAGCAGTAGGTTGCATCTGCAATCCTGATGTTTGTGTTTGGAGAGCAGTAGGTTGCATCTGCAATCCTGATGTCTGAGTTGTGAGCGCAGAAGGTTGCACCTGCAAAACTGATGCCTGAGTAACTGGACCTATTGAATATTTATTATGAAAATATATTAGCCAACTAAATCATGGACATACAAAAATATCATCACAAATATTTTCCACCTCCGATTCACTGATTGAAAAACGCTGTACGTTTTTTAAGATAACATTATGGCATGCAGCAAATTTCTCACCATTATGATTCTGGCTTTGGCAAGAAGCTTGAGCTGAAGGGATGGGAGTACATGTAGGTTGCATCTGCAATCCTGATGCCTGAGTTGGGAGAGCAGTAGGTTGCATCTGCAATCCTAATGCCTGAGTTGGGAGAGCAGTAGGTTGCATCTGCAATCCTGATGTCTGAGTTGGGAGAGCAGTAGGTTGCATCAGCAATCCTGATGCCTGAGTTGGGAGAGCAGTAGGTTGCATCTGCAATCCTGATGCCTGAGTTGGGAGAGCAGTAGGTTGCACCTGCAATCCTGATGCCTGAGTTACTGGACCTGTTGAATAATTATTATGAAAATATATTAGCCAACTAAATCATGAACATACAAAAATATCATCACAAATATTTTCCACCTCCGAGTCACTGATTGAAAAACAGAGTCCGTTTTAAGATAACATTATAGCATGCAGCAAATTTCTCACCATTATGATTCTCGCTTTGGCAAGAAGCTTGAGCTGAAGGGATCGGAGTACATGTAGGTTGCATCTGCAATCCTGATGCCTGAGCTGGGAGAGCAGTAGGTTGCATCTGCAATCCTGATGCCTGAGTTGGGAGATCAGTAGGTTGCATCTGCAATCCTGATGCCTGAGCTGGGAGAGCAGTAGGTTGCACCTGCAATCCTGATGCCTGAGTTACTGGACCTGTTGAATAATTATTATGAAAATATATTAGCCAACTAAATCATGGACATACAAAAATATCATCACAAATATTTTCCACCTCCGATTCACTGATTGAAAAACGCTGTACGTTTTTTAAGATAACATTATGGCATGCAGCAAATTTCTCACCATTATGATTCTGGCTTTGGCAAGAAGCTTGAGCTGAAGGGATGGGAGTACATGTAGGTTGCATCTGCAATCCTGATGCCTGAGTTGGGAGAGCAGTAGGTTGCATCTGCAATCCTAATGCCTGAGTTGGGAGAGCAATAGTTTGCATCTGCAATCCTGATGTCTGAGTTGGGAGAGCAGTAGGTTGCATCTGCAATCCTGATGCCTGAGTTGGGAGAGCAGTAGGTTGCATCTGCAATCCTGATGCCTGAGTTGGGAGAGCAGTAGGTTGCATCTGCAATCCTGATGTTTGTGTTTGGAGAGCAGTAGGTTGCATCTGCAATCCTGATGTCTGAGTTGTGAGCGCAGAAGGTTGCACCTGCAAAACTGATGCCTGAGTAACTGGACCTATTGAATATTTATTATGAAAATATATTAGCCAACTAAATCATGGACATACAAAAATATCATCACAAATATTTTCCACCTCCGATTCACTGATTGAAAAACGCTGTACGTTTTTTAAGATAACATTATGGCATGCAGCAAATTTCTCACCATTATGATTCTGGCTTTGGCAAGAAGCTTGAGCTGAAGGGATGGGAGTACATGTAGGTTGCATCTGCAATCCTGATGCCTGAGTTGTGAGAGCAGTAGGTTGCATCTGCAATCCTAATGCCTGAGTTGGGAGAGCAATAGGTTGCATCTGCAATCCTGATGTCTGAGTTGGGAGAGCAGTAGGTTGCATCTGCAATCCTGATGCCTGAGTTGGGAGAGCAGTAGGTTGCATCTGCAATCCTGATGCCTGAGTTGGGAGAGCAGTAGGTTGCATCTGCAATCCTGATGTTTGTGTTTGGAGAGCAGTAGGTTGCATCTGCAATCCTGATGTCTGAGTTGTGAGCGCAGAAGGTTGCACCTGCAAAACTGATGCCTGAGTAACTGGACCTATTGAATATTTATTATGAAAATATATTAGCCAACTAAATCATGGACATACAAAAATATCATCACAAATATTTTCCACCTCCGATTCACTGATTGAAAAACGCTGTACGTTTTTTAAGACAACATTATGGCATGCAGCAAATTTCTCACCATTATGATTCTTGCTTTGGCAAGAAGCTTGAGCTGAAGGGATGGGAGTACATGTAGGTTGCATCTGCAATCCTGATGCCTGAGTTGTGAGAGCTGTAGGTTGCATCTGCAATCCTAATGCCTGAGTTGGGAGAGCAGTAGGTTGCATCTGCAATCCTGATGCCTGAGTTGGGAGAGCAGTAGGTTGCATCTGCAATCCTGATGTCTGAGTTGGGAGAGCAATAGGTTGCATCTGCAATCCTGATGCCTGAGTTGGGACAGCAGTGGGTTGCTTCGGAAATGCTGATGTGTGAGTTGCTGGACCTGCTGAATAGTTATAATGAAAGTTATTAGTCAACTAAATCATGGACATACAAAAGACAATATTGTCCACCTTCTGGGTCACTAATTGAAAAATACAGTTTAAAGATGACATTATGAGCAAGTTGCTCACCATTGTGATTTTGGCTTTGGCAAGGAGCTTGATCAGAAGGGCTCGTACATGTAAGTTACATCTGTAATCCTACGGTATGAGTTGTGACGTGATATGTTATTCTAGGAGAGTCACTCAAAAATTGGTTGTCAATTAATGCAAATGGTCTGTTATCTTTAATCACTTGAAATATGCACAAAAGAATAAAATCCTGTCATACTTACATATCTTTATCTGCTCCTCAGAAAGACTGCAAATCGTTGGGATTGAATTGATTTTCCTAACTGTAACACAGGAATTAATCAAGGAAACACAAGAGCAATACCATACTGATTAGAACTTTAATTTTATCCTTAACATATTCATACATTTTATGGTGGATTTATTTCAACCAAAACTTTCCCAAATATTTTTTCTTCATTCTGCATAACATCGTAAGTCACATAATCTTATTCTTAGTATTGAGAGTTTACTAAACAACAAAAATCTACAATCACATGGAAGTCGAAATTGAGAAAATTGATTTGTGCATCCATCAAAACTCCACATTGTGCAGTTTTGAAGAGGTCAGGTAATTAAATTTTCAATTTTCAATTCTTTTTAATAAGTAAATAAAAAGTTCACTTTTTGATTAATTTACCAAAGTTAGCCAATGGAAGATTTTCATCCTCATCACTGTCATCTGCATCTCCAGCATTGTCAGTGTCATCCTCCATATTCAAGTCAAGCTCCTCATCCATGGGCTCCTCTTCTGTATTTTCCTCAACCATCAGAATTGTGCCCCGCCACCAACCATCTGGCCACTTCATTTTGACTATAGTCCCTTTACGTGGGGTACTGCCTTTCCGAAATTTTAGCTCTGACATACTAACAACATTGGAACTACCATCCTTGTCCCAACAGACAAGGCAATCCCTGCTTGGTTCCATTGTAGGCCTCCCCTTAAGATTCAGGAGAGAACAATTTCAAATACACATTTCATAAGTCATTAGGGTAACTTTGCATTAATCCCACCTATTAATTCCCCAAAGTGTTTCACCTTGGGGCAATTAGCGAGTGCACATAATATTCCATGAACTCTCTTAATAGCAGACATTATGTGGATGTAATAGTCTATACCTTTAGGTTTAGTATGGTAGGATTATTCCAAATAAGCAATTCCTCAAAACCCCTTAATAATGCTATCAAAATGTATACTATTCGGGTACAGATCTAGGTGAGATATAAACTTTTTGTGAGAAGACTGTAATTGTAAACTGTGTAGTCTGTTCTTCCCCAATACAGAAGGCATTCTACCTTTCTAGATTTCTAGATTCAACCATTAAGTTAAATCTAAATAATGTTAACTGTTTAGGCTACTGTTAGATCTAGATCTAGGCCCGGTCTAGACTCTAGATCTATATTTATAACAGTGAGAAACTTATGAGTAATAACGTCAATCTGAACAGTAGGAGTAAAAGAAATCTAGGTAAGATATGAACTTAATGTCGACTAGACTCGGAGTCTAACGTTAGCATGGTTAGTCATAACTTGTTAGGTCTTAGGGGCCTAGATAGATCTAGCCTAAGCCTAGACCATTTCTAACTGTAGAACTCAAGTTAGACTAATTTGGCCCTGGCCTAGGCTAGTAATGGAATTTATGAACGACATTGGATTTTGCAGAGTTTAACTTCTGTGAGAAAATTTGAATCTTTAAGTGGTGAATTCAGATTCGTACTTGATCTCAGTTAGATTTACATATACGTTAGTTCGACTATACGGCTTAGCTTTAGGCCTAGGGAATAACTGCATAAATACAAGCATATGGGGCTGTTGAAGCAGATTTTATGGCATAAGTGACAAAAACAGCTTGTAATTTATATTTTTCAAGCAAAAATAGTTATACAAATTAAAATTAATGAAACACATATCTGTTAGGAAAGTTTTGAATAAATTAATACATTTATACTCACCTTCTGGATAAACTTTGCTTATAACATGACGTATTCGCCGGTTCGTAAGACCGCGCTACAGCAAACTTCGGTCAGAACAGGCGTCGAATAGCTTTTCGCCGGTTCGTAAGAACGCGCAGTGCTATTCGTCGTTCTAACCAAAATATAAAAAATGATATTACTCTAAAAATAAAGCGATTTGAGTAATGAAATTTTGTTACTCGATGGATTCGGACATATACTATTCAAATATGCAAAAAAGTCAAAATCGATTTTTGGACCTAAATTTAGGCTATTCGCCGGTTCGTAAGACCGACGACGATTTAAGCACCCAAAACACCCCCCACGGTACGCCTATGCAAAGGATACGGTGCCTTTTGTAGATTTGGTCCCATCACACTTGCCCGTCGAATCTGTGGATGCATTAGACCCCCCCCCCCCCCCCCCCCCCCCCCATCCAGAAAGCAAATCGAAGCCCCCAACGTGACTGAAATTCTATTATTTATCGTATATTTACTTTTTAGGTCATCTCATGATCTAATAATGTCAGTGAGAACTCTGTAATACCACTCTCTGATTATGATTATTTGGAAAGAAACACATGATTAGATTTGTGTGGGTTTTTTTTTTGTGTGGTCAAGCAATTTGTTTTGTTTTCTGTTTTTGTGTTTTGGTTTTGTTTACTTGTGAACTACAAACTAGATGTTTGTGAATAAACAAATTATCAGTGGCTTGTATTTTTAAACATGCATATGATATTCACAAGTTCCATCGCTTATTTATTACCAACAGTTCCTCGGTGACGTCACATTGTCCCGGAAGGAGAACCTCTCTGGCGATGTAACCTTCCAGTTCTCACCCGGAAGTCTGGTCAAGATCTCCCCGAGCCCGAAGAACCGCCTGAACATGCGCGACAAGATCGCCTGCGGATGGGTGGACACTACAGGCCAACGGTTTGACATCAGCGCTTTGCAGATGTATCGCGTAGGGGACGGCCTGTATCCACCGCCTAAGGCTTATCTGGAAACGTACTTTGCAGACGGTTACGAAGATGCGACAAGATTTTTAAAGTTTTATCACATTTATGATGAGAACGACAAAGGTTATGGACCCCGACAAGACTCCTACGCTTCAATACATTCTGTGGATGACTTGCGATAAAGAAAACAAAAGAACAAAGTAATCTTGTAGAATAGTGTCGTAAATTGTTGTCTTCACTCAATGGCAGATGCAGGGGAGGGCGCGCAAGGGTGTGCTTTTGGCCCTACAAGTGTTTGTAGGCGGGAGCCCCTTCCCCGACGAATTCGATTCTGTTTTCTTTTCCGGGGGGGGGGGGGGCAGTCCAAGTATTTAGAGACTTGCTTCGGGAAAAAATATAATACAATGTATTTTATTTTATGAAGCCGAGGGGGAGGGGGTGTGGCAGTCCAAGTATTTATAGACTTGCTTCCGAGTCGGGAAAAACATAATATTTCTTTTTATGAAGCTGGGGGGGGGGGCGGCTCGTCACATATTTTTATCATTCTGCCCCCCCCCCCCCCACCGACAATATTTTCCACAGGGACATTATCTGATAATGTTTGCCTACCAATGTGTGAAAAACGATCATTTGAAAATGATTGTGTTTGCTTTGGTCTTTCTGGATGGCCTCGTATACAGGAGGAAGTAAAAAGTTCTTAAATAGCTTTCTTAAGTAGTTTATAGAATACGGGCCCGGAGCAATTAAGTGTCGGAGCATTATGTCGGAGCACCGTCAAGGTGTGTCAATAGAAATAAAAGTATGTAGGCCTAAATAAGCTCAGTGAAAAATGTTTGGGCGTAAACCCTTCAAACCAAAATGTAATTTGAGGTTAAATGTAATTATCGATATACCATGAATGTAAATATTACGCAAATATACGCACAAAGTGTTGTTTTGACAAAGGCAAATATTTGGTATGAATCTAAAAAAAATTAATGCAAAAATGTTACTTAGAACTATAACTGATTTTTTTTGTGCTAATATTTGTATTTACATTTTATTTTTAATATTTGTATATACATTTTAAATAATACATTTTGAATAATATATGTCACTACAATAGCAAGTAATTATTTCAGTAATTTCTTTCTTTTTTTATTTCGCTGTGTACCCTCTGGTTTTGGATAACAAAAACAACGAAAGCCCCCATAATGTTAACACTCATGATGATAATTTTTCAAATATCCAACAGATTAAATTAAATTAAATTTGTGATATTTATACATCGTTATTGAAAATATGAAGTCCTTGGTAGGATGTTAACAAATTAAAAGCTCCATGCCTGCTCCGTAGCCATCCCCGCAGAGAGCTTCAGACCAAAGTCATAATCAATTCGTCGCCAGTCTTACGAACCGGCGAATAGCCCACCCTCGCGTAGAAACACAATTCAGAGAAAAACGCGTTCAAAGTTTTCGACTTTTTTGAGCGGTGAATACATATCCTTTTGAACGTTGTTTTCCAGCAATTATGCAAGACGAAATAGTATATATCCTGCTCTTCGATATCATGTATGTATCAAACAAAATATATATAGAAAAATCAACTTATAAGCTTTCAAACCTATTCGCCGGTTCGTAAAAACGAAAAAGTAGTACCCTCGGTCAAGTATACGCTATTCGCCACTTATTCGACGGTTCGTAAGAACGAAGAGCTAGTACGCGCGGTCAGCGCATACGTATTCGCCGCCTATTCGCCGGTTCGTAAGAACGAAGGCTGTGTGTGTATAACACGCGCGTCTATGTGGGTCAACAAACTTTTCATAATTTGACGTCACAATGGAGGGTGCGTGTGAATTAATTTTGTATGTGAGACTGAAAGTAATATGTTAGGTCATATTTAATTCGCAAAAGTACAATAAAAATAAAAGAACAAAACTTTTTTGTTCCATTATGTATAGTACGTGTTAGTGCATGCATTATTGGGTATTCATTCGCTATATTTAACGTAAATTTCCTCTAATTTACAGCTTGACAGTCGATTGAAATCTGTCAACCAAATAATGATATATTTTGATTTTTTACTTGAAAATTTTCTCCAATGCTACGACTGTTCTTTATTATTCTTTGTTTTAATTTTCATTCTAGCTCATTCAGTAATATTTTCTATTTAATAACTCACACTTCATTAACATCTTCTCATTCCTTTCTCATCATTCATAACTATTCTCCCAAATCCACTTTCATCCTCTTTCACACGCCTGTTTTAAGATAATTATGATAATCACTTTCAAAAAGATGAGATGAACTAGAAAGTATACAGAGAAAGTCTGTTTATTTCAAAATTGCAATCAAATTAAGTTAATTTCAAGACAGCATTCATATCCTTTTCAATCCATCAATTTCTATTTATTTCATAAGGAGTCATTTTAAAATTAATTTAAAAACATCATCCAATGAGCGTACTTCAAGCTCATAATTTAATCAATTATTAAAATTGATTACCATATATTCAAGAAGTTTGGATATATATAATTTTGAAGTACATAACTTTGTTCCTACTGTTAATTTGTAATATAATTTTATTTAATTCAATAATAAAATGATAATCTATTTGACTTTTTACTTATAGTTTCAAATTATCATTGTACATATGAAAGCAGAAAGAAGCTGTATAGTTTTTTTATATGAAACATCAAATTTTACTTAGAGTTTCAAATGATCATTGTACAAATGACAGCGGAAAGAAGCTGTATAGATTTTTCATGAAACATCAACATATTTCATTTAGAGTTTCAAAAAATCATTATATAAATGACAGCAGAAAGAAGCTGTAGCTTTCTCATGAAACATCAACAATTTTGATTTAATCAACAATGTATTTACATTACCACAAAGATAGAGCTTTGCTAATCGGTTATTAATACTGCTCTTATTTGGCACCAGTGTAAGAATATAAGAGCCACTTCATATGTAAAATGAAAAACTGCATTATCTCCTAAATTTCTAGAATCATTCTGTTTTCCGTTTGGATTCAATATTTACAAGTAGCAAATATGAGTATGTTTACTTCGGAGTTCATTAGAAACTGGAATGAAGTTACAGAATATCTATTAAACATCAAATTAAAAAAAAAAACATTGTTCTTTTTATATAATTCAATTATATTCAGATTTATTCGTCATAAACAAGGAAACAATATATTTGGCATAAAATCCTTTTCCAACTTTTTCAGCAAATATACAAAATATCACAAAGTCAGAAATATAGTCAGGCAGCCCAGTGACTTTTGATCAAACGAACGAGGTACCAATATCTGAGTATTGGAACATCCCGGGGGAACCTAGTATATGCAAATATGGACGTCTGCCGTGGTCCCTCTGCTGCGTGTGGCCCCAGGGGCCCGTTAAAATGGGCCCAAAAATGCATTTGATCAAAGATTATAGGTACCACATGAAACTCATGGTAAATATATTGGTTCATCACACACTTTACAGAATGGGCCTTGCCAGACAAATTTTCTGCTGCTTAGGGCCAGCCAGACGCCCCCAAAGGGCCCCAAAAATTGGCCTCGATCAAGTGGAGGAGATACCACTTGAAACTAATTTCAAATGAATACATGAATACCACAAAGCACAGAATGGCCCATGCCAGACAAATTTTCTGCTGCAAAGTGCACGCCAGACGCCCCCAAAATACGCCCCAAAGGTCCAATATGGTAGCTTTGACCCAGTTTAAATATTCAAGGTACCACCAAAAACTAATTCGGAATGCTGAGGTTAATCTTACAGACTATGGAAATCATACTGACAGACACATTTTTCTGCTGCCCACACTATGAACACAATGACAAAAATTGCTCTGGTAGACAAAAGAACATTCCTTCATTGCTATTTTGTAAAATAAGCAGAACAGGTTAATATGCATGTGACACCTGTTCTACATATTTTTACATAATAGCAATGAAGGGATGTTCTTTTGTCTACCAGAGCAATTGTGGAAGGTACCATAAGGAGCTGTATATTTTGTCCGCTTCTTTGCTCGCCATGTTCATAGTGCCAAGGGCCCCCAAAATTGGGGGCCCCGATCAAACGTAGAAGATACCACTTGAAACTAATTTCAAATGAATACATGAATACCACACCACAAAGCACAGAATGGCCCATGCCAGACAATCCTGATGCCTGAGTTGGGAGAGCAGTAGGTTGCATCTGCAATCCCGATGCCTGAGTTGGGAGAGCAGTAGGTTGCATCTGCAATCCTGATGCCTGAGTTGGGAGAGCAGTAGATTGCACCTGCAATCCTGATGTCTGAGGTACTGGACCTGTTGAATAATCACATGTATTATGAAAATATATTAGCCAACTAAATCATGGACATACAAAAATATCATCACAAATATTTTCCACCTCTGAGTCACTGATTGAAAAACGCAGTTTTAAGATAACATTATGGCATGCAGCAAATTTCTCACCATTGTGATTCTGGCTTTGGCAAGAAGCTTGATCTGAAGGGATGGGAGTACATGTAAGTTGCATCTGCAATCCTGATGCCTGAGTTGGGAGATCAGTAGGTTGCATCTGCAATCCTGATGCCTGAGTTGGGAGATCAGTAGGTTGCATCTGCAATCCTGATGCCTGAGTTGGGAGATCAGTAGGTTGCATCTGCAATCCTGATGCCTGAGATGGGAGAGCAGTAGGTTGCATCTGCAATCCTGATGCCTGAGTTGGGAGAGCAGTAGGTTGCATCTGCAATCCTGATGCCTGATTTGGGAGAGCAGTATGTTGCACCTGCAATCCTGATGCCTGAGTTACTGGACCTGTTGAATAATTGTAATGAAATATATTAGTCACCTAAATCATGGACATACAAAAATATCATCACAAATATTGTCCACTTCCCTGTCACTGATGGAGAAAAAAAAGTTTTAAGATAACATTATGGCATGCAGCAGGTTTCTCACCGTAGTGATTCTGGCTTTGGCAAGAAGTTTCATTTGAAGGGATGGCAGAAGGTTGTACCTGCAATCCTGATGCCCGAGTTGGAACAGCAATAGGTTGCATCTGCAATCCTGATGCCTGAGTTGAGAGAGCAGTGGGTTGCTTCGGACCTGCTGAATAGTTATAATGAAAGTTATTAGTCAACTAAATCATGGACATACAAAAGTCATCACAAATATTGTCCAACTTCTGGGTCACTAATTGAAAAATACAGTTTAAAGATGACATTATGGCATGCAGCACGTTTCTCACCATTGTGATTTTGGCTTTGGCAAGAAGCTTGATCTGAAGGGATGGGAGTACATGTAGGTTACATCTGTAATTCTACGGTATGAGTTGTGACGTGATATGTTATTCTAGGAAAGTCACTCAAACATTGGTTGTCAATTAATGCAAATGGTATGTTATCTTTAATCACTTGAAATATGCAAAAAAGAATAAAATCCTGTCATACTTACATATCTTTGTTTGCTCCTCAGAAAGACTGCAAATCTGGGGATTGAATTGATTTTTCCAACTGTAACACAAGAATTAATCAAAGAAACACAAGAGCAATACCATACTGATTAGAACTTTAATTTTATCCTTAACATATTCATACATTTTACAGTGGATTTATTTCAACCAAAACTTTCCCAAAATAATTTTTCTTCATTCTGCATGATGATAACATCGTAAGTCACATAATCTTATTCTTAGTACATTGTATTTAGAGTTTACTAAACAACAAAAAATCTACAATCACGTGGTAGTCGAAATCGAAAAAAAAATTGCTTTATGCATCCATCATAACTACACATTGTGCAGTTTTGAAGAGGTCAGGTAATACAATTTTCAATTGTATTCTTTTTAATAAGTAAATAAATATCAAGTTCACTTTTTGATTAATTTACCAAAGTTAGCTAACGGAAGATTTTCATCCTCGTCACTGTCATCTGCATCTCCAGCATTGTCAGTGTCATCATCTTCTATATTCTGAGAAGGCTCCATTGGTTGACAGTTCGTCAAAGAATTTTTCATTTAAAATTTTGTTAATTGTTTATAAATCTTTGAGTGGTCAAGCTCCCAGTTATATTACCGAATTACTTAAACCCAAAGTCCAGTCACACAGTCACAGTCATAGCCTGCGCAGTTCCAGAGATGCATTCATGCTCCAGATACCCCATATTAAAACCAAAATCACCCTTGGTGACCGAGCATTTGCCATTGCTGCTCCAAAACTTTGGAACAGCCTACCTATTGAAATAAGAAGTTCTCAATCTGTAAATGTCTTCAAATCAAAATTAAAATCATATTTGTTTTGTTGAAGTAAAACATTTTATAATTATGCACATGTTAGGAGCTCTCAAACAGCGCAACTGAATATATTTCGTATAGTAGTTGCGCTATATAAGTCTAATACTTATTATTATTATTATTATTAAGTCAAGCTCCTCATCCATGGGCTCCTCCTCTGTATTTTCCCCAACCATCAGAATTGTGCCCCGCCACCAACCATCTGGCCACTTCATTTTGACTATAGTCCCTTTACGTGGGGTACTGCCTTTCGGAAACTTTTAGCTCTGACATACTAACATTGGAACTACCATCCTTGTCCCAACGGACAAGACAGTCCCTGCTTGGTTCCATTGTAGGCCTCTTTAAGATTCAGGAGAGAACAATTTAAAATACATATTTCATAAGTCATTAGGGTAACTTTGCATTAATCCCACCTATTAATTCCCAAGAGTGTTTCACATTGGGGCAATCTGCGAGCTCACATAATAGATCTATATTCCATGAACTCTCTTAATAGCAAACATTATGTGGATGTAATATACCTTTATTATAATGTTTAGTATGGTAAGATTATTCCAAATAAGCAATTCCTCAAAACCCCTTAATATTAATGCTATCAAAATGTATACTATTCGGGTACAGATCTAGGTAAGATATAAACTTTTTGTGAGAAGACTGTAAGTGTAAACTGTGTAGTCTGTTCTTCCCCAATACAGAAGTCATTCTACCTTTTTAGATTTCTAGATTCAACTAATTAAGTTAAATCTAATGTTAACTGTTAGTGTTACTGTTAGATCTAGATCTAGGCCCAGTCTAGACTCTAGATCTATATTTATAACAGTGAGAAATTTATGAGTAATAATGTCAATCTGAACAGTAGCAGTAAAAGAAATCTAGGAAAGATATGAACTTAATATCGACTAGACTCTGACTGAGTCTCACTAACGTTAGACTCAGTCATAACTCATATTCTAACTTGGTTATATAGACCATTTCTAACTGTAGAAGTTAGACTAATTTGGCCCTGGCCTAGGCTAGTAATGGAATTTATGAACGACATTGGATTTTGCAGAGTTTAACTTCTGTGAGAAAATTCGAATCTTTAAGTGGTGAATTCAGATTCGTACTTGATCTCAGTTAGATTTACAATTACATACAACGTTAAATCGACTATACGCGGACTACGGCTGAGCTTTAGGGAATAACTGCATAAATACAAGCATATGGGGCTGTAGAAACAGATTTTATGGCATAAGTGACAAAAACAGCTTGCAATATATTTTTAAAGCAAAAACAGTAATAAAAATGAAAATCCATGAAACACATACATAAAATATGATCTGTTAGGAAAGATTTGGATAAATCAATACATTTATACTCACCTTTTGGATAAACTTTGCTTATAACATGACGTATTCGCCGGTTCGTAAGACCGCGCTACAGCAAACTTCGGTCAGAACAGGCGTCGAATAGCTATTCGCCGCTTCGTAAGAACGCGCAGTGCTATTCGTCGTTCTAACCAAAATATAAAAAATGATATTACTCTAAAAATAAAGCGATTTGAGTAATGAAATTTTGTTACTCGATAGATTCGGACATATACTATCCAAATATGCAAAAAAGTCAAAATCGATTTTTGGACCTAAATTTAGGCTATTCGCCGGTTCGTAAGACCGACGACGAATTGTTTATTCAATTAATTAATTCTGTTATTACGTTTCGGTAAATCTGTGGTTGAAATGAAGAAGAGTGGGGCCTAGAGTAAGAGAGAAAGAAAGACAAGAAAGGGAGAGGTATTGAAAAAAAAGTTTGAGGAGATAGAGAATGATGAGATATGGATAGCCATCCAAATATATGACTAATCAGTATAAGTATAAGTGTGCATTTATTGTCCAATACTGGAGGTTCTTCCACTGGCGATACTAAGAGAATCAAATTATTTCAAACATTTTCTTTCCCCATCTTATTCATCTCAACTCCTAAATAAATTCTCCTCCAATTTAAATCTTTTAAACTAGGATATTTGAATTCATAATTTAAACCTTTTTCAACATCTTTTGAATGTGAACACACTTAACATGCTTATATGTTTCCTCTTCTCTATTACAAATTGAACTTAATTATTTTTGGACTACCCCAAAACGATACAAATGATGGTTTGTATAAACAATTTGATGTTACAATTTGTATTGAAATTCCAGTAGCTTGCTGTCATCGTTATCGTTATGATCGGCCACCTGTGACCATGGTGACGAAGGCTTAAAGGGCTGATCACATTTTGTCCGATAACGGTAACGATAACGTAGATTTTCAATTAAAGGTACACACCCTACTACATGGTGTGTACGTGTGAGTATGCTCGTGTCTGTTCACAATAGGGCATCTCTGTATAGGGTGTACCTTTAATAGACCGCTTTGGTAATGTATGCAAATTGTATACATACCTTGCAATAAACGTTGTTCCTTACAACCTAAAATCTTGCCGGACATAGCAACAAGTAATGTATGCAAACTTGATTCCAAGCATTGATACCTATTTTCAAGGCCGTACGCAGAATTTTTTTCCTGGGGGGGGGGGGGGGGGGGGGGGGGGCAAGATGATCGCTTTCAAAGGAACCCATAATTTGAAGTTTAAAACGCGATTTAAAAAAGTATGATTTTGAAATTTCTGGGGGGGGGGGGCAACTGCCCCCCCCCCCCCCCGTTGCAGCCTTGCCTATTTTATTATAAAAAGCAGGTTAATGGAATAGCTCGTCACTAAATGCTCAGCGAAGAAATGTGCATAGATGTGAATACACTATACAGAATCGGTCTATTGAAAACCTCGTTATAGGTCAAATGTGACCCAGGCTGAATGCTTTTTACTCTTTCTAAGCTAGGATAGTTAAAAGTAAAATGCGTAGGCCCTACATATTTTGGTAAATATCAAATATAATACAGAATATTAACCAATTATTTTTTAAGTACACACACTATACGTATATGTAGTGAAGAGATCGATTCTTCAAATTCTGAAACTTCGATACCAGCATTTTTGTTGTTGTTGTTGATATTAATGGCACTGCCTTTTCATAAACTAAATTTGATTACATGTTGAAAAGTAGAGGTGTCGTCGTCGAGTGGTAGTCCAGTTGTTTAAATTGGGAATGTGAAAATCGTGGGTTCGATGTCCTTGAGCGAGGCTAGTTATTTACATTGCTCCGTTCCCTTAAATTAAATAAATTGGTGTTTGGCATATTAATACCAAGGTGTGAGTTTCTTTTTTGAAAATGTATAATTGTAAGAGTCAAGGTTTGCTGTAACATATTCCTTGCGATGTAAATCATATTTATATAAATGCACATGAGTGCCAGGACCACTACACACGCGCGGCAACTGCTATGAAAAAAACCATTGAAGATTATTAAGAAAAAAAAAGATCCTTGACAGTTAGTGTATTATGAAAATGAAAGAGTATACCTTATGTCTCGAAATGGAATATTCCGCATAGGCCTATAGTATCCCCGCCGCCCCAACAGTGTTTTTTCATGGTGACCGCTCCTCCCCTTAAAGGACGCTTCGTTGCCCCAGTTTCAGATAGTAAACCTAAAGTTTGTGAAGATCTGTGACTTTCAGTCATGGTCGCAAATCCAGGGGAGACCGTGGGACATGTCCCCACCTTTTTGAAGATATGCTAATGCCCCCCCCCCCCCCACACACACACACAAATTCAGGAATTTGCTTGTCTGAGAATTTTGGAGGAAAACTAGACCCCAAAGATGCGATAACCCTTTTTTTTCTTCTTTGTTTGGCTTGTCAGAGAATTTTTGGAGGGAAATTAGACCCCGAAAATGTGATAACCCTTTTTTTTGTTGCTTGTCAGACAATTTTGGAGGAAACTAGACCCCCAAAATATGATAACCTCCTTCTTTTTTTGCTTGTCAGAGAATTTTCAGACATTTCGGACAGGTACAAAAGTAAAATGTGGTGACCCCCCCCCCCCCCTCCCGAATTTCAAAATGGAATTGCGCCACTGCCTTCAGTTAATTGGAGCAATGGAGCGTTGATTTTTTTCTTCTTATCGTTAGGAGCATATATATAGGCAGGGGCGGATCCAGGATTTAGTATAAGGGGGGGGGGGGGGGAAGGGGCACACAAATGCAGGTTTGTCAACTTTTGGAAAAGGTATACCCGTATTTTGGGGGTCTTGTCAGCTTCTCGAAAAGTCGCTCAGTAGTGGGGGGGGGGGGGGGTTATGGGGGTACAGTTTCCCTCCATAGTTCTCTGACTAGCAAAAAAAAAGTCTTCATTCTAAAAGGGGGGCACAATCAAACTGGGCGTTGTGGCGTGCGACTGTAATCTAGCTACCAGTGGAAGTTATAAACTGATTCAGCGGACCGGTTCGAGACTGAGTCACGTCTTTCGGATGGTGACGTTAAAGGTCGGTTCCAAGACGTAAATAATCATATCTGATTGATACACGTCTGTAAAAACCCAATAAGCCAGTTCGGGGTTAGCGCATGGTACTGAGATTGTACAAATGACCCCAAATATCCACAGATATTTTAGACATGGAGGGTCCCTTTATGTGCACTTCAGAAAAATAACTCTGGGAGTGATAGAGGTGCCTCATGAATAGCTTTTGTTTCCCCCTTTAAAAAGAATACTTCCACCTGGATATCATGGAATGCACCATTAGTGCATAATTGAATAATGATTACATGACATTCATGAGCACATATCGAATATTAGTGTCAGTGGGTTTTAGAATTTGGTACAGATGACCTTTATCTGCTCATGCTCAGATTGCATCCCCGAAGTGGCTTATTACACACGGGCGGATCCCCTATGGTCAAAATGCATACTTTTCTTCCAAAGGGGGCCGGGGGGGGGGGGGGCACCGGCCGGGTGCCCCCCGGATCCGCCAATGTATATAGGGTAGGCCTATTGTTACTAGTTGTTAGGAATCTTTTGACTTACGTCCAAAATCCCACGCATTATCTAGATATTTGATCGGGCAGATGTTTTTTTTTTTTCTTTTGATGATGCTGTGGCTTAACTTGAAGGGGGGAAGAAAGAGGCTTAACTGTGAGTAACGGACAATTAATGACTAGTGTTAGTGAAGTTGATAGCGGACTCAAAAGGCGAATCACAAAAGGGTCACGGCCGGTTCATTCTGTGTTCCTCTAAGAACCCGGATAACCAGGCCTTCTTGCTTATAGAGCTCTTTTTAACTGAGCTTTAATCCCTCCACCAGATAAGTGTTGCTGGAACAAAACGGTATTCAAATATGAATAGGCCTTTTGTCTTGTCTTTCGGCTTTTTGGTCACTTTATTTGGTTTTGTGACTCCAAGGTTTAGAGTTCCTTTGAATATATTCTAGATTTCAATACTTCGTATCAACTTCATTCTTATGAGACGAAAAGTACCCTTTGGAACATTATGCTTGTAAACCGGCTGGAGAGTAACAGCTCTGAGTATGGTGCCGCTTATAAATGGAACCAATTAATTGTATTTTATCAAAATTTCAACCCATCTCTATAATAAATTCTTCTGCACTGGCGCGTTCGAGTTGCTAACTAGTTTGTCTTTTATACAGCCGTTTTATTGGTTTCTAACCTTAACCCACCAGTTATTACGTCGCGTTCGCGTAGTTTTTTAGTAAGAAAATGCCTGGATCACTAAGTTTATCACCACAGGAGCGATTTCTCAAGAGATTAAAGAAACTTGGCACCCATGTTGATCCTGAAAAACAGACTTTCATGTGCGAAAAAGACGGCAGATTATACTTTCGTGTGGACTCCGTGAAATTCGAAGGTATGTTGACAATGAATAATTTTTTTTTATGTATGGTGTACTGTTAATTGTTAATCACGTGTTTATCTTAACATGTACCGGGCATTGTGCCGAATGCAGTGCATGCCAATAATAATTAATATATAGGCCTAGGCCTAGGCTAAACATAGTCATTGACAGTGGTCCGATGTATTGAGTTTTGTGTTTGTGTTGTAGGCTATCTAGTAAGAGGGGTATCCGCGCACCCCCCCCCCCCCCCAAATGACAAATACTAAATTAATACTATAAAAAGTATAAAGGAGAATTAACACTAGAATATAATGAATGAATGAATTATTTTAGGCATAATCGTGATATAGTCCCCACATCACAAAGTGGGGATTATTAGAATCAGACCTACCAGAAAACGGCCTTTTCCTTGCGTACGCGTTGACTGACGAAGCATGAATGAGCGCGCGCACACAAGTACCCTTTCCGAACTCCCTATAATATGGTCGTGATACTGTCCCAACGCTATGGGAAATCGAGTTTGTTTTCTACGGCAGTGGGGATTATTCCAACAGTATAGTTATACTCGTGATACTGTCCCCACGCTATGGGAAATCGAGTTTGTTTTCCACGGCAGTGGGGATTATTCCAACAGTATAGTTATACTCGTGATACTGTCCCCACGCTATGGGAAATCGAGTTTGTTTTCCACGGCAGTGGGGATAACTCCAACAGTATAATATACTCGTCATATTGTCCCCTCGCAACGAGAAATCTGATTCGTTTGGAAACGTGGTGGGGACAGTTTCCCAAAGGTTGTTAATAAACTGACATGCATTGACTTCCACTTCTATGAAATTAAATTGTGAAATTCATTAATTATGCAAATTTATTCAAAATTAACGAAAAATGCTACTTCTCCTCTATTTCACATCAGATTTTGAATCTGATTGTTTTATCTGACGGGGCTTGGTGAGGGCTTCCAATTTTCTACACAGAATTTCGAAATTCATTAATCATGCAAATTTATGCTAATTTATTCATCAACAAAAATGCATTAGAATCACAAAATATTAACTTAATTAGTAATTTCTTACATTTATCTAGAAGGATCTATCAGAAATTACATATATTAACGCCATTCCACAGATATACACTTCCGGCGAGCCGGACATATTATGCATCTCGTAATTTATACTAATTCACTTGTTTTTGTCGAGTTAATGTATTTTTTTTTTTTTTTTTTTACCGTGGCACATCCATAAAAGAGAAGGGGGTGGTACGTCAGCTACGGGGGAATGTACCCCTTGCAATAAAATCCATGTTGAGATTTGTTTTGATTCTATTTTTTTTTCAGCAGTATATGTGACAGTCTCATGGGGGGGGGGGGGATAAAAATCTATGTTTAATCAGTTTTTATTTGTTTAGTTTTGGTATTTGTTCTTTCAGTATGTGTGACAGACTCGATCAGCGTGGCAATTTTCGGGGAGGGGGCAGCAACAGGGGAGATGTGCCTCTTCCAAGAAAAATCAATGTTTGATGATTTGAAAAAAGATGTTTTTTTTTTTTGTATTAATGTTCTTTCATTATGTGGGACAGACTCATGGTGGCAATTTTCGGGGGGGGGGGGGGGGGGGGGGGGCGGATTCTGGGGCTAGTTGTTCAAGGGGGTGTGTGGTGGGGGTAGTAGTTTGGGGGATCAAATGTCGGGGTAATGTCATTGGGGGATAAAACTTCATTCGGGGGGGGGGGGGGGGGGGGGGGAGGATGATATCCTGTAGATCGTCATCGGGGGTGGGGGGGGGGGTAATTGTCCTGAGGGGGTAGTTGTCCTAGAATCCTTATCTTATCTCATTTTACCATGCATATTTTCATATTTCACCTGTCAAATATACTCATCAAAATATAAGATATGGACGACATTTCATGCACATCGTTCTGATAACATTGCAATTCTAGTTCATCTTGCTCTTCATTGAAAATAATCTTTCTCCCATCCTTTTCCTTTTCCCCTTCATCCTCCATCATCCTGCACTTACATCACACGGGGTTGAGACTGTGTGTGTGTTGACTTATACAGGGACCGGCCGGGGTAAAATGCTCGCCGGCATGCTTCGGTCCTACGGCCCTACTTTGCATGCATCTACATTTAGCGCCAAAATACTGATGATGGTACCAGTGTTACCCATTGGCTATCTTCAACTGTGCCGGACTGAAATCTACATGTATTTGCATTGAATTAAAATTTACCGCCAAGTATAAAGTATGCGGTCGTTCAATGTTGGAATCCCCCTTCTCTCTCGTTCGTTCAATTACGTCAAGCAATAGTTCCCCTTTCACCATCCCACCTCCTCTCTGTCTCTCTCTCTCTCTCTCTCACTCTTTCTATAGATGTATCTCCCTCTCTCTCTCTCACTCTCTCTATAGATGTATCTTCCTCTCTCTATAGATGAATCTCCCTCTCTCCCTCTCTTTCGCTCTTGCACTCTTTTTACTCCCTGTTAATGTATTCAAATAAGTATGCAAATCCCGCGCACGTGCCGTGTCCGATGAGACTCTGGCAAGCGGCCGATGTTTGACTGATTGATCGGATTATCTTAACCTTTTGGTTCAATTTAAGTTTTCTTAGAATTATGCAGTTCATCTAATAGCTGATATTACTCAGAATATCTCTTTGACCTTTTTTAGTTTATTACTTCCCCCATTCATTTTGTACAGTATCGCTGTGCGGAGCAGACGATGCTAGGCAGAGTTTGCCAGAGTACGCTATAGTGGGCGTGAATGTGAATAAATTAGTAAATAGTCATATTTCCCGCCATTTTAGGCTGCAATCAGGAATCTCCACTGATCAGCATGATCAATGGGGCCTGTTGATTGGTCGAAATGTGAATTTTTGAGGGGTGATTTGGATCCTCAAAAGACATATAAATAGGGTATATAGGGCCTACATTGCAGTTGTGTTTCATGTTACTTTGCTATCATCATGGCCGGCAACTTTCGAAAACGAGTTTCTCCTCAAGAATGCAGTATCGCAGATTTCTACAATCCTTGGAGCTTCCACTCCCTCTTCTTGTCGGATCCAGAGTCAATCCTCGAGTGGATGAAAGACCAACGCCTCCTTGCTGAAACGATGATCTGCGAAGAGTGCGGGAGGGAGTGCAAGTGGACATCGCGGAACGAGAAGCATCATGGGTTCACATGGCGATGTCGTCGAAAGGAGCATCGTGAGAAGGAGTACAGCATCACGCGATACTCGTTCTTTGACCGTAGCCATTTCGTCATCCAAGACCTCCTCGAATTTCTAAGGACTTTCCTCCTGGGCGGTTCGCTCAAAGGTTGTTCCGTCCAAGCAGGAATGGACTACAAGAAAACGTCAGTCGATTGGGCCAACTTCACCCGCGATATTTTCAAGAAGTTCGTCGACACGCAATACAATGCCCAACAGCCAGTCCAGCTCCAGGGCGAAGTCGAGGTCGACGAGTCCCTCTTCGGTCGACGTTGTAAGTACCATCGTGGAGATGGAACGAAAGGCGTGAAAGTATGGGTCGTCGGACTCGTGGAAAGAGCTACCAACAAACTCGTCCTCTATCCTGTAGATGACAGGACTGAGAAGACACTCCTGGCGATCATCAAGCGTCACGTCATCCCGGGTTCGCTGATCTACTCAGACGGATGGAGTGGCTACAGTCGTCTGAACGACAACGGATATCACCACTTCTCCGTGATCCACAAGGACCAGTTCAAAGCGGTGTTCGAGAACGAAGCCACAGGAGAGAGGAAGGAGGTATGCACCAATAGAATAGAGGGGGCGTGGAAACACGCCAAAGATCACTTCAGGAAGATAAATGGGACAAAGATCTCCAACTTCGAGGCACACCTGGCGGAGGTAATATGGCGCAACCACATAAGGGGCCAGAACATCTTTCAGGCCTTCTTCGTTCTCCTCCGCGAGTGCTATCCTCTGACTGGTCCACCCCAACTGGAGATCAGAGAACCGCTGTTTAGTACGTGGTCGACCTGCAACGCGGACAGCTCTCTCCAAAGAATCAGCTACGCTGAATTGGACGAGGACGAGGACGACGGCGGCGAACACCAGACCAGCCATGATAACAACCGGGATGCTCTTCCCCTGCGTACCTCTACCCCAGAGCAACCAGGGCCCAGCATGACCTCTCAGCGATCCAAGAAACGAAAGCGGTCATCAACGAGGCGAGTCTGCCATCCAGACGGGTATCGACAAGTCAACCCTCCCTCAACAAGTGTGCAGCAGCAAAGGCGGTCGATCCAAAACGACTACGGAAGAGAGGCTTTCGTAAACTGGTCCTCGGACGATGATTTCGAGGGAACATGAGTTACATAACTCATTAAAACCCAAAAGGCTCTTTTCAGAGCCACCACAACTCCAAGAAAGATTTTAGATTCACTCTTCTTAAAAAAAAAAAAAAAAAATCCCTATTCAATTTTGAAAGCTCCTGTCCTACATTTTCCTCTTCTTACATGTACCATAATCTTTTAAAATACCCTTTGTTTCGATCTCTCTCTCTCTCTCTCCCAACCCTCTCCTATTTTCCGCAAGTGTAATAGCAACATTATAAAAAACAAAAACAAAAAAGGGGGATTAGTATATATGAAGCCCCCGCCCCCCCCCCCCAAAAAAAAAAAAACAAAAACGAAAATTGCCACCATGCGTCTGTCCCACATAATGAAAGAACATTAATACAAAAAAAAAAAAACATCTTTTTTTCAAATCATCAAACATTGATTTTTCTTGGAAGAGGCACATCTCCCCTGTTGCTGCCCCCTCCCCGAAAATTGCCACGCTGATCGAGTCTGTCACACATACTGAAAGAACAAATACCAAAACTAAACAAATAAAAACTGATTAAACATAGATTTTTTCCCCCCCCCCCCCCCCCCCCCCCCCCCCCCCCCATGAGACTGTCACATATACTGCTGAAAAAAAAATAGAATCAAAACAAATCTCAACATGGATTTTATTGCAAGGGGTACATTCCCCCGTAGCTGACGTACCACCCCCTTCTCTTTTATGGATGTGCCACGGTAAAAAAAAAAAAAAAAAAATACATTAACTCGACAAAAACAAGTGAATTAGTATAAATTACGAGATGCATAATATGTCCGGCTCGCCGGAAGTGTATATCTGTGGAATGGCGTTAATATATGTAATTTCTGATAGATCCTTCTAGATAAATGTAAGAAATTACTAATTAAGTTAATATTTTGTGATTCTAATGCATTTTTGTTGATTATGAATAAATTAGCATAAATTTGCATGATTAATGAATTTCGAAATTCTGTGTAGAAAATTGGAAGCCCTCACCAAGCCCCGTCAGATAAAACAATCAGATTCAAAATCCGATGTGAAATAGAGGAGAAGTAGCATTTTTCGTTAATTTTGAATAAATTTGCATAATTAATGAATTTCACAATTTAATTTCATAGAAGTGGAAGTCAATGCATGTCAGTTTATTAACAACCTTTGGGAAACTGTCCCCACCACGTTTCCAAACGAATCAGATTTCTCGTTGCGAGGGGACAATATGACGAGTATATTATACTGTTGGAGTTATCCCCACTGCCGTGGAAAACAAACTCGATTTCCCATAGCGTGGGGACAGTATCACGAGTATAACTATACTGTTGGAATAATCCCCACTGCCGTGGAAAACAAACTCGATTTCCCATAGCGTGGGGACAGTATCACGAGTATAACTATACTGTTGGAATAATCCCCACTGCCGTAGAAAACAAACTCGATTTCCCATAGCGTGGGGACAGTATCACGACCATATTATAGGGAGTTCGGAAAGGGTACTTGTGTGCGCGCGCTCATTCATGCTTCGTCAGTCAACGCGTACGCAAGGAAAAGGCTGTTTTCTGGTAGGTCTGATTCTAATAATCCCCACTTTGTGATGTGGGGACTATATCACGATTATGCCTTATTTTTTAATACTGCAGAAATCCGCCATGAAGATGAACATTACATTTACAATGGAATAGTGTAGGCCTATCTACATCGTTCAAAATTTGCTTGTCTGAGAATTTTGGAGGAAAACTAGACCCCCAAAAATGTGATAACCTTTTTTTTTTTTCTTTCTTTTTTTTTTTTGCTTGTCAGAGAATTTTCAGACATTTCGGACAGGTACAAAGTTAAATCATGTAGCAACGTTTTGAGAAGTTTTTTGTATTTGGGGCTGAAAATTGATTTGGTTTTTAAACTTTACTTTTAGTAGCGAGTTCGATGAAACGGCACTTTCTGAATATGTATCTGTTAACACGCGAAACTCTATGTTGGAAAATCGCTGATAAAAAACTTTTCCAATGCTATTTTAACTTTTTGAAGACATCTGCGTGTAGCCAGATAGTTGCTTGTTCTTTTGATACCAAATATTTGACCGGAATCTCCGGAAAAGTGGAAATAGAGAGTATTGAAATCCTCCGACTTCGGAACACTACGCGATCTCGTTTTCACTGGTGGCCGCCATTTTGAAAATAATTCTGACTGACCTCTGCATTTTGATACTACTTCGGTTCATCAAATTTGCGTAAGGCATGTTGTAATAGTGATCATATGCAACTGGAGATCGTAAGCTTTCATTTGGTACCAAGATTGCCGGGTTTTGGAGCATTTTTCCTGTTTTTCAAGGCCAGAGAATATTAAGTTTCAATTTGGGGCTATATTTTGCGTACTTTTGTGCCAGAAAACCTAAAAATGAGGAATGAAGGAGGGCGAGAAACCCTATGGAAACCCATATTTTTAGAAACTTTGAAGTTTTCTGAATCTAATGGTATGCAATGATAATGGATTCATGCTAGCGCATAGAAGCGCACTACACTAGAAAAAAAAAGGACACATCAGGAAAATGAGGAATCTCGTAGATTTTGCTTAGTAATATTGTACATGTATCTCGTTTTAGTCGTTACTTTCTATACTGACTATAGCCAAGTGGCATAAGATTTGTAGTTTAATTGTCTTGTATTTAGGAAATAATACCTTCAGAAAATAATAACATATATAAATTATAATATATATTATATATATATATTATATATATATATATATATTATATATATATATATATATATATATATACATAAATATATATATATTTATTATATATGTTTGTATATATGTTATATATTTATATATATGTATAAATAAATATATAATCTATATATATAATCTATATATATATTATTTATACATCTATGATTATATATATATATATTTATTTATATATTTATATTGATGTATATATATATATATATATATAAATATAATATACATTAATGAATGAATGAATGAGTTTATTACCAAATCACAATGATACATACATACTGGTAAAAATGGCAATAACGTCTTGGTAAAGGAAGCTAACAAATAGCAGATGCTAATCGAGGTTAGCCCCGTAAAATTGATTACATAAATCAATAGCAAATTAATTGTAAATGTACATCACATATATCTTTTTTTTTTAATAACACATATACATTATATACAATCAATAAAAGTACATGTAGTAATAACAGTACAACAACAACAACAATAACGACAATAATAACGAATATCAAGTGAACTTAAAATAAAATAACAAAAACAGCAAGTATATATTTCATGTCTTAACCCTTTTTTATGTTTCTTTTTTATTCTTATTTATATGTTTTCCCATTTTTACCCATTTGAACCTCTGCAATAACATTTCATTAATTATTATTATTATGACTTGTTTGTTGTTGTCTCATAATATTAATAGTTTAGAATGTTTTAAATTGTAATGCATTCAAGTTATTTTTTTTTCATTATAATATAGAACTTTAATTCTTTGGTAATTTTTCCAATGTCAGAATGAAAGGCGACAGACATGAAATGGGGATTCCGGACACTAAAATTGACTGTATCTTCCTCAATATTCAACATATCAAGCTGATTTTACCACCATTGTTTTTCTCTTTGCATGCTCTTTCCAATGATACCAAATTTGTGGGGGTACAGTACAAAAGTCCAAAACTCACCGAACTCCCTACTTTTAGTTTAAAATCTTTAATATTTTAGACAGGAGAAAGATATTGTACGTCTGTATGTTAACACCATTTTGATAATGGTCATCTTAATTGCTTATCAGCAGAGTACCCAAAGCATTATATACATGTACATGTAAACCTCCATTCTGGGAAAATTTGAGATTTTCGACATACATCTACATGTATCTGTCATGTCATGTATACAGCTAGCTTACTTACAGGCCATAACTTCTTATCTCGTAATTAATCCTATTCCTAATTCAAAGAAACTTGGACATCCTTTTCAGAATGAAATTCTCCATGATTTAAAGTAACAAAAGTATATTTGTATGAATTTCCGTTGCCATGGTAACCATTATTCATGTACATGTAAATGTAATTTTGAAAATTTTTCAAAACAGGTATTGCTTTGAATGTGTATAATTCAGTGTAAATGTGAGTTAGATATAATAACCAGGCAGTTATGGTATTATTTGTAAATCTTATACACCCAAATAATCTTACGCTCAATTTTAACTCTTCAGTACATGGTTTGCCATAGACTTATGATTGATATCAATCGTAAGATCAATTTCAAGCTTTATGTTACAGGGCCCAGGCATGATTATTATTCTTTATCTTTATATCTTTTTGAAATCTTCATTTGTTATTTGCGCCGACACTTTGGAACTCTCTTCCTTTCCACCTCGGGATGCACCATCTGTTCACAATTTCAAGAAATCTCTGAAGACATGCATGTTTACCTTAATGAAATAATTTTAGTTATGGTTATTGAAATGTTAAGATAATTTTTGAATACATCTATCATGTTCTAATTATTGTCATAACATTAATTTCAATTCTGATATCACTATTTGATTATTGTACCTTAAGTTGTTATGTTTATAAATTATGTTTACTTTGTTAAGCGCATAGAGACAATTTTGTATTTTGCGCTATATAAGCATCTTATTGTATCCCCCGGCAGTATGCCGGAGGATACTTTGGATTCAGCAGCGTTTCGCCGCCGCCGCCGCCGCCGCGTCACATTCTTGTGTGCGCTCTAGCGGTCACATTTCTCGACGAATTTCTTTCAGACTTCCTGTGGACATGTATCTTGGTAAAATCTGGACCCCTATAGTTTCTGGTGATGCTGCCCCCAGTGTTCCGTCTTTTATAGGGTAAAAGGCCATATTTTTGGGGATAGTTTGTGTGCGCTCTAGCGGTCACATTTCTCAACGGATTTTGTTCAAATTTTGTATGAAGGTGTCTCTTGGTAAAATCTGGAACCCTATAGATTTTGGTGATGCTGCCCCCAGTGTTCCGTCTTTTATAGGGTCAAAGGTCATATTTGGATAGATGTCTTGTGTGTACTCTTGTGTGCGCTCTGGCGGTCACATTTCTCAACGGATTTCGTTCAAATTTTGCATGAAGGTGTCTCTTGGTGTAATTTAAAAACCTATAGTGTTTGGTGATGCTGCCACCAGTGTTCCGTCTTTTATAGGGTCAAAGGTCATACTTGAAGGGATGGCGTGAGTTCACTCTGCAGGCCACATTTCTTGATGGATTTCTTTCAAATTTTGTATGGAGATGTATCTTGGTATAATCTACACATCTTTACTGTTTGGTGATGCTGCCCTCATTGTTCCGTCCTTTATAGGGTCAAAGCTCATTTGTCCCTTTTGTGCACTCTTACATGTACTTCTGCATTTCTTGACGGATTTCATTCAAATTTTGTATGGAGATGTATCTTGGTATAATCTACACATATTTAATTTTTGGTGATGCTGCCCTCATTGTTCCGTCCTTTATAGGGTCAAAGGTCATTTTTCCATTTCTTGCACTCTTCTGCATTTCTTGACGGATTTTGTTCAAATTTTGCATGAAGGTGTCTCTTGGTGTAATCTAAAAACCTATAGTTTTTGGTGATGCTGCCACCAGTGTTCCGTCTTTTATAGGGTCAAAGGTCATACTTCAGGGCATGGCGTGAGTGCACTCTGCAGGCCACATTTCTTGATGGATTTCTTTCAAATTTTGTATGGAGATGTATCTTGGTATATCTCTCAACACATTTCTTTCAAATTTTATATGAAGATGTGTCTTAGTGAAACCTACACATCTAAATTGTTTGCTGATGCTACCCCACTGTACCACTTTCTATACAGTCAAATGTCATATTCAGGTTGTTGTTAGGGTCAAATGTCATATTTTCGTTGCATGCATTCTGGAGGACACATTTGTTAACTCATTTCTTTCAGATTTTGTATGTAGGTCCATTATAGATTACACCTCTACAGTTTTTGGTGATGCTGCCTCTAGTGTTCCGTCTTTCATAGGATCAAAGGTCATATTTTAGTGGATGGCTTATGTGCGCTCTGAGGTCATATTTCTTCCGAATTTTCTATAAAAATGCATTATAGTCTAATCTGCACAAATCGTTTTGGTAATGCTGCTCCTAGTGCCAGGGGATACATTTCGCATTGCGCGGCACCAGCAATGCACATTTCTAGTTATTATTATTACTAGCCATCTTACCCGTATCGCGATTTTTTAAATGGAGCGTTTAGTGCATAAACGTGTTTAAGATGTGGGAATTTTAGGCAGGAAAAACAGGATATAGTACAAATTTTTTGACTTTTTGTTGCTATGAGAAGATAATCCATTGTTGTAATTGAATGAGGAAAAAATAATGAAATGAAATGTGGAACCAATTTTGTTGGGGGCGGGGGGGGGGGGGGGGGGGGGGGTGCCTGGCATAGGGTGGTGTGGTTTGTTAGGTACTTACCTCTCAGTTGAGGATTCCTTCATAGACAATATAATATAAAAAATGTATACCGGTATATAATATAAAAATTCATACGAACCTTCAAGCTGCGGTACGGCATTGCGACCAAAATGTGGCGCATATCCATCGGCAGTGCGACTAACTAAACATGAATGAAAAGTCTTAATTTCAAAATTCATATTCATACGAACCTTCAAGTTGCGGCGCATATCCATCGGCAGTGCGAATAAGTGAACATGAAAATTCATATTCATACGAACCTTCAAGCTACGGCGCATATCCATCGGCAGTGCGAGTAAGTGAACACGAAAAGTCTTATAATATAAAAATTCATACGAACCTTCAAACTGCGGGTTCCGACATGAGGCGATGAGAGATGTTTTTTTTTACAGCGGCGCGCGGATGTACAGCACTGTTGATTTCCTATGCGCGCGGAGAAGTTTATAATCGATTATGTTCATGATCGACTGTATGTGTTATGAAACAGTGTTTATTTTTACCTTTGACCCCAGTGATGACCCCAGTGACGTTTTAAAAAAAAACAACCCCTCAAGGGCAATTCTGGGGTCCCCCTACATACACCATCCGAGTTTGGTGAAGATCTGTCGAAGGATCTAGGAGGAGTAGGGGAACAAACAGACAGACAGACGAACAGACAGACAGACAGACGAACAGACAAACGGTTCTCGAATTATAGTATGATAGTATGATTATGTCACTATGTTTTTAATTGTGCCTAGCGATGTCTTTAATAAATTCTTTCTAACTGGAACAACCAATATTAGCTTGCTCATGTTGAGTGAAATATGCTGAGAGGAGATATTTCTATGAATATGTGATTCATACATACATGTTCATGTAACTTTAGAGGTACATGTATGCAACAAATATATGAATAATACAATCTACCACTCTGATAATAATGTGATAAATTCCTTTTTATATCCAATGTCCTAACCTCAGTTGCTTTATTGTACTGTGATGGTAAGCTGTAGGCACTATGATTTGAACATCGAATATATTTGAACATTTGAAAATTTGATGTGAACATAGTCGTGATGGGACGTCATTAACAATTTTTTTACGGATTATATGTATACAGTATTAACAAAAAGGTTTAACGGTACAAGAAAGCAAAATTAGTCTGTTGTCAAATTAATTGGATGATCTTTTGTCCCTCATATTTGGGGGTGAAATACTTGTTCAGATTTTCATTTAATTCACCCCCCCCCCCTCTCCCCCATGACACATGTACATGTAATCACTTGTTTGTTTATTAAAGAGTTGCTCTTTGATCACTGATTGATATAGTATGCTGAAGTATTTAATGATCGCCTCTGAAGTGAGTTTATGTATGATTATAATTGTAGAAGGCTTGGAACTATTATCAAATTGTCCCTTGTTTACAGAAACACCCTGCCAGCATCATAAGATTTGTCTTATTTTCTTCCTCCTCCTTGTCCCTCTGCAGACCTCTATGATTGGTCCAACCCTGACCAGAAATGGAAGAGTCATCGGGTTAGTGGTCGTCAGCTGAGGCGGTCCAACAGTATGCCTACAGGGAGCCTGGTCCAGCTGAATGATGAAGGTATCGCTCTCTTCCGCTACGGGGAACTACTCTTTGCCATTAAAGAGAAATGTCCCCATTTAGGTGAGAAAAATAGATGATTTTAAAGGGAAGCTTGAGTTCTGGGAAAGGTAAAAACTAATTTGTGAGCTTTCTCATTCTTTTTATGTTAGTTAGGAACGTTATCATTGTTACGGGTCCTGCTCACACCATCATCACCATCATCCAGCGATGAACAAGGTACAAAAGAACGAGGCGAAGTCGTGGTCGTAGGTTTAGAAAAACTCTATTCTTCCTCTTCGGCGTCCATTTTACAACTCGTCCAACATCAACTCGTCCCTCGTCACACTCCCCTCCATAAAAACATACTTATGAGTGTAACGAAAGAAGTATGTACATAATTAAATCATCCCTATCGATATCGTACATCTATGACAAATTTGTTCTCAGCCAATCAGATTCAAGGATTTCAGTAGCTTGTAACCACTATCGTAACTCGTTATTGATAGCAAGTTTATGAAACAGGGCCCAGAACTCAACTTTATCTTTGACACTAAAGGGCTGGTCACACTTGGACGGTAACGATAACAATATTTTTCATTAAAGGTCCACCCTGCACCTGTCTTAACGATGAACATACACAAGTATACTTACTTGTACACACAACATTTTAGGGTGTACCTTTAATTGAAAATCTTAATCACGTTATTGCTATTGGACAAGTCTGACCAGACCGGACCAGGCTGAGATTCAAATGATACACAGTGGAACCTGGTTATAACAAACTTCTTAGGACCTTAGAAATAATTTCTAATTGATACCTTGTTGTATGAGGGCTAGAAAACCTAAAAATAGAAATAAGTTAGGCTGACAAAATTACGTTGTTATAACACACAAATTTGTTTTGGTAATGTTTTTTTTAACATGATCCCATTGTACCAGTTTCCAAAGCTGCCTAAAACTACATGTAGGTGATCAGTTTATAGTTTAAAGGGCCCCTGTCATCAAAATGCAAGTGGTTACCTGTTGTAGCTGTAGCTGTAGCAAGTTTTTTAACTGGATGAGGATCAAATGATGCACAGTGAAAATTTGTTATAACAAACTTCCTGAGACCTTAGAAATAACCTCTTATATTGATACCCTGTACAGGGCAAGAAAACCTCAAAATATTGAAAGAAGTGGAGTTGACAAAATTACATGTACGTTGTTATAACACACACATTTGTTTTGGTAGTGTGTATTTTTTAACTTGATCCCATCGTACCAGTTTTCAAAGCTGCCTAATACTAGGTGCTCAGTTAAAAACAAAATGCAGTGTGTCCCAACTTGAGAATTTATAAGGCCAAATAAAATTAATTCTTGCGCCAGTATCTTGCTATTGTGTGATATGATTCTATAAATGTGAAGTGAAGTAGCGCCACCTGGCGTCGCCCTCTTGGCCATGGTAATAAACTCCATCACAGATCATACCTCAAAGTCGTCCAGTATTTTCCTTTATTTAATTAACCCTTCGTTATTTAACTAACCCTTGGCGCTGGTTTCTCGGGTTACAGCAAGGTTTTTTGCGTGTCACATCTGTGTATCTTGTAATACACAGATAAGTGAGCAATGTAGGATGTGTGTGGTGCACAGCTAATGTTTTTCATTCCCACTTGCCATTCATAAACATGTAAAAAAAAATTGTTTAAAATGCCATGGTAAACCAAGGCAGTTTTCCAAGACATGTGTGAACTAGCCTTTACAGTTTCGACCCTGTGTTAGCCTGCTGCATCAAAGAGGTGCTGCACTGCATTCACGATGAGCATGTGCTGCTGAATACTATAAAAGAAAGAAGAAATGGTTAGGACATATACTACAACATGTCCTTATGATTACAGTTATGGAAGGTCGGCTCCTTGGAAAGAAATCATAAGGAAGACCTCTGACTCATAGGTTTCTTTGATGATATCATTGCAGAACGTGGAGTAGTAGGGTACAGAGATATGAAACCGATGGCTCCAGATCATAGCAGTTGGAAAGACGTTTGCTCTAGAACATTAAGTGGGTCACTGAACCTGTCACTTGACAGATCACTATTGAAGATGATGTTATGATATTTAACCATTTCGTTTTCTTGTCACCTCTGAACTTGGTATCCTAGGAGGCCCTCTGCACATGGGTGATATAGAGGTCTTGCCTGACATGTCTATCTGCGTCAAATGTCCCTGGCATAAATGGTGCATCGATCTGACCTCTGGAGAGGTCACATTGCCCAAGGGTCGTAAAGAGGTCAGCACCGTGACCTTTCCCACCAAGATCGACAAGAGCGGGAGCATCTTCATTGGGTTTGAGAACTTCAGCGGGAAGTATTTTTCAGGTGATGGAGATTTTTAAATGCTACGGTATGTCATTTAAAGGTCCATGCCACTACCCATGGTCCAAACAGAGTAAATTGTCCTTGCAGCATCCAAGGGGAATGGTTTTGGGAGACCTTTTTGTGAGTTGAAAGGATGTGTATGTATTGACCTATTTATTATTTCCGTCAATAACCTCGTCAGGGAAAATTCAATTTGTTATCTATTCGTTCTGAAGTCTCCTACCCATGGTATTAACACTTTAATGTATACGGTGTAATGCACCAGCGAAAACACATGGCATTTATCTGTTGCTACAATGTATGTCAATGTGTTGGCACACACGCCAACATCTAGCTAGCCCCTTTACCTCCTTGATCTGGCCTGTGCTGTTCCATACATAACCAAAACTCCTTAAACGGTGTTTAAAGATAAATTTGAATTCTGGTCATGTGATTACATTGTGAATGAAATTGCCTCAAAGCAATTGGGAAAGGTTAATCATGTCTACATAAGAATTGGTCTATACTGTGAGGTTTTGGAACCCTCAAAAATTTGAAATTGGCTCAATCTCGCGAAGAAGCACATGGACTGCACACAGAAATAGGTATATGGGACTACACACACATGTATCATGAATGTTTGGCCTTAAAACTTCAGATATTTCTTGTCATATTTCAAATATAAGGGCATTTAAACTTTTAAAGAGAAAACCTTATCAGGGGCATTTCTACTACAGTGTATTTTCTTCTTACAAACTGACATAAAAGGAATCAGAAGCTCAACTTATTTTCACCTTTCCCAGAACTCAGCCTTCACTTTAAATCCTGGCTGAATTTAAAAAGACCTGGGGAGTGTTTCATCAAGCGTTTTGTCAGTGATTTTCACCGACAAATTTGCTCTCAACCAATCAGATGCAAGAATTTCAGTAGCTTATAACAGTTGTCGGTGAAAATCACTGACAAAATGCTTGATGAAACGCTCCCCAGAGCAATCTTGCCACTATGATAGTCTAATTTGATCTCAGATATTTTAACACTCAGAGACTTTTTATTCATTGTAACATGTCGGTAAAGTCCTGCATTGTATGAAAACATTAACAAGAATACATGAATATATGAAATATGAATCTGAAGCCACCAAGAAAAAAATCCAATCAATCTTGCGAAGAAATTGCTCCTGGGGCCTGCAACATAAATCAATCTTATGATAAGTCTATGGGAAACCATGTACTGAAGATTTACTGAAGATTTACAATAGATCATAAGATTGATCGTGTCTCTTTATGTTACAGGCCCCAGGTAACATAATCCATAATTCCATATCATGAAATAAAAGCCACAAGATGCATTGTGAATATTTAACTACTGAAGAAAGTAATTTGAAATTTTGTAAATTCTTCTCACTTCAAGAACTTTTTGTGTGCTTTTGCCTTTTACTGGATGAAATATTGCTGTACATTAAGGCATTACCTTTTTTTTTAAGGACATACAAAGTACTGAGTTCAGCAATTACTGGATAGGTTAGAGGATCTAAACATCCTCCCCATCGGTATAAAGTAAGATAGTAATATTTTTATGAACCATGTCTGCATATACATTCCTGTATGTTCATGCTGGAAATGAGCATTTGATCATGTCTTTTTTAAAGGAATTAATCTAATATATATAGATTTGGTAAAAATCCTTTTTTTTAACAGTTCTTCATTTACAATTTTCACTGCAGTTTGACTGGAAGTTTGTAGATTACATAATGCGCCGTTGTAATGAATTATTGCAGGTTTTCACAATGTACAAATAGAAGTTTTTTTCTTTCTTTTTGTTTTTAAACATTTCATCAGCCCAAGAACTGTCACAAAATTATGTGTAAGAACTAAAATTTAGATTCTTTTATTTGTTTCCGACTTTCCGTCCATATATTTTTCATTGTGCTGTTGTACTCTTTAATATCTATCCATCGAAATGCCTGTCTATTTTATATCAGTAATTGAATTGTGAGAGTCACATCTGTGTTCTAGGGCTGGGACTAAAATCTGGGTACTCGGGTCCCGGGTCAAAAAATTAGATACCCTTTACCCCAAAATACACAGTTTTTAACATGTGGGACTGATCATGAGGAAAGAGTTTTAAAAGTGGCTTAAAACCCATTAAATTTGTAATTGTTACAAGTGATATCATTCATCAATAGCAATTAATTATCAACACTTCTAAAATCTTCCTTCATGATGTTATTTTCCATCATTTTGGACTCAAATAGTCCATTTCCCGACCTGATTTTATGCTACAGATCCACAGAGCATCATAAGGTCACATTCAGAACACACATTTAGGCATAATTTTCTGGTATTTTACATGAACAGTGTACATGTACTTAATCCTACATTATTACTTGTAGTTCATCTATTAATATATTGTCTTTATCTCTGTATCCTTTCTTTTTATATTTCTAATTCATCATTCTTTATCATATTGATTTCATTTTCTTCTTTTTCAGTCTTTTTTAAAAGTCTTTTTATAGCTTATATATATGTATCTTGTTTCTCTGAAATAGCCCACATGTGCTTGTATAATGTATTGAGCCTACTACATTGCCTTATTATTGATCATTTCAGATATATTTAGTCATATTCCTTTGGAGCTGCATAACAACCTTTTGTTTCTATATGAAGCCAAATAATTTGCCAAGACCCAATGGAAAAAAAAAAACATAAATAGACGTGTAATTGATACATGCACATATTACTAGTCAAAATCATTTTAATTCCTAGACTTCTCGTAATATATAGTGTAAGAATAAAGTTTCGCTGTGTACATAATTTTAAAGATTTTAAACCTATTTTTATCAGATCCCTTAAACATCATCATAGTGCCTTCATTTTACCATGAACATGTAAATAAACAGAGCTATTGTACATATATATGTTGTATGATATTGTAAATATGTATGTTACGTACAGGTTTGACAGTCTTTTCAGTACATGTATTATATTTCATCCTACTTTTTTCTACAATTAAGTCTTTGCTGAAAAGTGTGATATTCATTTTCTTAAAAATCATGTTTTTGATTGCAACTATCTTGTACGTTGATGTGAGCTAGCAAAACTAATCAACGACGTTTTGCCTTTCATGATATTTGTTGTGCCTTTCATGATATTTGTTGTGCTTCAAGTTGCCTTAAACTGACCTAAATATGGCCATCTTTTGACAATTTTAAAAACGACTCTCCATCTGGGCGTTGTGGCGTGCGCCTGTAATCCAGCTAACAGTGGAAGTTATTAACTGATTCAACGGACCAAAGATCGAGACTGAGTCACGTCTTTCGGAAGGTGACGTTAAAGGTCGGTCCCCAGACGTAAAAAATCATATCTGATTGATAAAAGTCTGTAAAAACCCTATTACTCACACATAGTTGAAGTAGGTATATTTCCCTAGTGAGTTGTTTGCTAAAATTACAAATATAATGCAACTTTCTCTAATTATAATCTTATTTGCATCAAATAGTTAGGAATGATCTTAAGATGGCGCTGTTCTATTCTACCAGTTTAAGGCAGCTTTAAAGTGGTCATCAGCTGTTAAGATGCTTAAAATGGCTTCTAGTATATCCTTTTTCATAAAAGAAAGAAAGAGAGAGATATTCCATAGACATACATGTATTTGCAGATTATCGAAGATTATTTTACAAAATATTACACGATTCTTAGAAAAAAATTGTAGAAATATAATGGAGACAATCGTCATAGCCCAAACTTTTAAAAATTATAATAATTTTTAAAATTATTCTTCTTTTACTTCTTGGCCCCCACATGGTAAATACAACATCTCTGTTGTGATTACTCGTCAAAAGTCGCCAGCATTCCTGGAATGTCCAATGTCTTTTTAAAGATAAAAAAATCTTTACCGTCAGTTTTTCTTGGAGAGTGATAGTCTTTATATATTTATATACAGACTCATTACGTGTATTTATGAAGGTGCAACTACTTACATTTCTACCTGTATTTTATTACGAATTTATATATCTTTAATCCTAAAGACATCGAAAGAAATTGTAAACTCCTACATTTCTTATGTGTAATTAACACAAATTTAAACTGTAAACATATATTCGAATGGTCATGTTGTTTTTCTTTTACATTAATGCATACACTGCGTAAATCATTCACTGTTTAGCTATAGAGCTTGTTATGTGAGATACATATGAGTTCACTGGCCCAAAGGCCTTGGAAACGAGCATTAGCGAAAGAGACATATGAGGAATTGGGAGTGATTTTACAAACGCAGTTGGTCTTAAATGCCCCCTCCCCCCCCCCCCCTCCCCCCCAATGAGCTATGATACTGTGCATGTATGTGATCAGTGAAAGTGTAGAGATTAACTAGCACACTTCTACTATCAATTGGTTTGGCAAAGAGTTAAAACCCGTCTCACGCGAGGCGCCATTTCGATTGGGTCATTTTGATTGCGTCTCTACCTGCGCTGATCGAGTCTGTGAAGGCAGTAATTTGCACTGTTCATTTTGCAATTACTTAATTAATGATATCACTCTTTCATGACGCGCGAAAGACCGTAAAAGTCAGCGATTCTAAAGTCAATAAATGACGCCTCGTGTGACGCATGGCGTCAGATCTATAAATTGGCGTACGTGATTCAAACTGATGAGTGCCCTCTGCAGAGTATAGAGGCGAAATTTTCTCGCTCATTTCACCTGCCAACCAAGCCCCTGTTATGATAGCGGCTTCTGATTCTTGCTTTATTTTTAATCTGAATTTCGTAGAAACGTTTTATTTATTAAACTTTCACCGCAGTCCTGGGACTGAATTGACACGGATTTTAATCTCAAAATGTACATACAAGAAATACTTCCCATCATAGTATCCTATTAAATTATACAATATAAACACCACAATTCAACTGAGCGTTTAATTTCATATAGGATGACACCAGTCAAACACTAAAATAGGGTATTAAGTTGGGAGGATAAAAGTAGAAATATTGATGAGTAGATAGTCGTTTAACAGGAACGCAGTATTCTACAGTATGTATAGGGCTTATGGATAATATTGTTTTTTATGATTGTATTTATTTACCTATAACATGCTACAATATACATTATGATATTTACAATATTTACAGGAAGACATATAATGGTCAGAAAAACAAGAAAAAAACAGGTAAAATGGAACCAGAAAAAAGCACAAGTGCTAGTCAGGTCGGCCCCATATTTAAGATTTGCTTATGAAAGTTATCATTCGATATAATAAATGTATAAGCATATGATTATACCCCCGCCAATCAGTCGATGGTTGGGCGGTCGGTCGGTCCGTTGCAAATCTTGCGGATCGAACTACTTCCTCAGTTTTTGACCGAAAGTCATGAAATTTGGTACACACATTGGTCTTGGTGGGAAGAAGTGCAAGACATATTTTTCGGATGAGTCGGAATCTGCGTTGCCATGGTAACGGCATATTTATGGCAGAAAATCAAGGAAAACAGCTTGCGGATCGAACTACTTTCTCAGTTTTTGACCGAAAGTCATGAAATTTAGTACACACATTGGTCTTGATGGGAAGATGTGTAAGACATATTTTTCGGATGAGTCGGAATCTGCGTTGCCATGGTAACGGCATATTTATGGCAGAAAATCAAGGAAACAGCTTGCGGATCGAACTACTTCCTCAGTTTTTGACCGAAAGTCATGAAATTTGGTACACACATTGGTCTTGATGGGAAGATGTGTAAGACATATTTTTCGGATGAGTCAGAATCTGCGTTGCCATGGTAACGGCATATTTATGGCAGAAAATCAAGGAAACAGATTGCGGATCGAACTACTTCCTCAGTTTTTGACCGAAAGTCATGAAATTTGGTACACACATTGGTCTTGGTGGGAAGAAGTGCAAGACATATTTTTCGGATGAGTCGGAATCTGCGTTGCCATGGTAACGGCATATTTATGGCAGAAAATCAAGGAAAACAGCTTGCGGATCGAACTACTTTCTCAGTTTTTGACCGAAAGTCATGAAATTTGGTACACACATTGGTCTTGATGGGAAGATGTGTAAGACATATTTTTCGGATGAGTCGGAATCTGCGTTGCCATGGTAACGGCATATTTATGGCAGAAAATCAAGGAAACAGCTTGCGGATCGAACTACTTCCTCAGTTTTGACCGAAAGTCATGAAATTTGGTACACACATTGGTCTTGATGGGAAGATGTGTAAGACATATTTTTCGGATGAGTCAGAATCTGCGTTGCCATGGTAACGGCATATTTATGGCAGAAAATCAAGGAAACAGATTGCGGATCGAACTACTTCCTCAGTTTTTGACCGAAAGTCATGAAATTTGGTACACACATTGGTCTTGGTGGGAACATGTGCAAGACATATTTTTCGGATGAGTCGGAATCTGGGTTGCCATGGTAACGGCATATTTATGGCAGAAAATCAAGGAAACACCTTGCGGATCGAACTACTTTCTCAGTTTTTGACCGAAAGTCATGAAATTTGGTACACACATTGGTCTTGATGGGAAGATGTGCAAGACATATTTTTTCGGATGAGTCGGAATCTGCGTTGCCATGGTAACGGCATATTTATGGCAGAAAATCAAGGAAACGCCTTGCGGATCGAACTACTTCCTCAGTTTTTGACCGAAAGTCATGAAATTTGGTACACACATTAGTCTTACTTGGAAGATGTGTACAACATATTTTTCGGATGAGTCGGAATCTGCGTTGCCATGGTAACGGCATATTTATGGCAGAAAATCAAGGAAACAGCTTGCGGATCGAACTACTTCCTCAGTTTTTGACCGAAAGTCATGAAATTTGGTACACACATTGGTCTTGGTGGGAAGATGTGCAAGACATATTTTTCGGATGAGTCGGAATCTGCGATGCCATGGTAACGGCATATTTATGGCAGAAAATCAAGGAAACGCCTTGCGGATCGAACTACTTCCTCAGTTTTTGACCGAAAGTCATGAAATTTGGTACACACATTAGTCTTACTTGGAAGATGTGTACAACATATTTTTCGGATGAGTCGGAATCTGCGTTGCCATGGTAACGGCATATTTATGGCAGAAAATCAAGGAAACAGCTTGCGGATCGAACTACTTCCTCAGTTTTTGACCGAAAGTCATGAAATTTGGTACACACATTGGTCTTGGTGGGAAGATGTGCAAGACATATTTTTCGGATGAGTCGGAATCTGCGATGCCATGGTAACGGCATATTTATGGCAGAAAATCAAGGAAACGCCTTGCGGATCGAACTACTTCCTCAGTTTTTGACCGAAAGTCATGAAATTTGGTACACACATTAGTCTTACTTGGAAGATGTGTACAACATATTTTTTTGATGTGTCAGAAGCTGCGTTGCCATGGAAACGGCATATCTATGGCAGTAAATCAGGGGAAAATCTTGCGGATCGAACTACTTCCTCAGTTTTCGACCAAAAGTCAAGAAAGGCTGTTGTCACGGGGCGGGGGTATTAATCATCATCTTCAGTGATATTTCTAGTTTAAACTAACATTAACAATAGTTATCACATGTACGGTCAACAAAATTAATCTTTCCTTTGACTATGTTTTCCATTTCCTTGACGGATATCATTGCTGTAAAGAACTCTATTTTATTTTGTTGTTGTTTTCTCCAAGTTTTTAGGGGGGAAGGATAGAAAGAGAGATTATAAAAAAAGGAATGAAAAATATGAACTGCAGTGTTGATGAGTAAACCGAGTCGTCCCCTCATAAGCCTATTCCACACTGTATAATTACTATAGTGGAAGTAATTAAAATACGAACCTTGCTTCCGACATAAATGGGACGGTAAAAAAATTGGCAATTTTTATGGTATTTATACTATAAGGAACCTCAATTAGAACAACATTACGAGCTCAATATGCCGTTATCTCTTCGTCGGCACATAAACTAAAAAGTAGAATTACAGTTTCAGTTGTGCTTCTGAAATGTCTAGCCCACCGCACACTATACGATCGGTCTGGGATCCGAATTTAAAAAAAAATGTAATTTAGCGTTTGATATTAAAAATATATTGAAGTTCAGAATAGTACAGAGATAGTAAAATCGAAAACAACCCCGGCCTATTGCGAGCTTTCTAGTCAGAGAAAAAGCCATATCGGCTCTGAGTCGTAGTGACGTCAGAGCAGTCCTACGATTGTCTACAATTTGAACTGATTTGGCCCTTTCCGGGTATGATGGCGACAGCTCACTAAAATCCTATGTTTGGTTTTCATATTATTGTTCAGAACCTGAATCAGGCAGATTTTAGTTGTTCAAATGAACATATTCCAAAATCAGATCGTAGTCGATCGTATAGCTTGCGGTGGGCTTTATAGTGCTAATATATAACTTTTGTGGGTTTTTTTTATAAAGAAAAATTGCATTTATTGCATTCAGTCAGCTTGTAAATAAAGCTTAAACCTGTTAGATAACACTTTTTGAGAGTTGCAGTTCGCATCGATCTTGACTAGGTCTTAATGATGTCGCAGAGTTCTTGTGGGGAAACGTTGCCACCCGTGATCACCACGACCACCTTCTTATCCACGACGTCGGGGACCTTACCGAAGAGAAGTGCCCCAAAGGCTGCAGCCCCCGCTGGCTCCACCACCAGGCCGGCATGGTAGAGACGGGATACTGCAGCTATGATCTCGTCCTCGCTCAATAGCAGGATGTCTTCCACGAACTTGTCAACGTGGCGGAAGGCATTGGAACCTATTTTTTAGAGAATGCGATTATGATTTACTTGGAATAATCAGCAGGGTCGAAACGAATGAATGGCTTGAGAAAAACCACCTGACAGTAAATGAGTTTTTAATAGCTTTAGGGTTAGGGTTATTATATAGTGCTTTTGGTCGAAGGTTGTTAACCAGCTGACTACTGAATTCTCTCATCCCCAAAGGCATAATTCCAGGGACCAGCCGGTTTCCGTGGACAATGGGTTAAGAATTAGGTTAGTGGTTACGAAATAGTCAGTGGAGCAAAAATATCGCCGTAGCATGTGTATCTTCACCCAAGTAGAGGACCAATGGGCTTATAATCAGCCGTCTCCAATGACATCAAGAATATGTGATCATATAGTTACGTTAATATTTGAACCCCAAATTTAAACCTGCATAGAATCTCATGAAGATGAAAAGAAGATGTAGCAAAATATAACTTACCTGCAAATGGAGGGGATAGTCCTGACGCGATAGAGTGTACAGTAGGATCTGTTGCCGGTTCACCTAACTGCTTGCTCTGGTACATGCAACAAGCTGATAGAGAGATTTACAAACATTATTATTCAACCATAAGCCGTTCAAGTTCAAGATGAGGGGCCGAAACGGCCGGCCGGCCACTTTCCAATTGGAGAAACAAAATATCTTGAAATTAAGTTGTTGTTGTTGTTTTGTTTTTTGTTTTTTGGGGGGACCAAAAATTGTCATATTCGAGGAAAAAAACAACAACCCCACGCCCTAAAGGTTTGCTTTACGTTCTTAAATACTTATAATGAATCGTGCACTTAACTGATGTAATAAAAATCTTCATAAAATTTTCATATTAAGCTTGTCCACAGGAATCCCCAGTTCCTGTTGAATATGTTCGATTCTGCACAGGGTTTTTTTCAAGAGGTCTACAAAAAAATGGGGGGCACGCACGATCGCACGCATGTACCTTGTTCAGGTTCAACCCCATAGATTCTTGTATGAGATTTGCCTGAAAGTTTCACAGCAGCGGCTATTCCGGCCAGTAAACCTCCGCCCCCACAGCATACGACAATCACATCAGGATCAGGCACTTCTTCAAGAATCTCCAAACCTGTACTGCAATATTCGGGGAAATAATGAAATTCTTGGGTAGAAGATAGACAGTTCCTATAGAACCAGTGATGCTTAACAAAATGTTTGCCGAGAGCCGAAGGGCGTTCACTCGTTTTAATTAACACAGATTTAATGCCTTCTATGTAACTTCCAAAACGCGACTAAATTTAATAGAAAGCTCAAATCAGTAATCTATAGTTTGATCAATCTTTAAATTATTTATATCGTCTGTTCACTGTTTTCCATGCATGTGTGCGTGTGCGTGTGTGTGTGTGTGTGTGTATTTTGGAATAGCGAAGATGATTACTTTGGCCCAAAAATTGCAAGAAACGAAGCCGTCGAACTCTATTTTTAAAGAAGTGTTCCCTTTTTATCTTAAAGGGATACTCTACCGCAGATTGTGGACGTTTTTATGCCGCGAGAGGGCACCATGATCGTTACCTGATCATGCCGTTGCCCCGCGGGGCTCACACTTCGGACAGACTGGTCGCCGCACAACATGCACGCTCCGCCTACGCTCGAGCTCTCGTGCGAGATTCGATCGGTCGGCTTCGTGCGGTCGAAATGTTATCCCACTTAGTCCAACGGACGCGTTCGACGCACGAAGTTTGTGTACGAGTGAATGGGGCTTACGCAATCCCGACTTTCCCCACGGCGGCCTGGTGGCGTATCCCTTTAACATTTATCTTGATATTGTAATAGTCATGAGTCCCAAGGATATTATGGTCAAAAGACATTACGCGCTGAATATTATTCAAAGGGCAATCCGACCTTGATAATAAGATGATTTATTTGAAAGCAGAAAGATAAGAGCAACAGGATCGCGAAAGTTTGAAAGAAATCGGACAAGGAACAAGAAGGTTACGGATGTTTGAATAATGAGATCGTTACATCTATGCGAATCTCAAATTGGCAATTCGGTGAGTCGATTGTGACATACTTGCGGACAATATCATTAATTTGCGGTTTTCTCCGAAGCGCCTTTACCCTCGGGGTAGTACTCAACATATATTGGAGATAGCTTAGTGTTATAAGTCCTTATGAAAGAAAACGATCCGCTACTGAGTAATACATTTTGAAGAAAAAAATATGGCATTTTAGTCATTTTGTGTATTGGAGCAAATGGGGTGTTGTGCGCAACTACATCTCCTGCAGTGACATTCACTATTCGGCCAATTTGAAATTCCCATATGAGTGATTACAACTTTTAAAAATTCAGAACTTTTGTTGTTAAAAAATAGATTATGAAGGTAAGGGACAATGGGCACGTACCCTCCCCACCACCACCTCATCGAATGACAAAAAAAGGAACGAAAAGGAGAAATAAAGAGAAAGGGAGAGGGGAAAAGGGGAACGTGAAAATTGGAACCGCCCCCCACCTCCCATCTCATACAGTTAATCGGTAACCCACTAGTTAGAGTTACCTTCCGTGTCCACATATCACATGGAAGTCATCAAAGGGATGTAGATAGTGCATGCCTTCATTGGCTACATAACGGTCAACTGCAGGCTGAAGATCCCTAGCGGGCACGCGTTCAACTTCAGTTCCATAGCCCTGTGCAAGTATTAATATAGAATTAAGTGAAGCCATCAACAGTTTTGGTTAATGTACTTTTTAGCGGGTCCGCGCGCTATTCATAAGGACCGCTATTCATAGAAAACCGCTATTCATTTAACACGCGTTATGAATAGAGGTCCTTATAAATAGTTATGAATAGTGGTCCTTATGAATGCATGGAGGTCCTTATGAATAGCGAGGTAAATTTGTCTATGGTTTGCTCACTATTTAGAAGGACCGCTATTCATACAAAACCGCTGTTCATTTAGTCACGCGTTATGGATAGCGGTCCTTATGAATAAGTGGTCCTTATATGAATAGCGGTCCTTATGACTAGAGAGGTTACCCCCTTTGTATAGGTCATTACATACAATTGGGAAGTTATGTCACATAATTACGACTGACTCCTAGTCAGTCTTCGGAGTCGTGTCTTTCGGATAGTTACGTTATTGCCAAATAATAAGATCTGGGCCCCGTTTTTTTTATAGCTTATATAAATTATCGTAACTCGTTATTGATACAAATTACATGAAACTAGGCCGTTATTGACACAAGCTTTTAAACACCATTATACACACATCGAACGCACACGAACACGCCTCCCACACACCCATAGCACACACCCACACGCGTACACGGACGCCCGCGTTTGGTGTAATCAAGGAGTTTATAACTAGTGATACAAGACAAGTAATATTTTCCATCACAAGTCATATGCAATTATTATGATACACCGTTGTAATAAGCTTTGCAGAAATGAAGCGATTGTAATTTTTTTCTTCAGCAAAATATATTTTTCAGCAAAATATATTTTGCTGAAGTATTATTTTGAACCGAATTTCCCACAAAAGGCATGATTATTTCCTACTTTCATGATATCCTCCCTGATACGTGGGGCTGTATCGGGCATGAGGACCCTGGACTTCAGACCTCGTTGCTGCATAGCAAAGGAGAAGGCCTTCCCGTAATTCCCCGCTGACATGGTAATTACTTCTGGTTGGACATCTTTAGGAATGTGAGCCAGTTGGTTAGCAAGCCCTCTGATCTTGAAAGATCCTGTTTTTTTATATCACATGATCACAGAATGATAGAATTAAACCAATCATAAAACATGTATTGAAGGTCCTGCGATCAGTGAGTCCTGGTAATTCATTGAAATGACGATACAAAGTTATGAAACTTTCTTTCGATGGGTCACCACTCACAAAATAAAACTCACACCCGGATTGGATATAACCAGATAAGAGACACACGATAGATTATGGCATTTGCCAGGAAATTGGCTCAGGTGTAACAGAACTAATGATCAAAATATACGCAGTGAATTAATTTTCAATTTCGTGAAGAGCTGTTACTTAAAATAGATCAGGAAATCAAGAAAGCCATAGTTAGCATATATAGGTGGGTAAATTATTGGCATATAGACGCGTATCACAACAACAAAAAATCGAGAGACCAGTGGATCAGGCACAAGTCGAAATCGGATATAATAAGCTGTCAGATTCAGCCTTCTTCACTATTATGATTATTATTTTGTTTGAAAAATTGTGTGGGATGATACTCAACAAGTTACCAGGTCCTCTGTAGCAACTAGCAATTCACCTGTTGTCTGTGTGTTTTCCAGCTTGAGACTCAGATCGCACGCAACGTCCATCCTCAGCCAGTCTTGTGCATGGTGCACCATAGGCGTCCGCACGCAGAGGGTGCTCTCCTGCACAACCTTGTATGCCTTCTGGATATCTTGCATGGTTGCCAGAGGACAGTTGGGATCATATTTATACATGCTGGGTTTCTACTGGCTGTGCGAATCTTGGAACTAAGAACGAGAAAGAAATGTATCTGGGTACTTTGTATATACCAACGAGTTATTTACGTTCAAATTCTAATACCTTAGTTACACCGCCCAACGGACTCACCACCGACTCCAACTTCCAAGAGGACCAGCTAGGGCGTCGCTAGAACATTTTGAATGGGGGGAGGGTGTGTGACACCCAAATTTGCCGACAAATTTTTAGGGTGTGACACCAAAATTTGCCGACAAAAGTGCTGCACCCACAAATAATAAAAGAAAATCACAGATGTAGAGATCTTGATCATACAGGCCTATTTTCGCATGGAGGGGGCTGACGCCCTTTGCTCGAATATCAAATTTTCAATTTCTAAATATTTGCGAGCGAGAATTTTTTTTGAACTTTTTGTAGTAAACATGTACAGAATGTACAAAGAGAAGTTACATAATTATCTGGGAACCTCGCTGCCCAAATATGTGGATATTCTTCCTCCTCGCTGCCCAAATATGAAGAGGTGGTTGCCCGAATATCGGAACTTTGAAAATCCTCAGGGAAGGGGGGGGGGGGGGGGCTGCAGCCCATTGCCGAAGGGGAACGCCGTTTGCCCGAATCTCATCTTTTCAATTTCTAAATTTATATTTGCGAGCGAGCAATTTTTTTAACTTTCCGTAGTGAAAGTGTAAAGAAGTTACATAATTATCTCGGATCCTCGCTGCCTACATATGAGGATATTTTGGCTCCTCGCTGCCCAAATATGAAGATGTGCATGGTTGCCCGAATATCGAGGGGGGGGGGGGGGGGGGGCCTGCAGCCCATTGCTGAAGGGGGACGCCTTTAGCCCGAATATCAACTTTTCAATTTCTAAAAATGTTTGCGAGCGGGCGAAGCAACACCCAAATTTGCCGACAAAAATGCTGCACCCTAATCTCCCACCCCCACAAATAATAATCACAGATGTAGAGATCTTGATCACACAGGCCCATTTTTGCAGGGAGGGGGCTGACGCCTTTTGCCCGAATATCAACTTTTCAATTTCTAAATATTTGCGAGCGAGCAAAGCGAGCGAGGAAATTTTTTTAACTTTTCGTAGTGAAAATGTACAGAAGTTACAGACATACGTTACATAATTAACTGTGAACCTCGCTGCCCAAATATGTGGATATTCTGTCTCCTAGCTGCCCGAATATGAAGTGGTGGTTGCCGAATATCGGAAGTTTGAAAATCTGCAGCAGGGGACGTCTTTTGCCCGGATATCAAGTTTCCAGTGTTTTGCAAGCGAGTGAAGCGAGCGCGCCAAAAACTTGGCAAGTTTTCCTTCTTTTTCTTTCCTTCCCTTTTCCTTTCCTCTTCCTTCTCCCTCCCCCTTTTTTGCCGACAGAGGTCGATCAAATGGACACAGACACAACTACACACACGCACTCTCAAATGAATTATGAAACCGTGCTATAATATTTTCGCGTGTTCTAGAATTCGCGCGAAATCCGCGAAAATTAATGTACCGGGAATATTTCGGAATTTTTGAAATCGTAGTAGTCTCGCCCAACCCCAACTGGTCAGAGTCAAGCATGATAAAAAAACATAGACGGGCAACTAGCAGAAAACGCTTTACTTATCTGCATATTTGACGATCATAGTGTTATGGAAGCACTTGCACAATTAATGACATTTGAAGTGAATATGTACACTTACATAACATAGCCATAGGTCAGAGAAGGTATCCAATTAAACGGCTGGCTTGTTGCAGACAAAGTTGATAATTGAAGCTACATAGGAATAGTGATAGTAGGAATGCTGATATTTTCAGTGTAGTACTTAGTCGTGGGGTATTCAACACAGATGACTTCCCACAATATTAATCCTGAACGAACACATTACTAGATACTGTCGGGTCCAAAGTCTGAAGGCAATGCCTAATATAGGTTAACTTTTCAAGTTACAGTGTCATCGCTGTACAGGTAATCATTTTACCGGGAGATCCCAGCCTTATAAAATAATGGAGATTACATGCGCAGGACTTAACATAGTATACGCAATGTCTCTGTAATTAATGTGCAAGAGAGCGTAGCGACCAAACGAGTCCAGATTAGCCTACACTGTAAAAAATTGCTGTAGGAATTTACAGTAAATTACTGGCCACCCGCTGCACAGTAAATTACTGTATTTTTCACGGTATTGTACTGTTTATTTAACTGTAAATGATACTGTATTTTACTGTGCAGCCGGGTTGCCAGTAATTTACTCTACTTCCTACAGTAATCTTTCAGTGTATATGGAACATTGAAACTTTACATTTTTGAGCACTATATAGAAATCTTACTCGTTGTAGGTGTAGATCATTACATTTAAGTGTTTTGTGAAAGGAGGCAGCGAAATCCCCCCCCCCCAAAAAAAAAAAAAAAAAAAAAATTTACAGAGGAAAGCATCTTCCTGACATCCTCCCCCACCCCCTCTCTCTCACTCTCTCTCTCTCTTTCTTTCTCTCTATTTCTCTCTCTCTCTCCCTCTCTCTCTCTCCTTGCGCCACGGGCGCCTAAGACAGGCAGGGTACGTACAATATTATTTAAGAAAATCTATTATGTGACAGAGCGTAGCAAGCGTATAATTATGGCAAGCCTCTTTGCTATTTAAAATGAGTTTTTGATATCCCAAATTCGAATTCGTGATATCACAAAATGGAATTAGTGATATCACGAATTGAATTTTTGATATCACAAATTCCCATTAATTTATCACATAAATCCAATTTTTTATATCAAGAAATCGAATTTGTGATATCACGAATTGAATAATAGGAATTACTATTAGTTACCACCTGCCCCGGCCCCCACTCAGTATTATTAGGTACGCGTATGCTTGTTCCCTCCCTTTGAAAGCACCCCCCTATCTCAGGGCTGCCAAAATTTCTGAACCCCCCTATCGAGGGCTTTGCGCGGGCTTTTCCTGCATTGGAGACCCCCCCCCCTAAATTCAGAACACTGCTCAATGTACCCCCCTATCTAAGGTGAGCTCTCATTCCAACCCCATATCTCAGGACAGACACCAACCCCTTCCCAAGTAAGCTGTCATTCAATGTGTTTCTACTTTTCAAAATGAAATAATCCTGGCTGAATGAGCTATCAAAACTAGCAGGAATTTCAGGAATTTGATCCTGGGATTTGATCAATTTTTCAAGATATTTCATAACCCCCCCCCCCCTTTTTTTTTTAATTTCTCAGGTGTCGAAGAGAGAGAGAGAGATAGAAAGAAAAACACCCCCTTTTTAATGAAATCTCCGGGTGAAAGATAAAAACACCCCCCTTTTTTTACAATTCACGGGTCGGATTGTGTAGCCCAAAAAGTACCCCTTTACCGGAGATTTTGGGAACACGCATGCGGTCCCTTCGACCTCCGAGTGGATTTGCAAAATTTGGTGGCTGAGGTTCGCCGAATGTACGCCAGTATACACTTTGACTTTGTTGATGGGTGGTGACTGATGAGCTGAGTGAGTAAGCTCTGTGCCTCGCATGCATGTCATTTTGAAGTCGAGATCCAACTTATTTTGCATGTCGTCATATTTATTTTATCCAAGCCCGATGAAAAAAACAAGAACCCCAATTGCAATGTAAAGATAGAACATGATACATTTACTAACACTGACATGACTGAACACTGAATACAAATTGCTAACATGTTTTTTCCTCACCACGCCACGCTCTCTGACATGTCTAATCAATTACTTTTTCAAAATAATTTTTTTCAAGGGTGGGGACACACAAAGTTATGACCTGGATATGGCAATTTTTTTTTTTTTTTTTTTTTGGGGGGGGGGGGGGGGGATGTGCCTCTTGTTATCCCCTTTGAATGGCTACTGCTTACAAAGGGATGTTTCAATAATAAAATATCTTTTTCAGAAGAATTTTTTCAAGGGTGGGGACACACCCCAATTGCAATGTAAAGATAGAACATGATACATTTACTAACACTGACATGACTGAACACTGAATACAAATTGCTAACATGTTTTTTCCTCACCACGCCACGCTCTCTGACATGTCTAATCAATTACTTTAAGGGGAGGGATGTTTCAATAATAAAATATCTTTTTCAGAAGAATTTTTTCAAGGGTGGGGACACACAAAGTTATGACCTGGATATGGCAAAATTTATTTAATAAATAATCGCAACAAAACAAAACCTATATTGGGTTTACTTTTTTTTATACACGACCAGGACAGGGGAACCAACCAGTAAAAATATATCTATTTCTGCAGTTTCGAGAATAATAGCGCCGCTAAGGCGTGGGTCTGCCGCCTTTGACGGCCTTTCTAGTTCTCTCTCTCTCTCTCTCTTCGACACCTGAGAAATTAAAAAAGGGGGGTTATATGAAATATCTTGAAAAATTGATCAAATCCCAGGATCAAATTCCTGAAATTCCTGCTAGTTTTGATAGCTCATTCAGCCAGGATTATATCATTTTGAAAAGTAGAAAAATAAAAACATCTCTTCCAAGGTATTGTAATGACAGCTTACTTGGGGGGGGGGGGGGGGGGGGGGGGTTGGTGTCTGTACTGAGATATGGGGTTGGAATGAGAGCTCACCTGAGATAGGGGGGTACATTGAGCAGTGTTCTGAATTTAGGGGGTCTCCAAGGCAGGAAAAGCCCGCGCAAAGCCCGCGATAGGGGGGTTCAGAAATTTTGGCAACCCTGAGATAGGGGGGGGGGGGGGTGCTTTCAAAGGGAGGGAACAAGCATACGCGTACCCTAAAGTAATACTGAGTGGGGGGCCGGGGTATGCATGCAAAAAGATCAAGCGCATGCATGCGCGCCTGCACAGTTAGATGTGATGATAACGTCATCACGGAATACGGGAAATAATCAGGGGTAGATTTAGTGCATGCGCACAAATATCAACAACAATGCAAAACATAAAAACAACAACAGCGACATAATTAGGACCTCATTCACGGAATACGGGAAATATTCAGTGGATGGACTGTCAGTGAATAGATCGATAAGTCGCATAATATAATTACATCAAATAATATACACTATAAATATACATTAAATCATTTACTTTGCACACATGCTGTTGGCATAATGAGTGAGAGTTAAAATCAAAAGTTAAAAAGAATCACTAGAAGACTAATATGCATGACGACCCACACTTATACTGACAATTTTCTTCAAGGTTTTAATATTTTTGCTTTCAGTATTTCTTTTTTCTTTCAGCATACCCTCCCCCTCTTTATTTCTGTCTATATATTTGGTTTCTACCAATCTCTTGCGCACCAGTGCATGGTGTGCCCATTTTCACATCGGTATTTTTAAAGATTAATATTGATCTCAATTTCTTTGTCATTGCATCCTGGCGTTATGTTTGTAAAAAATTATGAGACCGACAGGCCCACGAGAACCATTTTAAGAAATAGGCCTATACCTAAAAGGGAAAATTTTGGTCTTGTATTGGCCATACGTCTAGTGAACCCTTTAAAAATCTGTCGAATGGCTCGGAAGACCTGGTGGGCTGTCAGTATATCTCTCTCTCCCCTTCATTTTCTCCCAAATCCAAATACATTTAATTCCTATATGTTTTTCAACTCCAATATCTGCCTTCTTTCATATAGAATAAGATATTAAAGTTTTAATAAGATATTAAAACTTAAAAAAAAAAAGTTTATTTCTGTTGTGACATAATGACCTTGATTCCTTAGTTGTATATAGGCTTGTTTCGTTTCGGGCTTTAATTATCTCATAATTACATGATAGTAATATAATCTAAAACTAACATGAATCTCTCTGTAAAGACATTTAAATTGAATTATCACTATGGTCAAGAATTAACGATTGATTAGATAATGGTATAGTATAGATACAGTAGATTTTTATTTGGTGTCAAATAATACCCGGTAGAATTTTGCAAATACATTCAATTCGTTGTGAAACTGACATAGCTTGAATTAAAAGAAAAAGGAGAAGGGATTTTTAAATGAGAAAGAAAAGAGGAAAATAAAGAAGAGAAATAGAAGATGAAGAACAAAGAAGAAGAAGGAGAAGAGAAAGAAGGAGAAAGGAAGAAATAGATAGATAGTATAGAGAGAAAGAGGGAGAGAGATCTTTAAGGAAGACTGGAAGGGGGATTTCTAATTATAATTCAACATTATGATATCCAATTTGCTTTACAAGTAAATTGGCACACTTGAATACAATCACTTGAGCAGGAATTGTAAATTTCAAAGCTTTATGAGATTCGAAAGAAATGATCTACCTAAATTTGAATATAACATCCATTCATGGAGGAGCTGATGTTAGATTTACAGAAGTTGATGGTTATAGCTCAAAGTATGACAAACTTATGTCCTCTGGATCTCTTTGAATGAATTGAAGTTTTATTGTCGCATGCCGAAGAGCGGACATTTTAGGTTCATGGAAAGGGCAGGTTTTTATTATATAATTACAGTGACGGATCCAGGAATTTGAAAACGGGGTGGCGCCAGCGGAGGGTGTGGGAGGGGGTATCTCCCCTTCCACGGTAAAAATCACAAAACAGAAAAATTAAAGGGGTGGTGCCCCTGTCTGGATCCGCCACTGTAATTATAACACCACTATGGAATGACAGATAAAATTGTGACGAATTTTAACTTTGGAAACAATTCATACGGAGAAAGAAAAAGGGGAGACAATAATAAAAGAGCGGCAGCTACATATCCAGACGATAATTTAGTTCGTTGTACAATGAGTGTTAATTGTGTTGCATATTACTATTCTAATTCTGTTGATACCTTTTTTTAAATACCACTGTTGATTTTTAATGTCACTCCATGTGCCAACGCATTTCAGAGTAATATAATGAATCATGCCATTTATCGATTATTTTATCACTAATATACAGTTTGATGTAAGTTCAACGCTTTTAGGAAACAGTCACAGAGCAGAAGACAATGTTTCATATAATTGCAGAGCTTATAAAATAAGATATGAATAAAAGCCTATAATTATTTCCGATATAATTATAATTTTGTCTGCATTATTCTTTTTTTCATGAAAATCATCTCCAATATCACTCCTATATATACACAAACATTTGGGATTCCAATCCCTACTGCAATTAAAAGTAGGCTATTTATAAAATAAACTCAATCAGAAAATATTAAATTTGATCCCCCACCCCCAACAAAAAAAAAATTATAATAATAATTAATAAATAAATAAATGAATAAATAAATTAAAAAAAAAATAATAATAATAATTCTAAAAGTACCTAAAAAGGTATTTTAGACCGTATTTTAAAATTTGGAAACAACGTTTATCGTTTTAGTCATGACATTATGTTTCTAAATATGTATGTTTCCAAAAATCCTCACAAAATTTCCAAAAAAGGCTATTTTTTTTAAAGTAGAACTTTAATGATTTTAAATATTGGCTTAATACTTATTATTGCATAGATGGCATAAATTAAACAAGGTTATCCAAATTCAACGCTTGGAAACATTTGAAGTAATGATTATTATCAATTATAAAACGGTAAAATACAGCCCCCGATATAGCAGCTGAAGAGCTCCTCGAACGCTGCTGAGATATGTGACGACACACCATGGACCAGTCCTGTCTAAGCAGACGATGTCCCATAACATCTTACACATTTTTCAGAGCCTATTTTGTCATCTCCTCTTCACTTATTTCTCTTCCTTCACTAGCGTCAGTCTTAATGTTAGTCTGTTGCCTCACTCTTAACTTGGTGTATGCAGGTATTATTTTGATGAAAAATACAGCGTTAAAAAAATAAAGGAATCAGTCACTTGTAAACAAAATAAGACGCCATTGTATTTTCAGCTGCTTGCACCGGGGCATGTTCGGCGTTTCAAGAGGGAACGAATACCATCCTGCTATTATTCGGAGGGCTTTTCAATTTGAAAGTGGGGTTTATTTCATTGATCATTGACCCTTCTCCTGTGTATTTACAATCAAACGGTTTTAGCTATCAGAATCAGTTTCACTTTCCCTTTATAATGGTGTGGAATAACGGTCATGTTTAAATACACCAAACTCTTTATAATTTGATAAATAATTGCATTGCAATTACGTTCATTCATTATAGGACGTCGTCTGCTTAAGCAGGATCGATCCCGAGTGTGACGACATCAAAACATCGCTATATTTCTGGCGAATCCTCGGATATTCCAGATGCTGAGAAGAGCTTTTATTTGTGTTGTTTTTATAATCATCAGATACGCAGTTGACATAAAACTTATACGATTGCCATCTGTAAGCTTCCCAGTTTCTAGTGATACATTAATTGCCATATTTGTGATTTTCTTTGAATAGCTACTTTAATGCCAATCTGGCAAAACTTTATCAAAATATTCAGTTTATTTGAGTCAGAAAATGTAAGAAAATTTTTGAGTAAAAACACCCCTAAACGTCTCATTGGGTCCAACCATGGACCTACTAGGAAATGTCATGCTCCAACATAAGCACAATTGCTCATTGGTCCCTAGCATAATATAACTTCTGGCGCTGGTCACACTGGGTATGAAAGTGATGTATCACCAGCGATTTTTCATTTGTTGATAGCGCAGCCTACCTAGTACTGGTCAGAAAGAAACGTTATTCGTACTATATTATTGACCAATTGACCGCTTCTGTAACAAAGTTATGCACATAATTATATTCTCTGAGCACCTCGTGACGAGCTATTCCATGAACTTGCTTTTTATAAATGAGCCTCTGTCAATGCTTGGAATCCAGTTTTGCATACATTATTCGTTGCTATGTCCGGCAAGTTTTCAGGTTGAAAGGTATGCATAAAATTTGCATACATTACCATGACTAGTCTGCATGCAAGCACAGACCCTAATTTGACACTCTATCAGAAAATCATTGTGCATGTCTTGAGAGAAGCCTAATTCACCTACTTTCTGGTCGTGTCAGCAGCTATTATAGTACATGGCCTATGGTAGTCTCACAGTGCAGACACTCTTTTACGACTGACCAGGGTTTGTGCCTGCGAACTAGTATATGATTAGTCAAGCTGCCTCAATACTTCCTTGATTTGACATAATCTGCACAAAATATTCCGGAAGGAACTACTGTACTTCTTAAAATCTAGACTAGTAAAGATTTTCAATGATTATTTTACCACCCCAATCTCGAGTCTAGTTAAGTTGCGACCATATGGGCTGGGCGTGATTATACTATACTAATAGTACACGTGTGTCGAACGAGTGCTATTATTGGTCAAAGGTCACTTTTTGTCTAATGCATATTCATTAGGTTGATAAAGACTCGTTAACATTTACAATATATCTTATTTTGTACTACTAAAATAACATTTCAACATTGGATTGAACTTTATAAAAATATTTTTATCCAGAAAAAATTATTTAGGAACATTTTAAAGATTTTAATATCAATAGTTGTTTTTATTACCTATTATTTGAATGCATACAATATGTAACTATCGGCAACAATTGGAGGTTGGGCTTTATTTATCAGCGGAAAAGTCGGGAGAAAGGTGATCATGTTTTATCAAAATACTCTCAACTTCGCATAGAAAGACGTAAAGTGAAAAAACACTTTGATTACTACAATCGATAGCTAGAGTGCATGTTATTTTCTTCAAGAAAGCCATCCAAATATAGCCGAACCATCGTATTTTTTGCCGGTAAGCGTTACTAGTATTAATTTGTGGGTTTAATCTGTGTGTGGAGGTGTGTGTGTTTGTGTGTTAGCGTGTCATTTGAGATGAGTTGTACGGTTACAGCTGTGCGAGACCGTGCGAGACCGTGCGAGCTGTACCGTCCCGGCGGGGGCGCGGGGTCTGCTTGAGCTGCTGCCGCGCCCGACGCCGCCACTGGTAGTGGTACCATCCAGTGGCTTCGTCTTGACATAAATACTATTTATTTAATTTTTAAAATAGCTTGATCATCATGATGTTGCAATTATCATATTTCAGGCCTTATTGTGATTGAGCCTTGAGGAAAACGCCATTCACTCTGCATAGATTAGAATTAGACTTAGTTAGAGAACATGACTGAGTGAGAGGAACCGAATAGATAAAGGCGTTACACGCAATAAACTGCATGTAGCCAGGCATCATACATTACTGTATGTACAATTGTCAATTCAAAATACCAAAGTCCAAATATGCCAAAGTGAATGACATGAATGAATGAGGGGTGGCTTATTTCACGAGAATGCCTTTGGCTTAGGATAGGGGTCTACCGTCTAGTTTCATAAGTTTGTTTTTGACTTTGCCTGGGTCTAGTTACATAAAAGTCATTACGAAATTTTACTACAACATGTCAAAAAGTGCTCATTCCCCGGGCCGTTACGTTACTGTAGTGAGTAGTGTACATGTAAGTCACTGTAACTTACAATTATCTAGCCCGACCAGACGCCATGCGAAGCACAGCGTCTGACAAGGACAAAGTCATACCTTCAGGCTTCATTGCAACACCCCTCAATGAATGTCACTAAAAACAATGTACATGTACAAAATTAATTTAAAATGTATGTTAAACTTCAAATTTTATGTTACACTCACATGAAATCGATTGGTTGGATGGATTTGTTGAAGACTAATAAAGGTTTAATAATCCCCAGCAAGCCATCAGGCAATGTCCAGGCCCAGGGTATAAAATTTCAACTTTTGACTGCCAAAACCTCTCCATCGCGGTGTCGCTTCGCGACAGCGCTGTGTATAGTTATGCACAGGTGTGACCTTTCAAAAAGTGCAGCGCGATTACATTCCATTACTGACTGGGCAGATGACGCAATAAATCATAATTTTTGGGTAAGTTGTAAGTTGGTTAACTGAATTTAACTTAATGAATGCAATAAATCAATAGTTTTATTTAGTTTAAAGGAGAATGAAACTCAACAAAACATTAGATGATAATCATGTGGAAAATTGTCAGCCTGTTCAAAATATCTTGAAAATACTCCTACATGTATTCACTCAGTATTAAGGAGAACAATCTCTCTAAAGTTTGCACATTCCTTGCTAGATATTATTCCATGGGGGCTGCCATCTTGAAAAACGGATGTCATATGAATACATGTCCATTTACGTGTATACAGTGGATACAATGTTGCATAATGAATAGCTATTGTACCACTAAAGCCACCAGTGCAAAATGGCAGTCATCTTGGTACCCCCATTGTCTCCCACAGGTGATATATGAGAGCAGTTGTACTGTAGGTCTTTGTCACTTCTTTGAAGAATTGACAAACCTTTGTCTGACCAAGCAACAACTTGTGCATGCCAGATCCTGCTTAACAAAAGAAACAGCTGAACCGAATATCTTGACACAAATACTTTATAGGTATCTTCTTTTGAATTTACATGACTACAAGAATGGCTTATTATGAGAAAATCTAGTGTCATGCATTCCACAGGTGATCATGAGTGTCATTATGGCTAGTGTAAAGGTCAGTTGGTATCTCACAAATAGAACTGCTCTGACATTACTTTGTCATGTTTGTAAAGAAAATGGCAGCCCCCATGGGATAATATCTTGCAAGGAAACCAACTTTTGGAGACACTGTTCTCCTTATTAAATAATCAAATAGGAGTAATTTCAGGACATTGTAATTTGTAATAATTTAGGCTGACAATTATCTACATGATGTAGTCTGTTTGTTGCCTTTCATTCCCCTTTAATATTTAGATGAAAAATGTAATTTCAGCGAAAAACATGTAGTCGCGGTTCGCAACGCTAGAGAATGGGCAGCTTGTACAGCGTTGTTGCTTCGCGACAGCTCTGCGTGTATAGTTAATGTACATGTATATCTACATGTATAACTTAGTCATAGCATAGACTGCAATCTACATGTAGATCTAGACTCTTGTCTGTGGTCTCTGTTCACTCTATGTCTCTTCCTTGGGCCATTTGAGATGAGTTGTACGGTTACAGCTGTGCAAGCATTTAAGAAACAAGTGGTTTCCTCAACCACGACACAATATTACCGGTATTGCATAAAACATCAACTCGAGCCTCTAAGAGTCTAAGGCTCGAAGTAGAATCAACTCATTACACAGTCAGACACAGTCACTGCACTGACTACAAGTTTACAACAAAACTCGGTGAAAAATTATCACAAATCATCCTCACTAGGGGACAAAACTCTCTACCACTCAAACATTCTTCCACATTCCAAACCTCGGAACAAATTACTTCTAAAGCAGTCTCAATTGAAAGAGGATAATCCAATACACTCTAGGTAGGCCTTCAATTGATGTGAACAAAGAGACATTAATGTTGCAAACACAGTTATGATACAGCAAAACTCAAAACTGACACTGAGTTATGAACGTAAGATATGTTGCTCTACCAGACAATGTTTCTTCCTTGTCCCAAACCGTGGAACAAATTACTTCAAAAGCTGTCTTAGCAGAAAGAGAATAATCCAATACACCAGGAAGGCCTTTAATTAATATGATAAAAAACCATAGTAGTCAGTAAAGGTACACTGCTCTCAATTACCCAATGTTATGCTACAATGTTTTGCAAAATTTCGTGTCGGGGTTATGAACGTAATGAAAACTGAAAGGGTGAAAGTGGAAAGTGAAAAAAGGGATATGCATTTAAGAAATCTGACAAAATCCAGTGTCATTCAAATCATTAACAGAAATCTTCCCATCACTCTCGAAGTCATACAATTATTATTATACAATTAAAGATTACTTTTCTTGTGAATTATTCCGTTCATAATATTGACACCACACTGTATCGCCGCGAGGTCATCTTACGTTCATGCTGACACGAAACAACAAGCCGCTCAAACCAGCTCCCGCCTGGGGAGACAAATGTCCCAACCAAAACTGTAACTTGGCTATCACATGCACTTTTTATTTCCGCGCAATTAAATTCTTCCCAGGAACTGTCGGGCGAAAGTAAGAGCCATCATTGTTAAAAGAAATGTCTCTAGGTTTTGTGAAAGATACGTACATGTACATGTTCATTGGACACATTCATACAAGTTTCTTCAGTTTTATTGACAAAACTTTTTTTTTTTAAATTACTGACGAGACAACAAAAATAAGTGTTTCCTACATGTACATGTATGTATGTAACATTTATTGTACAACTGTGAGTGATATTTCATGATTTGTGGTGTACCAAGAAAAAATAAACTTATTTATTAAAAAAGTTATTGTTTGGTTAGCTTCCTCATTCTAATCACTCTCCCAGATACGATTGCCTAATCCTGTAAACAAACAAAAATTAAATAATCATAGGAGGAAGTTACAAGTACGGAGCACTAAGTGTCCCCATGATCAGAGCCATGCACATTTTTCAAGATGGAATGTAAAGTTCTTGGAAATCAATACTGTTTTTCCTTCCTCATTGTGAGATCCAAATCCAGAACTGTTTATATAGATCCAATGCCTGAAGTATTGATGATGCAAAATACTCCCACACTTTAGTATGTAAAACCCTACGATTAGAGCAGTTTAATACAAATGAACAGCGGGCTGGTCGATATAACTTGGAATCTGTGGGCTTTTTACGTACGTTTCGTGCATCTTTCGTGGCAGTACTGGTATCTTGATGTAAATACTAGATTGATTGACAAAAGAGATCTGTTATTAGGAAGCGGAGCATCCTACGTCATTGATGTCTAATCTGGCGGATATTTTCCATTTAATTCAGCTTTTATAAACTGTTATCGAGTGACTCGCCTTAAATTGAGATACTGGTACTTGAAATATTGTATCCAAAAATGGGTCTTTTTGGTGCTATTTAAGGTCCAATCAGTAAACAAAGCCTCTAATTTCAAACCAATCAAACAGATAAGGTAATCCCAATTGCTAAATATAGCCTGGTTGCACTACTTTTAAACTTCAAGTTGTTGATTTGTCCAGTTTCCTAATCTTATGTACATGTATCTCATATGCTCACTAACCAGAAAAGTAAACAGTCAAGTCAAAAGTTGCCTAAAAATGATGATACTTGGCCCTTGGTCAAATATTGTGTCAGAGGATTTTCAATCAGCTTTCAGTAACCACCGTCATGATTGGTCTTTGATTAATTGCTGGAAGTCCATGAGGCAAACGATGACCAATGAGAGTGGATGTATCATTCATGCCGTATTTGGACACCAGGCAGATACTGGGACTGTAGAGTACTTCGTTGTCATGGTCATGCAGACTTAATATCTAATCAGTGCTTCTCAAAATCAGGTCAGGACGAAGATAGGACTGGTCTAAATGTCTTAAATAGAACTGCAGAACGTCTTTCTCTTCAGAAAGTCTTTTTCTTCAGAAAATAACTTTGCCTCAGATCAGACGTCATCTTTGTCCCATCTTTCTCGTCGCATTTGGACACATTACCATTACATGTATCAACTTTGCACTGTTCTCCACTTGATTATTAAAGCTTCAAGAACTTTATTAGTCAATACAACTCGTATACTTTGATAAGCCTTCTGAAAAGTCTTCAACAACTTTGCCTTTCCTTTTGTCTGCCGGGTGTAAAGTCTATTAGCCCACATGCCTTGCTTTGACGATAACGGCCAGATCTGTGCTCCACTCGATGGAGAGCATTCTTCCGGTTCAGGCAGTGTGGTCACAAGTCAAGAGTTTGCTATGGTAAGCATCGTCCGGATTCGTAGTCGGTGGTATCCCAGAGTGTCAAACGCTCCCAACAGCATAATTGCAGAACTGGGGGGGGGGGGGGGGGGGGGGGGGGGGGGGTACGTTTACGTGAACAGATTTGGATAATGGAAGTTATGTAGAAGTTGTGTTGCATGCGTACATGTACAACTTCACAAGTGTAGGTTCGATCAAGAAGTTGAGTTCAAATCAAAAGGCATAGATTCATGAAGGAGTTTTAACTTGACCATTGGCCTAAACCATAAAACCCTCCACTTTGGACTAAATGGAGCATACATATTGCTCGCTTGTATAAGGAAACGTGCATACTACTAAGACATACTTGGAAATGTAAACCACGGGTTAAAGGAAACCTCATTTGTGAATTAAGGCCAAAGTACATGTATACGTATATTTGATTACTGGTAGTGCAAATCTGTGAGAACAAATTTGGAAGCAATTGCAGAGCAGTGAGCAATACCCTTGTTTCCGTGCGGCATAAGGTACCAGTAAAACATCTACATAAATAAATGTATTAAAAGTATTGTACAGAATGTGGCCTTGAATGAATCCTTCTTGAATTTGATATTCAAGATAAGAACCATGTCGTATGATTTGTACCAGTACATGTCTACATGTGTAACCGATATGTTGCAGTGATATTGCCCAGAGAGGTGGCATCCTCAATGCTGAAGTCCAACAAGCGTATGTGACTATTCTTTTTGTAAATATACTTGCAAATAGTCAGTTTCAACTGCTTCTTATGTCTTGTACATTAAATAATATATATATAGTAGATTGGTTAACCTCATCGTTTGCACGGCATACATTATAGTACAGTACAGTAATTACTAAAAATACTGGTAACCTCTTGATTTAAAAAGTACCAATCACCGAAATATATTTTGCCCTGTATGTTAGAGGATCCATGTTATACAAATATGGGCTTCAAATATAATTCTATATTAGATCTTGGAATTTTAATTACATGTACACTCTCTATAAGCATAAAAGTAACTCACGAGTAGCTACTCGAAGAACCCATACGCGCTGGCCAAGATAAGGGCTCAAGTGGCACCGAGCTCGGTTCCGCGAGAGCATTTTCATGTTATCCCTTATTTCATTCATATAGTACTCCTTACATGTATGTAACTGTTGACATATAAAATGCCAGATAAAAGTTCTTTTAGGTTGATTTTATACTTTCTGGAGTACACAAATCAATTCTTTTCAGGTGATTGGTACACTGTGTAAAAGGCCAAAAGTATGCATTCACATGTGTATGCAGTTTCTGGGGGGTGTTTCATAAAGCTGTTTAATAGTAAAGTTACGAATGACTTTACGAACGCCTGGAACATGTTCTTGGGTGCTATAATAATCAGATTCTCAATCATTAAAGAACTGATCACCAGTCGTGCGTAACTTACGAACAGCTTTATGAAACACTCCCCTGGTCATTGAAATATTTCATCACTTGGAAATTAAATTTTAATACATAAATGTAACAAATGGTCTCTTCTGCACTGGCAAGGTATTCATCATTACGGATGCTACTGGCACAACAATTCACCAATCCTGCAAATTCTGAACAGTAATATCTTTTGTCTGTTCTTTCTTTCCTCAGAAGCTGAGTAGTCCCAGCTCCAGAATGGCGTACTGCTCCATCAGCGAGTTCTACGCCGGCAAGACGTTGATGATCACCGGTGCAACAGGCTTCATTGGCAAGGTGATGCTGGAGAAACTCCTCCGCTGCTGCCCGGACATCAAGAAAGTTTTCCTTCTCATCAGGCCCAAGTCGGGTCATAGGGCGGCTGCTCGCATTGAGGAGATCACTACCGGCATGGTAGGTTACTAGGTTCAGATTCCAGAGTTCATAATTTACAAATTTGTCTGCATAGTACACACAAAAGTGTAGAATTAGAAACTTTTGTGAATTTTGCAAGTGATCCATATAGGTAAATGATTCCTTCTGCAAAATGATTAAATTTCAGTGCTGATTTTTATGCCACCGTCCACCGAAGGTGGTGCCGGAGGCATTATGTTATCGGGTTGTCCCTCCATCCCTCCGTCCATCCCTCCGTCCATCCCTCCGTCCCGCTTTCTCGTTGTAGCGATAACTCGTGAGGCATGAACTTCAAACTTGGTGCTAGTATGTATCACCGTAGGAAGGCGATCTGATTAGTTATATTTTGGGTTACGTAGGTCAAAGGTCAAGGTCACAAAGGCCAATTTCTGAAATTTCAGGTGTTAGCCTCGTTCTAGCGATAACTCGAACCATTTGAGGTATGGACATTAAACTTGATGCTAGTACATGTACATATATGTATCCCACAGGAAGAGGATCTGATTAGATTTTGGGGTATGTAGGTCACAGGTCAATTTCTGAAATTTCTGAAATTATCTCGTGTGTCCTTAAGGCCTAGAGCCCCCTGGTACACGGAAGCTGTGCGGAAATCCAAGCAGAAAAAGCGCCAAGCCGAACGGAAGATTGTGAAAATAGGACTTGAAGTTCATAGGCAGATTTATCGTGATGCATGTGAACAACATGATGAAACCCTGAAGAAAGCAAAATCCGACCATCTAACTACCGAAATAGCCGAATGTGACACTAAACAGTTGTTCGGATTCGTCAGAAGATTTTCCAACCCAACTTATGAATCAGTCCTTCCAGATCGTGATGACGACAAGGAGTTGGCTGATAGATTTGGAGAATTTTTTCGTAACAAAATCCAAACAATTGTCGCGAGCGTACCTGCTTCTTCTTTAGCTGAGGCCTCCAGTTCTTCGACGGTTATGCACAGATTAGTGAGTTTGAACCTGTCACTGAGAATCAGGTGAAGATGATCATCCGCAACAGCCCTTCAAAGTGTTGTGACCTTGATCCTGTACCAACTTGGCTGATGAAAGCGTGTCTTGATGAACTGTTACCTCATGTAACTCGAATCATAAATTCATCACTTTCATCGGGAACAGTGCCTGATCCATTCAAGTCATCGTTGGTAGTGCCTCTTTTAAAGAAGTCAACACTGGACCATAATGATCTGAAAAGCTACAGGCCTGTTGCCAACCTTATGTTCATTGCAAAGATCTTGGAGAAAGTCGTCTCGGTGCAACTACGCGCCTACTTACAGGAACATGGATTGTTCCCGCTCATGCAGTCTGCATATAGACGATTTCATTCAACAGAGACCGCACTCGTCAAAGTGATGGATGATCTCCTTCTTGCCGTTGACAGGGGTCATGAGGCGATTCTCGTCCTACTTGACTACTCAGCGGCTTTCGAGACAATCAACCACGAACGACTCATCTACACCCTGACGCAGAGTTATGGGATTCAAGGAGTTGCCTTGAAGTGGTTGATTTCATACCTTGAGAATCGCCATCAGAGGATCAGCGTCAATGGAACTTATTCTGGATTGTTTTCTCTCCCTTGGGGTGTCCCCCAAGGGTCAGTCGTTGGCCCCCTGGAATTCATCTTGTACACAGGTCCACTGACATCTATTATTGCTGCTCACCAAGGAATTCATCATGCAATTTACGCTGATGACACTCAGATATACGTTGTTGATAAGCCTGGTGAACTCGCAGACTCTGTTGGTAAACTGCAGAGATGCCTGGATGATGTTCAACGGTGGTCATCTGACAACCAACTAATGCTGAACGGGTGTAAAACTGAGATACTTCATGTCACATCACAGTTTAGGAAGAGCACACAAGTCTCCTCTCTAGATATCGATGGCATTACTCGTCCTACATCAGAAACTGTGCGTGATCTCGGCGTTACACTCGACGACAATCTTACCATGAGAAAACATATTAAAATGAAATGTCGTTCTGCAGGTTTTGGGATCTCCAAAATAGGAAAAATTAGGAAATATCTGGACAATGCGAGTGCTGAAAAATTGGTTCATGCTTTCGTCACAACCCACTTGGACTACTGCAATAGCATCCTAATCGGACTGCCCAAAACTCAACTAGCCGCCCTGCAACATCTCCAAAACACTGCCGCGAGGCTAATAACACGCTCAAGGAAATTTGAACATATCACCCCGATTCTCAAATCCTTGCACTGGCTTCCAATCGAACAAAGGCTACAATTCAAGATCCTGCTCCTTACTTTTAAGGCTATGCACGGCATCGCACCCGCATATCTCATTTCATTGATCACACCGAAAACTGTTTCCCGCACACTTCGTTCCTCAGCACATGCACATCTCGACCTCGCACCCGGACTCCGCACCTGCACCAGATACGGTGATCGCGCCTTTTCTTCTATCGCACCCACACTCTGGAACAGACTTCCTATCCATATCCGAGATGCCCCTTCCGTGGAATCCTTCAAATGTAGACTAAAGACCTTTCTATTTTCTTCTTACTTCAGTTAGTTCTTAATCACGTAATCTTAAGCTCATTGTTAATATGTAAATTGTAGATATTGTATTATTCTATATTCCAAATGTACATGTATGTAATGTAAAGCGCATTGAAATGTTTATGTAATGCGCTATATAAATGTAATTTTATGTTATGTTATGTTAACCATTTGATCCATTAACTTTAAACTTGGAACTAATATGCATCACCATAAGGAGACAAACTGATTAGATTTTTGTTCATGTAGGTCAAAGGTGACAGGTCATAGATGTCATACAGGTGTATGTGAAATTAATGTTTTTTTACCTTTGTTATCACAATATCTCAACTATTTTGTATTCATGACTAGGAGGAGATAAAGTGATCAGACTTTTGTGTTATAAGGTGTAAGGTCAAATGTCAAAGAGGTCAATTAACATGTAATTAGAGGCTTTTTATTCTGGTTATCACAATATTTCAAGAATTAGTTTTGAGCCATCAACTGAATAGGCGAAGGCATATATAGGAGATGGAGTCGCATTCATCTTCAATTTTTTTTTCTCACTTTGTAAAAAGATTCTCTCCACCAAAAATAATTGCCTTCTTTGGCAATCGCGAAAAGTTTCAGGTTGCTATAGGCCGAACATTTGTGTGTAGTCCCATATACACATTTCTGTGTGCAGTGCAGGTGACTCAAGCAGGATTGAGCAAATTTCTTAATCAGTTTTGTGATTCCAAAACCTTACAGCATACACTAATTCTTATGTGTTATGAAATAAATCTTTCCCATGTGCATTGAGCCAGTTTCTTTAACAATTCAATCTAATCGCTAGAACTCAACTTTATCTCTAAACGTCAACTTTTGATATGTTGATTTCTTACTTCACTTCATCTACAGCTGTTTGACAAAGTAAGGGAAGCACAACCCGACTTCCAGTCTAAACTTGTCGCCATCGAGAGCGACCTCACAGAAATTGACCTTGCCTTGAAAGAAGAAGACATCAAGATGCTCCAAGAAGAAACAGATCTAGTGTTTCATGTTGCCGCCACCGTCAGATTTGATGAAAAGCTATCGTAAGTACAAATTTAGACAAGAATATAATTTATTAGATTCCAAATCCTGCAACTCGCATACATAAACCAGCAAATTTGCTTATAGTATAAAATTGCAAGCCTGCAATTGACTGACTAGTCTGTTCGAAATAATCTATGGCAGTTGAATGTGTTTGTAAAGTACAATGTATGGGTGGGTTGGGGGAGGGTAGTGAGCAATTGTCCTACACTTAATATGGTATAACCTTTGATCAATTGCTCTTTTTATATTTTCTCATGCCTTCATGAGTTTGTATAGTTTGCATTTTATTGAAACAATTTTTTTCTCCGCATGGCCATGGTTCAATCAGCTCTCCCTTGCAAGTTTGTCTTCATTTGTGCATGACATACCCTTTTTAATAAAACAATACTAGCAATATTTCCTTGCTCTTTTGAAATTTTTGTTTTTCGTTTTTTTGACAGACATGAACTTTGTTTCAAGATCACTCAAAGCAATCAATCGACCTTCAACTGTCCGACAGTTTTAAATCAAATATGTACATTAGGGTTGCCTCATCGTGATCACTGTTTACCTGTATACCATTATCTTATCACTTAAGCATTGTGAGAGCGTGAAATAATGGAGAAAAATTGTCTGACAATTCTATCAGAGTATTACAGTCAGAAGCCTTTACCGACCAAGTGTGACCGATCGAACGTCGGTGACTTTGTCGCCTGGGTTTATATGGACATGTAAATGTAGGAGTAAAGGTGGTCTTGTTATCTCGCATACTTCAGTAATACATCAAGTATCTCGCCGTCGATGAAAAATATTCCAGTCATGAGTGTTAAGTTTGTTCAGTGCAATGTGCAATGCTCTGTATTGATATGAACGCATTTTTATGCATTCTCTTCATGTACACATGCATGGTTGTTATGTACATTTATAGAATGGGTTTCAGAATCCCTGCAATCTCATTGGTCAAGAGCTGTGCCTTGAATTTTACTGGCCTGCACGTTCGATATCAATAATTATTACGATCACTGACGATAGCCACTGTAAACATGCTATCGATATTTATTTTAGCGAGTGCGAGAGTCTGAGCTGAGAGCCGCGATATACGACTTTTTAATGACGGAGAATTGCAAGATTTGAGACAAAATTCAGATGTTAATGATAGTTGACTTCGGATTCTGATGGTAAGCCCGTACGCTGCACTGCACTGCACTCTGTGCATACGGTACGGTGATTCACTACAGTCTACAGCGCAGCATACACTGGCCTGGTCTGGGCTGGCCTGGATTATGGGCTGACCAGACTTAAAATTTGTTGATGCAAGACTAGAAGTTCTCTTTGCATTAATTCTTTAAATTACTTGCTTTAATGTAAATAGACTAGATTATATCTAACTTGGGCTTGTTGTTGACATGAGTGACAGATTCTAAAATAAAAAAGTTGACAGTCATGACAGTAGTTAGCTTAGCCTAGGCTTAAGTTAGGGTCAAGACTCTAACACTGAAATAAAATGAAATTCTGAAATTTAACCTAATTAGCCAGATTTTCAGTTCTCTATGGAAGTCATTAAATTTCTAAAATCTATTTATGATGCATGGAAATGATTTACCAGTGCCATGCGTCCGGTAAATTTGAGCCATGCGTCCGGTAAATTTAGCCATGCGTCCGGTAAATTTCAGCCATGCGTCCGGTAATTTTTTTTACCGGACGCATGGCTCACTTTCACTGGATGCATGATTGGGAAAAAGTTTGATTTTCACTTTTTTTTTACCCATTCTATAAAACAGATGATGCACAGGTATTTTTCGTGGGTCGGTAGGAATTGTGTACCCTCGGTACCTCTGAATTTTGTCCGAAACCCACTCGGCTGCGCCTCGTGGGTTCAGACAATTCAGAGGTACCTTGTGTACACAATTCCTACCGACCCACTCCAACCTGTGCATCATTTGTATAATGTATGGATGTGCATAGACACCCCTACCATGCAGACCTGTATGAATGCAAATTTCTGTTTTAATGCATTTTTGTATAAATTTACAAATTATGTACATGTATGCACGTCCTACATGGAGGCCCACATTGCGTATTTAAAATACAGCAGCTGTGCAAAGACAATTAGCCGAGAACTGAAATGAATATAAATTTGCTTTTCTAGCCCAAAGGTTGGTTACATGTATGTTAAGCCTGAGTCATATCGAATATTTCATAAACCGGGATTCGACGGCTTTGATTCGATCGAATACCGATGCATCGATAAATGATGGGCGGTGAAAACAGAGTTGCACACAGTTGCATACAGTTGCACGCAGTGCATGCACCATGCACCGGTGACCGGTCCGCTGGCATCGCGGGCATATGTATGGGCTCTCGCTGCTCGAAATTAACGATAGCCCGCTAGCCAATGGCTAGTAAAAATCACAGCGGACGAGCCAAAATCTTAAGTTTCTAGTCCGTGTGGCTAGCCAAAATATCACTAGTGTCGCACGAAGCGATGCTCATTGTCGACACACCCGACAATGATTCAAATTCAAAGAATTAATAATCTTACTTTGTCTTTGGAGAGCTGCCAAAAAAACAAAAACAATACGAAATAAACTTTTCGTCGCTCAGTATAGACTCTACTTCATTCAGCTTCAGAGATCATTCAGAAGTAATTGCCAATTTGATGAGAGTGTGATATTAGTTATTGCGAATTAAGTAGGAACACTCGTACTCATGCCCGTATTTATCATGTTCAATTATACAATTGTCAAATTGACAATGCAGAGAGAGTGCAAGAAAATTATCGTAAACTTCAGTTCGTAACGACAAAACGATTTTTCCATAGAGAAAGCACAGGTAAAGCGCGACGTCCTCCGCGAGCGAATTAGCGAAAGTTAGCCAACAGTTTGAACTTTGAAGTCGCCTTCACGTTCTCTGCTAGTGTATATGCTGTACGTTACGGAGTTTCTTTTTTTATTTGATTTTTTCATGGTGGCTACGGTAGTCAAAAATCTGGCGGACTACAAATCGATGCACCGAATTTGCCAAAACGTATTAGGGATTCGATGTCTTCGATCGAACACCGGCTAACCAATCGATTCGACTCAGGCTTAATGTATGTAGCTCCGAAATGCATTAAACAATGGCGGGCCACTAAAACATAACATTTGGGCTCTTTGGGCAATTTCTATCCCAAATCGGGATTAGCCATCGCTTTCGTCATTAAACTTTACAGCGGAATCCATGTTGAAAACAAAGTGAACACAATCTCCCATGAGGAGCCGTCTGTGTACATGTACCTACATGTAACTATTAGTACATGTTGTGCAGTGGCATATCCAGGATTTCCCAATAGGGGGGGGGGGGCGCCAGGAATTATTGATCGCCGTCATGGGGGAGGGGTCTTTGGAAAATTTTTGCTTCTGAAGAAGGACTGAGATGCAAAATAGTGCTATATGTGACCAATTTTGAAGCCTATTTAATGAACAATATTTTCAATTGGTATGAGGCTTTGTTTTTTGCTAGTTTTTTTTTTTTTACGATGGCCAATGGGGGGGGGGGGGGCGCCTGTTGCGCCCCCCCCCCCTGGATACGCCCTGTTGTGGTGCAAGACATTTCTTTACTGGGACATACATTCTCATTTAAACATTAGTACCAAGGAAAGCAAACACGGTGATCAATGTAGATACATGTACATGTACATGTTGCGGGAGCATTGTGATAAGAAATTAAAGGCTAATGTACTTTACCCCGTTGCAGTTTGGAAGGCGTTTGGTGCTAACGATTCAATTGATATGAAAAGATGTTTTATTATAAATGCTATCATGAAATCTTGTACATGTACATGTACACCTGTTGAGCTGTTGAGATGTGTGCCTGAGTGCATTGATCCTCTTTGGTATAAAATTGGTCAGTTTCCCTCCTCAAATTGGCAACAATTATTCATGTACATACATGTAAATGTAGTCTGAAAAAAAAAATTAAATGTTTATTAAATGAGCCATTCTGAATGAAAATTGCCGGTGAAAATTGCCAATTTGTATGTGTGCATTTTACAATGCATGGCCAATTTAGAGACTTGAATGAGTTACAGTTAAAATCGCTCTTATTTGTGAACGGCCCCACCTACTGTATTGGAAATACACTCAAATTTTCTGTGATTTTTGCCGTTCTCATTCATAATGTGTCATCCCTAGCATTCTGGAGTTTTATGAAATGGGACCCGAAGAGCTAATTTTGTCATGCACTAATCAATCATTAACTGTGCTGGTCATCTGAGACTACAAAAGTAACCGTAATCTTGCTTGATATGAATACGTTACTTAGAGATTAAGGAGTCACCCAAAATGCGGGCACTGGTCCGTCATCAGCAAATAAGACAAGAGTTTGTACTGACAGATAAAGGGGTTAGATTGTCTTTAAAATTGAGGAAGTATATGTAGTTCACGTACAGTGAAACCTGTCAATAAAGACCGCTCAAGGGAGACAAAAGCGGTCTTTATGAGCAGGTGGTCTTTATTTATGTACAGGTTTCTTTAATACACATTCCAATGAGAAACACTTTTCAAGGGAAACAAAAATCGTGGTCTTTATAGACAGGTGGTCTTTCTATACAGGTGGTCGCTAAAGCAGGCTTGACTGTACTAGATTACAAATATATCCATGGGATTATAGTGGGTTTAGATACCGTAGTGTGACACTTTGTTTTATAATTCTTTGAATGTCACTTTGTAGGCAATAATGACTTTGGTTTGGGGCTTTGCGAGTGGACTGAGCTATACAAGAAAGGGAGGAAAAAATACTAGAAATCATATTAATATTCATGTACATACTACGAAATATAGTTCGGAATGAATGTGATATCGAGGGCATGAATTTTGAAACTGAAGAGATAGAGAGAGAAAAAAAAGACGACAGGGTTTGCATTTAAAATAAACCATCAAAGCATGGATTAAACAAAAAAAGTCATTGATGACCCTAATTTATAATGACTGAGGGGGAGGGGCAAGATTAGGCAATATTATAGAGAAGATGAAAGAGAGGAGATGGATAATGAGCAATGATAATTTCTTTTGATTTCTAAACGATATATGATATAATTTTAAACGGTGCTTTCTTGTGTATTCCCAATCCATACTTTTCCTTTACGTATGTTTGTACATGTACTATGAACAAAATCTATGGGATAAGTTTGAAAGGATACATGAAACTATTTCTAATCGGTGCTATTTCTTTTCTTTTTTTCACCCAGGTTATCTCTCCGACTGAATGTTCACGCCACCAAACAGATCCTTCAGTTGAGTCGAGGCATGAAAAAATTACAGGTAATTAAGCATTCATTACTCAATTCGCATTCCTTATATACATGTGTCTATTCCCCAAATTTTGCCATATCCCTAACTGCTAAAATATTCCAGTCACACTGCCGAACCAACTCACTGATTTTTCTTGTGTGATCTATTGTTGGCCAGGTGTTTGTCTCGTCGTCGTGACTGGGCACCAGATTTAATGGAGGCCAATCAAGGGGTATACATCATATGAAAAAAATAATATTCTGTTCTTGTATCTAAAGCTCATATCACATTATGATATAACTTCTCTTTGCGCTTCCAAAGGGGGTCTTTATAGGCTAGTTGTCTTAATTTGAAGGTTGATACCTAAGTACATGATCAAATGAGAAACATTGTTCAAAGAAACATACACTGGGGTCTTAAAGGACAGATGGTCACCCATGCAGTTTTCACTTTATAACAATTCTATTGCCAATTTACACTTCAGTGGAATGTTTCCGTCGGTCCTTTTGAAATTCTGGAAAATAGCATTTTGTTCCCATTTTACGAAAGTGTGTCACTCTGGTCTTTTGCAGGTATTACAACACGTATCAACAGCCTATGCCAACTGTGACCGATCAAGAATAGAGGAAGTCGTCTACCCCCCTCCCGTCGATCCATACAAGATCTTGGATGCCGTGGAGTAAGTTAACCCTCTCACACCCTTGGTTTAACCATTAAAACACAGCTAACAAAGGAGGACATTTACTTTCTCTGAATATTAGGGGTGGGAGTTTCGGGTATTTTTTCAATTCGGGAACCCGACGATTTCTCGGGCGGGTTCCCGGTTACCCGAAAATCATATAACACAAATTACAAGCTTATATTTACCCTTAAGAAGCTATTAACACTGGGAAAAACTCGAAAGCGCATCACTGCAGTGGGGCGCTACATGGATATTTACATGTAGATATTGAATGGCTGGTCGACGTTATCTACCGCCTTGTCATGTTACATACATGAGTAATCATTAAATACTTATTTTCGGGAAACGGGCATGTAATATTTTGACCCGGGTACCCGGTTTTTAGTCCCAGCACTACTGAATATATACCATTTTTATCCATTTGACTGCTATGGAAGTTTAAACTACCCAAGTTTTGATGTTACATCTAATATTCTTGGACAAAAAAAAGAAATTGTATTACTTTCTGTATGTTACAGGACCAAGAAGAACTGATGTGTTTTCCTCATATTCAAAATAGTTTCAAGAACTTGTCCAGGGCCCTGTTTCATAAAACTTATCAGTAACAACTGCCCCATTTCTATGACAAATTTGCTCTTAGCCAATCAGATTCAAGGATTTCAGTAGCTTATAACAGTAATTGTAACTTATTATAAGTTTTATGAAATTAGGCCCTATCTATCAAGATTATCAACAGAAAAGGACACTTTGATTGAAAGCTTGTCACATAAGGGCCCTGTTTCATAAAACTTGTTATCAATAACAAGTTACAGTAATTGTTATAAGATAATAAGACACTGAAATCCTTGAATCTGATTGGCTGAGAGCAGATTTGTCATAGAAATGTTATTGATAACACCTTGGTGACACCAAAAGGGTTAAACAGAAAAACCACTTATTCAATCTTCCAGATGGATGTCTGAGGATATGATCCAGACATTAACCCCCAAGCTCCTAGGCAAGAGACCCAACACGTACACCTTCACCAAGGCTCTGGCGGAGTACGTCGTCATGGAGGAGGGCAAGGGGATGCCAATTTGCATCACAAGGCCGTCGATTGTAGGGGCATCGTGGAAGGAGCCTTTCCCTGTAAGTATAGATTCAAAACAATAACGATAATATAGGATTTGAAGGTTTGCATGGTGAAGTTGTAATTCAGAAAAAAGGTTTGCGGTACAACCATGTGAGTTGGAATAACTCCACGTTCCAGTCAGAATGCTCTGGCCGTCTTCAGTCATTCTCCCCCACCAACCAGGCACATCTCGTCCTGCACTATTCCCTTCACAGGTCATGTCTCTCACCGCATTCAACGAGTCCTGCAGAAGGCCAACATACGGGTTTTCTTCAGTTCTAAACACAAACTTCACAAGTCTCTCTACACACACAAAGACACAGCTTCTCCCGACAGCAAACCAGGAGTGTACCGCATACCATGTTCCTGCGGTCAGGTCTACATCGGAGAGACTGGGAGGGACATCAAATCTCGCATCAAGGAACACCGTGCCCATGGGAGACTTGGTCACTACGACCGATCTGCCATTATCAATCATTCTATCACTCGTGATCACCAGATTAACTGGGAAGACACCGAACTTGTAGCCCCGCTTCCAACTGGTACACCAGGAGGGTCCGTGAAGCCATCGAGATTCACAAACATAACACAGTTACACAGGACAAGGGTTTACAGATCAGCGACATTTGGTTTTCACTCTTCCAATAATAACTAGTGTTATAATTTTTTCCGCAGATGTTCAACCGTAATTGCTTTCTTCAACAGAATTTTGTGTTCTTTACTCTTTCTGATTTGTCTTCACCCCTTTTTTCCACAGGTCTTACATGTTTACCATTGTTCATCACCTCTCCCCCACAGGCAACTCCTGATGTCATCTTTTATCAACCGTTTTTTCCACATGTATTTTAACCACAATTGCTTCCCTCAACAGGATTTCATGTTTCTCTCCTCAACTTGTTCATTACCTTTGTTTTGTTGTTTCATTCATAACATTCATTATATTCATCATTAGGATACTCATTCTGATGTCATTATTTCACCCTTTTTCCACATGTATGTTTTAAATTTAATGTCTTTCCTCAACAGGATGACTTGTTTCTCTCCACAGATTATCTCCAACAGGATTTCATGTTTCTCTCCTCAATTTGTTCATTATTGTTTTTTCACCTTTCTCTCCACAGCCACACCGGTCCACTTCATTCACAACATTTATTATTAGTATACTCATTCTGTTGTCAATATTTCACCTTTTTCCATATGTATGTTTTAACCTTAATTTCTTTCCTCAACAGGATGTCATGTTTCTCTCCACAGATTACCTACGGTCCCAATCCCCCTTTTGTTTCCAGCTTATCCAGACGGTTAATTGGTTTCTTAGTCCTATTGTTCACTTGTTTTCTTTGTTTCTTTTCAACGCAGGATTCGTTTGATGTTACTTATCCTTTCAATGCAGGTACCTTGATGTTATTTATCCTTTCAATGTAGGTACTTTGATGTTACTGTTACTATTTCTTTCTATACTAATTCCGTGATGTTATTTGTTTGCCTCCATTTTTAATAAGTGAATTGCTGCTTCATATATAAATTCTGCTGATTTATTCGCTCTTCTCATTCTCCTGACGACGGCCAGAGCATTCTGACCGGAACGTGGAGTTATTCCAACTCACATGGTTGTACCGCAAACCTTTTTTCTGAATAACGATAATGATTTACACAATATACAAATACGCCAATGACTGGGGGGCGTTTCGTCAAGTGTCTTGTCAGTGTTTTTTACCGACAGATTTGCTCTCAGCCAATCAGATGCAAGGATTCCAGTAGCTTATAACAGTTATAGCAACTTGTCATTGATGACAAGTTTTATGAAACGAGGCCCAAGACTCTACAATTATAGGCCCCTGTTTGTGTAGTGTAATTTTTCAGAACTTCAAAATTTCACAATTTCACAATTTCACAATTTAAACAGAGGCCCCATTGACACAATCATTCTAGACCTCTTATGTGGAAAAAGAAGTTTTTGTTGTAAAGTAGAAAAGTATTGACATATTTGTCTTGTTTGAGACTTAATTTTACTGAAGCAAGTCCAGTATGTAATATATCCCTCTATTGCTATGTGGATGTGAAATCAACAAGTTTTATGCTAAACCTGCTAGGAAAGAATGTTTTAAAATAACTGTATTATTCCTGACTTGTCTCTTTCAGGGATGGATTGATAACTTCAATGGCCCGAGTGGAGTCTTTATTGCTGTAAGTAGCCCAACAATTTCTGGAAATATGTTTCAGTGAACTCACAATCAGCCTTTGATTTCTTGTGATAAATTTGAAAGAATCTATCTAGAAATCATTCTGGATATCATTCTGGATGGATTATGATAATAATAATAATATTGGATATTTATATAGCGCTCATATCCACCAATGGTGCTCAAGGCGCTCCAATATTACCCTGGCTTTAGCCCAGCTGCCCTATAAGGCGCTGAAAGCATTCAAGGAATAAATTCCTACCATTTGGACAAATGGACAAAATAGTTTGATTTATTGATTTATTACCAACAACATTTAAGTACAATGCATTTTTTTACAATGGTATTTACATAAAAAGAAAGAAAAGCATTGGTTGGTAAAAGGGGCCAGATACATGTGCTAGTCGAGTCTGACCCACAACAGAAATACCCCCGAGTGTTTCTATACTGAAGACGATGCCACAAACACTTACTGAAAATTGCCTTGGTTCCTTTTTCATCTTTGATAGTATCCTTTTACGCCAAAGGCCAAATAAAGTAATGAAGAAATAAAATAGATTGGATTTTATCATCTTCTGGATGAGTATTCCTTAGATGGGTCTTCAACAACACTGGGCAGAGATTAACCCTTTCGAGACAACTTATCACATTTTGTGGTTTGGCGCAGTAATTTTTTTATACAGAGCCCTAAGAAATAAACCAGATGCATGAGTAGAAAGAGCAAATATTTCTGCACACACTGTGTCTATTTTGTTGCATGACCATATTGCGTTTGATGCCAGGAATTTTTAAAAAGAAAACAAGGTTTGAAATTCTTAAATTGGCAACACATTGCTAGGTTGAAAATCATCGTTTTTTTAATCAAAATTAGCAATTTTTTCTACTTTTTGACAAAGTTCCTGACCATGTATGTTTTTAAAGACATTGGATTTCATTAGACCCATGTAGCATTTAAAAGAAAAATATTGTTGCCAATTTGAAGACCAAAATGTGATCCATTTAGCCCTTAAAGGTTGACTAAATTAGAGAGAAACTGGGTGCTCTTTCCATGTAGTTTTGCCTTCTAATCACGAATCTGCCAATCGATTGTCCAAATTATCTCTCGATTTGGCAAAAAAGGGGGAAAAGTAGAGGTTTTGGGACCGTTCCTTAAAACTCATGAGCTGATTGGCTAACCCCCAAGTGACGTATGAAAAGTAAGAGGCACAAGATCTGCAGGCTGCAGCATATAATATTGTACACAGAATGCGGTATTTGACCCCTCTGTTCAATGGACAATTTATGAAAAAAGGAAATTAATCAATATAATCTTAGGAGTGAATAATCATTAGCAATATATTTTCTACAAGATCAGAAAACGCTTTTGCCCAAATATACAGCTCTTGTTTTGTTTTTTATCTTTTCTTTTGAACTATGTATTCATCCATCTGAGCTTGCCGAACGAAAATTTTGCATTGGTCATAAACGCGTGCACAGCCGTTTTATGCGTCTGTATGTACTATGTCCTACACATCTTTAGTACGGCAGTGACTATGATTGTTCCCCTCGTACATAGCGACTGGTGAACGCTTTTGTTTTGTTTATTTCACTTACGGCTTTTTTTTTTACTTCGCTTTACATAGTACGTTAGTACTGACTTAGATTTTTGCTGAATTCGAGTAACTTATATAGAGAGAGGAAAAGTGCCCGCGATTCCGAGTTGGAGGACTTTTCTGAGCCATGCAGATACGAACTCTGATTTATCAGATGATTTATCAGACCCGGTCCACCCCGAAGGCAAAGAAGCTCGAGTGGCAAGGGGAAATTCGACCACAAACCCCTCGCAGAATACGGTGAAGGGCCGTGGGTGAAGTAACTCCAGGGAGCTCCCTGGAGTTACAGGTGAAGTAGACCGAAAATGCTGTCTCGCGTTCGTTAGGTCGTCTTAGCTAACGAACGAGAGACAGAATTTTCGGTCTACGGGTGAAGCTGCTGCAGCTGCTGTCGTTGAAAAACAAATTGGAAGACTTGACTCCAATTCTGATCTTTGGAATAGCTGAATCTTTTAGCTAGCTTATCCTTCTCTTCATGCCAAATTCGGAATACAGGCCAGGATTCTCAAAATCATCTTCGGCAAAGTGATCGCTGCAGATTGTACTCCACTCACTTGGCCGGCCCTTGCCACTCTGCCCGCGTGAGCTTTACATTTGCGACCCACAATTTCCGTAGATTTTCATCTTTAGGAAAATGATGTAGGCTTACACGATCTTTAGGGGTCTTGCTACAGCCCGCAACTATACACCGATTAGGCATTATTGATGAAACTGTGTCCCAAAATCAAAGTTATTGTGAGGAATTAAACACACGAAAATACGCAATGCAAATGGTCGATGCGGTGAATATCATGCTCGGCACCGGGCAGGGCCTGCCGGGGGCCTCCGGGCGCGCAAGGTATAGGTTAGTGGAATATTTTCCCTTACTTTTCATGCGTCACAGATCACGTGATCACGATGTCGCTTCGATGGGTTTTTTTAGGGGCGGGGCTTATGACTGTGTAAATCAGCAAAAATGTACTTTTCAAATGATTATAAAATATGACTGAATGCATAAAAAATTGTGTGATGGATATTTTTTGGCTCCTGATGACACCTTCCTACGAAAAATGGGCAATTATTTTTTTATTTTAGTGACCCTTTAAATAATTCCTGTCATGAAAGAGTTAAAGTTCCTTCAAAATTGTAGGGTTAACTCCAGACTGTTTTTTCCTCCTCTTCTCCAGGTTGGCAAGGGGTTATTGAGGATGATGATAGGTGATGCAGAAGCTGTCGTTGACATCTCACCTGTAGACTTTGTCGTAAACGCAATGATCGGTGCTACGTGGCACACGGGAGTGCATAAGTAAGTTGACCAAGGTTCTCATCTGTTAAAGTTACAATTCAACTTTCTGACACGAATATGACTCAAAATCAGGCCAAAAGTTTTATAGGCTTTAGATTCATTCTGTCCCGAAAGTAAAACAAAAAAAAAGATTCATTTTTGTTCCTGGGAGGCTTTATGGATTTGCTGGTTGTCAAAATGATATTTCCTTGCAAAAAAATTTGTCTCCCCTCCACTCCCTGATGAGCTTTACGATAGTGGAGAAAACAGAAATGGAATGAAATATTTCTCCCTTGATATGAAATTTGCAGATAATGAAAATAAAAGGAGTCTTAATCTGTTTGAGGTTGTAAGATTTCACCTTGCCTCACTAGATATAATTCCAATGAAGAATAGTTCAAAAAAGATTCTCATGTAAACCTGAATTAATAATGCTTTCATGTGTTTACGTACAGGCCTGCCACCATCCCAGTCTATAATCTCGTCACCAGTCCTGTCAACCCAAACAAATGGGGAGATGTAGGTGAGTCACACATGAGCAATTAAATTCTTTGGGGTTTTTTTACGAGGAATTTAAAGAAATTATTGTTTAGAATTTTATTATTTTATCATCAGTGAACTTGCAAGTGAATGGTGATTTCATGATAAACATACAATGTGACAAATTTATATTACAATGAATGTAGCATTATTGAGAAATTAAGAAAATAATGCATTCGATTAAATTTTTAGGACACTCGTGTTATTCTAGCTACTAAGCTACACCCCGTTGTAATAAAACCAGCTGCCAACAAACCTAGCTTCCAGTTATTCAGAAATTGAGAAGGATGCGAAAAGCAGCCATATTATGAATAATATATTTATCATTAAGAACAAAGGTGGATGCGAGAAAGCAATTCTTGTAGGATGCAGGTCTTCTATACTTTTGGTAGAAAATAATTTACATTAAAATTAGTGGTGATGAATGATGGCAACTTTACCAAAAATAAATTATAATAAGCTGATGTGTGATTTTCAGGGTTCCCATGGTCATGAAAAACTAAATGCTTCTGGGGAGCGTTTCATCAAGTGTTTTGTTTGGCTGTGGCAGCCTTCCGTCACAAACCTGAAATAATATATCAATGGGTGGTATTCATGCACTGCTTGGATGCCGCAACCCATACTAAAATGGTACTTATCTGGTCATTTAAAAAGGCCAAATTGGGTCATAGAAAGTCATGGAAAGTCATGGAATTTGGTACTCAAATTTCTGCGGGAACCCTGGCCCCATATCACAAAAAAAATAAGTCGGCAATTGATTACTGTTTTGATATTGATCGTTGTGTCATTGTATATATGCAATTGATCGTTTGATTGATGGATTGATCGATCGATCATATGAACAATACCTAAGCATTGTAAACCGTTTCAGGACAGGAATTATTTACAGGCCAAATTGATCCCATTTTGTTCTTCAAATTGGCAACAATTATATTTTTCTTTTAGTGCTACATGGTTCTATGAGGTGTAATGTCTTCAAAAACAAGTTTAGGAATTTTGTTGAAAAGTTGAAAAAAAATGCCAATTTTGAGAAAACAATGGTTTCGACCCTGTCAATGTGTTGCCAATTTAAAGATTTTAAAATTATTCTTGTTTTTCATATTCCTGGCATCAAACGAAATATGCAACAAAAATGGACATAGTGTGTGCAGAAATTTTGGGCTCTTTCTTCTCATGCATCTGGTATATTTTTTAGAGCTCACAATCAAAGGTTATTGAGCCAAACCACTAAATGTGGTCATATATCTCGAGAGGGTTAAGAGAGTCCTGAGAAAATTGGCACTGGTTTACATTTACTCAATCTTAACCTTGTCTATCTCTTGTGTATCTGTCACAGAAATCATCCCAGACCTGTACAACAGAATACCACTTGAGAAGGTGTTCAGACGGCCCAGAGCAGCGCTCACCAAGAACCCGTAAGAACACGTCTCTTCTCTTTGTATGAACATAGAGCAAATTCTATACATGTATCGAATACCCATACACCAAATCTTACCATGCTGATTATGGCATTTAAATTTGTAGAAGTAATTAGTTATTAGTTTAATGGAATTTGTTGGATATTCCAATGAACTGAATCTTCAGTAAGGAGTTGAAATACCCAAAGCAACATTTTCATTAATATTAACCATTTCTGGTGCAATTCCCGATATATATATTTGTATGACTTAGCCAATATAAGAAAGCTGAAGGGACAGAGCTTCCCCATTCATTCAATGTCACATTCAATTGCGCATAACAGTACAGGGCTTAGTTTCATAAAACCCGTTATCAATAACAAGTTAGAAAAATTGTTATAAGCTACTGAAATCCTTGAACCTGATTGGCTGAGAGCAGATTTGTCACAGAAATGGGGTAGTTGTTATGGATAACAGGTTTTATGAAATGGGGCCCAGGAGGGTGCTAATTTATAACCTCTCACTCATAGTTAACATCATGTTAGCTCTCCAACGACAGACTACATCTAGAATATCATGTTTCTTCCGTACAACAGTGCTGTAGGATAAAATAATGCACCTTTTGGGTCTAGAATTGATTCTTTTACTGTTATGCTTTGTTCATGGACAGACTGGCCTTTGAGTACTTCAACATGGTTGGTGCCAAGATCCCAGCCTACATCATCGATTGCTACAGGAGGTTACGAGGAAAGAAACCTATGTATGTACTCCTCCTTGTCCCCTATAAGCCAGTTCAAACTTACATTTTACGCATGTGCAGCTAAAGGTCATTTGTACCGAGTGAAATTGACCTCTATACGCTTTCATAGTGTGCACACCTCGATGCGCGTGCGCGTACAAATCAAGGTCATTTCAGGGTCATTTGTACCATTAACTAATTACGAACTGGCTTATTCTTGAAAGTGGTCTAGGGTAAACTTGGCTTCACGTAGTCCACCGATATCTGGCAGTCCAAGCGCTGATCTCTCCATCCATACTATTTACTGTAATTTTTGTCATGAAATGGTTCCACACAGAAATGAGGATTTTTGTATTTTAATTACGGAATTATGGTTATTAGTGCCATAGGAAGAGCCTGACACTTTGCACTCCATAAATCTGTGGAATAGTCCCGAGTGTTATTTTTTGCATAAACACAAAATCATCATCATCATCACTGGTTACACAGCAACAGAACTGAAGATTGTTCCATGACGCTGTGGTCGGGTGCAGATGTGACGCATTAGTTTATATTAAGGGCTGCTTTAAATTTGTCTAGTGTTGGTAGTGAGGTGGTGGCAAAGGGCAAGTCGTTCCAGTCCCGAATGGTTCTTGGAAGGAACGATTCTTGGAAGGAACGTGTGTAAATGCCGATCTTCTTACATAGTACACATGAATTATATCCTAAAAGTGAGAGGGATATATGATTTCCCTTTTCCAGTTTCTCTTGCAAGTATACCACATATTTCAACTTTTCTTATAGGATGGTTAAAATGAGAAATAATTTGAAAGATGGTGCAAACTACATGTATAAAGGTTTTTATGCCTCCGCCCACCAAAGGTGGGTGCCGGAGGCATTATGTTTTCGGGTTGTCCGTCCGTCCGTCCGTCCGTCCGTGTGTCCGTCCGTCCGTCCCACTTCTCGTTGCCGCGATATCTGAAGAATCATTTGAGGTAGGAACCTCAAACTTGGAACTAGTATGTATCCCCATACGAAGATGAACTGATTAGATTTTGGGGTAAGTAGGTCAAAGGTCAGAGGTCACAGAGGTCAATTTACATGAAATTACATGAAATTCTTGGTTTTTAACACCGTTACCGCGATATCTCAAGAACTGTTTGAGGTGAGAACTTCAAACTTGGTACCAGTATGTATCCCCATAGAAAGAGGAACTGATTAGATTTTGGGGTAAGTAGGTCAAAGGTCAGAGGTCACAGAGGTCAATTTACATGAAATTACATGAAATTCCTGGTTTTTAGCCTCGTTATCAAATATTTCTAGAACAGTTTGAGCCATCAACTGAATTTAGGTGGAGGCATATAGGAGACGCAGTCGCATTCATCTTGTTTTAATTTTTATAACAACATGTAATGCACATTGTGAATTTGTCCTGCGCAGTACTAGTTTCTTTTGCAGGACGTCTTTGGTGAATGAAAATGACAATTCTGAATTTGAATTGCTGGTTTAGTTTTTCTGGGTTACACCATGTAATCTTTCAAAAAGATTTAATTAGAGGAATTTAGAAGAATTAAAGCGCCACCAGTGAACCAGAATGAGAATGCAGCTGTGAATAAAATTCACTTGCATTTCCGATTGGCGGCAATCAGAAATGAGCAGGCTGTGAATCGGATCCCTTCGTAGGCAACAAATAGCCTCCACTAGGCAGTGTTCTAGTCATTCTCCTGATGACGATCAGAGCATACTCATCAAAACATCTAGAACCACAGAGCTCTTAGCGGAGCTCACCAGCCCTTTGCGGGGGCTCTTATTCCTTGAAAGATGGCATGGTGTAACCCTGAAAAACTAAACCTACAATTCAGAGTCTCCACCATGAAAAGTATCGCTGACACTTGACCGAGGTCGAATGTGTGTCTTTTGCAGGATGCTGAAGGTGAACAGTAAGATCACCAAGATGGTGCACACTCTGAAGTACTTCACCAACAACACGTGGGAGTGGACCAACCAGAATACGATAGCCCTCTCAGCCGCCATGAGCGAGGAGGATAGGAAGGTGAGTTCTTATAGACTTCTATCTCATTATAGAGAAGGCTGAGTTCTGGGAAGGGGTGAAAAATAAATTGTGAGCTCTCTCATTCTTTTTATGTCAGTTTGGAAGAACATCATAGTAGAAATATCCCCTGAAAAGGATTGCTCTTTAAATGCCCTCATATTCGAAATATGACAAGAAATTACGGTTACAAACGTCAGTTTGAGAACCAATCCCCTGAACTCTACTCTTTGCAAAAGCTATCATTCCCCCAAACAATGCAATTGATATGTTCAAGGTAAGACTACACTGTCTCTTGAGAGCTATAAGGTGGTAACTCTTGTGATAACTGATATGAGCTAATGCCCTGCTGACACTGTAAGAGCAGATGACATCAAGATTGCCACAACTGTAACTTAATACAGAGCAACACCGTCATAGGCTCATCCATCCTCACAGATCTATTTCACCAACGCCAAACCCCTCCAATTGGCCGTCGTACCTAGAAGCCTACTGCCTTGGAACCAAGAGAATCGCACTCAATGAAGATATGTATGATCATAATCCAGTTATGAATAATAATATTAATAATTTCATTATTACAGGTTTACTTCACTGACGTCAGACCCCTCCACTGGCCGTCATACCTAGAAGCCTATTGCCTTGGAACCAAGAGATTCGTACTCAATGAAGACATGAATGACCTCCCTGCAGCACGCAGCCATCTTAGAATGTAAGTAATTTGCAGTAATAAACCAGCTTGTAGCTACAGTCATGAGAAACTGGTAATTTTGTAGCCAGTCGGTGCCATTTGTGCGACTGGTATGACCTCACTGTGATCCACAGCCGACCAGGGCCCCGTTTCATAAAACTTGCTATAAATAACAAGTTACAATAATTGTTACAAGCTACTGAAGTCATTGAATCTGATTGGCTGACGGCATATTTGTCAAAGAAATTTATCATTGGTTATTGATAACAAGTTTTATGAAACTGGGCCCCAGGCCTATTCTCTGACTCTGGTTTCTCTGTCTATAAAGACCGCTCAAGGGAGACAGTAAAAGCGGTCTTCATAAGCAGGTGGTCTTTATGTACAGGTTTCTTTAATACACATTTCAATAAGAAACACTTTTCAAGGGAAATTGTGGTCTTTATAGACGGTCTTTCTATACAGGTGGTCGCTAAAGCAGGTTTGACTTTATTATGATGATGATATGATAATTCGGACCTCAGTGAGAAAGAAAAAAACATTTTTATATCTTATCTAAGTCTAGTCACAGTTGGGTCACAAGTTTTGTGGAGGCCTTGACAAGTAGGTCCTTGAAAGGAATTCTCAGTTACCTAACAATATGCTCTTGGATAGGACTTAAAATATCTAATTATTAAGAATATTTTACACCAACGTGTTTCAATGAAACAAAGTTTTTCTGTCAAAATTATCTTTGAAAATTTTTTTGATGACAAACGTCCAAAAAGTGGGTGGTACTGAAAGAGTTAACGAGGGTCTCATTTCTTTCTTAGCACAATTGAATTCATTTCAATGCTGATTTCTCCTCCTACAGGTTGCGCAATATCCGATGGACGTTCAACACCATCCTCATCGTAGTCATCTGGCGTGTTCTCATCGCTCGCTCCCAGCTCGCCCGTAACCTCTGGGCTTTTGTCATCAACATCTTCTTCCGATTCCTGCGGTACTGCCGTGTCACGAGCACCATTGCCCGCGCCCACTGAGCACAGCCTGTGGCGCCAGTGGGGCCGCTTCTTCTTGCTGCAGCGTTTTCCCGAAGATCCTCTTTCGGTGACCAGTGGAAGTTCCTGCATCTTGTATAACATGAACTGCAGCAGTATTCTTGATTTCTGAAGTGCAATGCTCTGTCAAGGGTCGTTGGAACCTTACATCGGGGTTATCCTCCTTTGCTTCTCTTGCACAGATCTTGACAACCCCGTACAGTCAAATCTGTCGTTTAAGGGCACCAAAGAGTTATAGAGAAGCTGGCCATGGTAGCTAGTTGGCCTTTCTGATATGCGTTCTTCAAAATATATTTTACTTTTTTGAGGGAGACAATTACCCTTAGTAAACTTTGAACAGAAGTGAACAGAAGTGAACAGAAGTCCGTTCGTAAGGTGGGCCTGGGACTGTTTTAGATCAGTTCTGGACCAGTTTGTCTAGTTCAGCACAGGGAAATCACTGACAGAACAGACTCTCAGTTTAGTAGGTTATTATCTACAATACTATTGTTTCGTCAGAATATACTGACCACTTTTCTTTATCTATGCCTACAAGTGGTAATGTATATTATTCACTCTTGAAAAAAAAGTACAATGAACTTAAGATCTTTCTCTTCTTTGACATAGAAAAACTAGGAAAAAATTGAAAACTCAGGCAAAGTAGCATGAGTCATCATTTGTTAATTTGTGTGCATATATATTTTGAAATTAATGATTTTGTAAGCAAATTTTCGGAATGTGTACATGTAACGCTGGTAACAACGTGGTCTGTTTCTTGGCAATGGTATTTGTTATTTTTGATTTTGGATATCACGGACACTGGAGAATTGTCCATTAAGCAACTTCAGTACATTACAGAAGGGGCCATTTGATTATCACGGTGGGAACTCGCTATAACGATGACCTTGGGACCGTGAAAATGACCTTGGTATATAAGGAATCTCCTTATATCAGGGTAAAAAAACAAAAGAACAAAGACCTGGGACCAGCAAAATTGCCTTGTTATATCAGGGGAGTGTTTCATCAAGTGTTTTGTCAGTGACTTTTACTGACAATTTTGCTCTCAGCCAATCAGATGCAAGCATTTCAGTAGCTTATAACAGTTGTCGGTAAAAATCACTGACAAAACGCTTGATGAAACGCTCCCCAGGAATCTTGCTATATCGGAGCTCTTTATAACAAATTTCCACTGTATTGCGCTCCTCTCTTCAGGAATGCCATATTTCCAGGTTATATTGCCCGATTCCAGGTTCTGAAACCTCCCTATTTCAAACGCTTTCAGGCATCATATTTATTCTTGTACAAAGTAGGGAGCTTGAGCATGTGTAGCTATCTTTTCCGGCTCATCTGGTAAAAACAAAATGGTATAACCCTCCTCTCCTGTACTTTACCAGTGAAAATTTTCTGGAAATGTTTCTAATCGTGTGTGAAATACCTGGCGAGAATTCAACTGTGTTACTGATATCGATCAAGTAGGGTGCGTTTGATTTGTGATTCTATGAAGCTCAATGAGTGGAGAAATCACAACATACCAACTTTGAGTCTTAGTTACAAGTTTCATACAGAGTATTTATATATAAATATACAACCCCATAGTAAAGAGGAATCCATTTCTGTCAAAAGCTAGGATTATCTCCACTAAGTTAGTGTAGAAATTGCCCCGAGATTCGGCCAATCTCTTATTTTTGAGGATTCCAAAACCTTGCAGGATACACCACATCTTCTGTAGACATGATCAACTTTTCCGAATTGCTTGGGGCCAAGTTCTTTCACCATGTAAACTCATAACCAGAACCAAGTTTATCTTTATTATTAGATAGCGAATCATGTACTAGAAAATAATATCAAACATAGCTCTGTTTGGCACAGATCTATGGGGAATGTTCTACTGTTCCTGAAGACATCAAAAAGTGCATAACATCTGATTGTTGTAAAAATCATGTAAAAACATTCTGTTCAATTCTTAACTAATTTGTACATGCGCCCTGAGCACTCCAAAGAGTGGATTTGGCGCTATATAAGTTACATTTATTATTATTATTATTATTACCCACGCCGATAAAATCGGCAGGGTTATGTAAAGGGCTCCGTATGTTTGTTTGTTTGTTTGTGTACAAGATAACTAGAGAACGGGTGAACGGATTTGCACCAAATTTTCAGGGAATGTTCGGATAGTGACAGGAAAGAATCGATTAGATTTTGGTGATGATCGGTTGACCCCTGCAAATTCTGTGTGACCTTGAAGTTTTGACCCCATAATAAAGTATAGGAACTTCAGTTCGGATAGTGACAGGAAAGAATCGATTAGATTTTGGTGATGATCGGTTGACGCCTGCAAATTCTGTGTAACCTTGTAGTTTTGACCCCATGGTTAGTATAGTATTGCAACTACTCTGTAGCGCCGCTAAGGTGTGGGTCTGCCGCTTTTGACGGCCTTTCTAGTTATTATTATTACTGGGACATCCAATGTATTCCACCTTTTCAATACTAAGATATAAAGTTGTAAAGTAATATATAATTGCATTTGCAAATGATGTATATAACTGGCTTCAAACGGCAACATTTATCTATGTTATCACGCCTTGTTGTAATATACGTGAAATGATTCTTTTGTAAATATTTGTACCATCACTGTAAAATGTATGAGGGGTGGAATACTAAATGCCTGTATCTATGTTCTTTTTTATTTATAATATATCTTTGATTTTCTATGTTGGCAATTATCTACGTCTTATCAATGCAAGCTGACTTTGTTTCCCTTGCTTGTACTACAGTGAAACCGGCTTTAGCGACCACCTGTCTATAAAGACCATCATTTTTGTTTCCCTTGAAAACTGTTTTCTCATTGAAATATGTATTAAAGGAGCCTGTACATAAAGACCTCTTTCTCATCTCCTTGACTGGTCTTTATAGACAGGTTTTACTGTATTTACACTTTGTGAAAAATCATATGCATCCCTTTCTTTGTTCTCTATTTCTTTGCCCTATTAAAGTTTTATGAACAGTCCTGAGAAAGGAACTTTCATGGCCAATATTAGGGGGTCTAATTCTTCACTTCATTGCTCAGCTTTTGGCATTAAATACCCATCGCAGGGACACACTTCAAAACGGAATTGAACCGTTTGTGATTTCAGAAGAAACAAGCATCAGTTAGTCCAAACATGTAGTACGCCTTTTTAAGAAAATCTGGGCATTATTGTATCCCCCGGCACAATGCCGGAGGATACTTTCACGTCACATTCTTGTGTGCGCTCTAGCGGTCACATTTCTCAACGGATTTCTTTCAAACTTTGTATGGACGTGTATCTGGGTAAAATCTGGACACCTGTGATTTCTGGTGATGCTGCCCCCAGTTTTCCGTCTTTTATAGGGTAAAAGGCAATATTTTGGGGGATTGTTTGTGTGCGCTCTAGCGGTCACATTTCTCAACGGATTATGTTCAAATTTTGCATGAAGGTGTCTCGTGGTATAATCTATAAACCTATAGATTTTGGTGTGCTGCCTCCAGTGTTCTTTTATAGGGTCAAAGGTCATATTTTGATACGATACATGTCTTGTGTGAACTCTTGTGTGCGCTCTAGCGGTCACATTTCTCAACGAATTTCATTCAAATCTTAAATGAAGGTGTCTCTTGGTGTAATCTAAAAACCTATAATTTTTGGTGATGCTGCCACCAGTGTCCTGTCTTTTATAGGGCCAAAGGTCATACGTTGGAGTGCACTCTGCAGGCTACATTTCGTAATGGATTTCTTTCAAAGTTTTTATGGAGATGTATCTTGGTTGAATCTACAAGTTTATACTTTTTGATAATGCTGCCCTCATTGTTCATCCTTTATAGGGTCAAAGGTCATACCTTGTGCGCTTCCACATTTCTTGACGGATTTCTTTCAAATTTGATATGGAGATGTGTCTTAGTGAAGTCTACACAGTGTTTGCTGATGCTGCCCCCAGTGTTCCGCTTTTTATAGGGTCAAATGTCATATTTTGGTTGCATGCATTCTGGAGGACACATTTGTTGACTGATTTATTTCAGATTTTGGATGGAGGCCCATCATAGATTACTCTAGACCTCTACAGTTTTTGGTGATGCTGCCCCAGTGTTATGTCTTTCATAGGGTCAAAGGTCATATTTTACTGGATATCTTGTGTGCGCTCTGAGGTCACATTTCTTGACAGACGACTTTCGAATTTTCAATAGAGTTGCATTATACGGCTAATCAACACACATTGTTTTGGTTGATGCAGCTCCTAGTTTTGCCAATAGTCTGCGCCACTGGCGGGAATCTCTACGCCATCCTTTTGTTTGAGGGAGGGGAGGGGGAGGGTTTTTGTCCCTCCTTCGAATCGATTCCAGTGCGGGGGGATACATTCGCATTGCGCGGCAATGGACATTTCTATTTTTGTTTTGACGCCCATGGCTCAGAAAGGGGTTTGAAAATCCTTTCAATCTCATTTCATGTTTTTTAATTACATGTACTCTTCATATCTGCTACCCTTTGAATGACATTCCACTGTAAAAGAAAATCCCAATCCCTTGTAGAATCATTTACGAACTACCAAATTATTTTCCATGTGTAAAGTAACTTGTTATATTTTGATTTGAAATTTAATTCTCAATATGAAAGATTTGCTCTAAGGTAGTTGAAAAATTTTCAGATTCCTTTTAACATTTCAGATTTTCATAGGGTTATAGCAAATATTTGACATGAGTTTTACCTAGTTTTTGTAGCACCAATTATGTTCGTTAGCATCAAATTACCAAAATCCAAAGTAGACTCCATTTTGTTGAGATAAACAACATTACAGAACAGTGCCAAATATGAGAGCTGTACTAATGTGATTGTTAGTTTTTTTTTCCGACCAAGATATTTAACTAAGATAAATTTAAAAATATGACATAATCATGTTGCTATTCTGAAAATAATATGTATTGATTTCCTAATCCACGCAGTTGAAATGAAAAAAAAAATGTTTTAATTTGCCTTAGTTTTTGCCAGTGGTAAACAAAACTGAGGAAGAGAAAATAAAATTTAAACAAAGTGCAACTAAATGTAATTTTTGTGTTATTTGGAATTGTTACAAATTGTTGATTTATGGAAAAGTAATGCCTTGTGAATGTGGAGAATGGATAGAGAAAGAGAGAGAGAGAGAGGGGGGGGGGGGGTAGAATGGGATGTGCTTTATTTTAAGATATTTGATGCATTTATACAATATATTTATATGATTTAATTCTTTCGACATTCTAAGTTTGCAAATTCTCAAAATTTGATATTGCATTTGTTTTGGAGTTGTTTTTTTGACAAATAAAGGCTTATTGTCTTTTTTGAAAATCAAGATTGGCACAATGACTAAAGTTACATGTAGATATTTTGTTAGTTTCACCATGGGAGAGAGAGAGAGAGAAACGGTGAGAGAGGGGGAGATGGAGGAGATAGCATGGGTTAGTGCCATAATAAAGTGATAGAATGAGGTATAAGTATAATATCCAAATAGCTCTAATAATCATATTTAAGAGTGATATGATTCAGTATTCGAGGAAAAGTTTATCAAAATAACGGAAAATGCTAAATATTCGGGGTTTTCTCTATACAGGTTTCCCCTTTCATTTATTTTTAGCAAAACAACTGTGGAAGAGAAATACAATTTCAAAAATACAATAAAATGCAACTAAATATAAAGTCAGTGTTCTTTGCAATTATTACAGATTCTTTTTATTGATGGAAAAGTAATGCAATGCTAAGGCAGAGAATGAGAGAGAGAGGGGGGGGGGGGGGGCAGAAAAGGGATGGACGCTTTAAGATCAATTTCTTGTGTTCAATAATCCATATGAAATTACATGTATATATATTGTTAATTTCACCAATAAGCCAGTTCGGGGTTAGCGCATGGTACAAATGACCCCAAATATCCACAGATATTTTAGACATGGAGGGTCCCTTTATGTGCACTTCAGAAAAATAACTCTGGGAGTGATAGAGGTGCCTCATGAATAGCTTTTGTTTCCCCCTTTAAAAAGAATACTTCCACCTGGATATCATGGAATGCACCATTAGTGCATAATTGAATAATGATTACATGACATTCATGAGCACATATCGAATATTAGTGTCAGTGGGTTTTAGAATTTGGTACAGATGACCTTTATCTGCTCATGCTCAGATTGCAACCCCGAACTGGCTTATTAGAAAGAGACGGGGGAGAGAGGGGGCATTCATGTAGGAGAAAAGGGTCTGGCGTCGGAAGAGGGAGAGAGAGAAAGAGAGAGAATAGAAGAAGAATAGATTGATAGAATAAATAGGTACAATATATAAATATATATATATATATATATATATATATATATATATATATATATATATATATATATATATATATATTTAGCAAATAAACTTGAAGAAGGCCAGGAGCCGAAAGCTTGTAAATCGTTCCATCATTATCTGTTCACATATCTAAATCTAACATGGTTCAACCGAACAGTACACACATCCACACCTCTCTCGCTATATATATGTGTGTGTGTGGGGGGGGGGGGTGCGTGTGTGCGCCCGTGTGTGTTTTGTTCGAGGACACTTTCGGACAGAGAACAAAAAAAGAATCATGAGAACAATGGTCCTCGGAAGCCGGACAATAGTCCTCGAAAGTCCAACAATGAATTTGTGCCTTATTCCGTCGACTGTCCGAGGACGGAGGAACAATAGAGGAACAATACTTGTCCTCGGAAATAAAGCCATGTAAACGTGGGGGTGTGTGTGTGTGATGCAAATAGCTCTTACAATCGTATTTAAGAATACTTCAGTATTCGAGGAAAATTGTATCAAAATGAATGGTAAAATTGTAAAAATGCTAAATATTGCCATTCGGAATTATGTACAATTTTCCCATTTTATCAAAATGAACATGGGACAGGGAGTTAGATGGTACATAATTATTCATAACAAATCTGGATGCATTATACATTAGCTACATTCATATGGGACTTGTAGTTTCGAAACTTTATCGCTAGTGAAAATTCAAGTTAACGAAACACTGACGACTCACTCACAACGACGAGGGTTCACACGGCCCTGAAACAACGACGCCCGTTGTTCTGCATGAGACTTCATCGTTAACAACGAGATTGCTAAACTTTATTCTTCCACACGGTCCGAAACTACAATGAGGACCCCAGCTGTTCGTCTTTTCGGCGTTAACCACTTGCTCGCTTGTGGTTCTGGAACTACAAATAAACTTACAGTTTCGAAACTACGCGATAGCTAAAATAGCTTAAAGTTTTGAAGCTACAAGCGAAACTTTAAGTTTAGCTCCTTTCGTGTGCACCTGACAATTGATATTTGGCTTAAGCATACATTGCAATAATAATAGAAAAACAACGTTTTCATAAACTGTTTCGAAAACATTTTCATATACATAATCATATTTAAAAAAACGATTAAGTATTCGAGGAAGTTTATCAAAATAAACTGTAAATATGCTAAATATTATTATTCGGGATTATACAACTTTCCCTTTTTATGTATATAGCGAAACAAAACTGAGGAAAAGAAAAACATTTAAAAAAATATATACATTAAGACAATAAAGAGCAACTAAAAGTAAAGTCAGTGTTTTTGCAATTATTACAGATTCTTTTTTATTATGGAAAAGTAATGCAATGCTAATGCAGAGAGATAGATAGAAAACGAGAGAGAGAGAGAGAGGGGGGGGGGGGAGAAAGGGGATGGTGAATTTAAGATCACTTTGTTGTGTTCAATAATCTATATGTAGATATATTGTTAATTTCACCAATTAGAAAGAGACGATGTGAGAGATGGGGCATTCATGGAGGAGAAAGTGTCTGGCGTAGGAAGAGGGAGAGTGAGAGAGAGAGGGGGGGGGGGGGGGGGGGAGGGAGCGCGCGAACGCGCGTGGGGTGGAATAGATACAAAATAGATATATAAAGATATATATATATATATACAAGCACACACACACTTAGTGCTTTGTTATTTTTGTCATGCCTTTCTGAGTGACTGTATCTCTATATCACTGTTTCTGAATAAATTTCTGATGATGCTTAAATTGCTGATGATGCTTAAATTGCCCGAGTATCCTGCGTCATCTTTGGCTTGAATATTTATTCATCCCACTATGTTCTATATCACCCAAACCAAAGCGAATGGTAAAAGTAGACTAAAAATCAGCACATTATATATATATATACACTAAAGGAAAAAAGAAACTTATAAAAGTTCAAGAGATCACCAAATTAAATTCTCTGCATGGAAATGTACCAAATTTGGATATAATGTTGATTCAATGCATGGCTTTAAATGACAGTCAATAACAAAAAGTTTTCTTCAATGCCACAAAAGAAATGTGCACTGAAACAAAGGACTCTCTAATCCAAAGTCACAAAGATAAACTGCAGTCTTGTACACCATATGCATGTCAATGAATGAAACAAAAGAATTTCAAAAGGGATTTGCACCCCTCGAGCAAGAGGATATTGATGTTCTGCCATGGTTCGCCCGTTCACCAGACCTTTCCCCAATTGAACATCTCTGGGAAGAGCTTGGTCGACGTGTGTCAAGGCGTGACAATCAACCCATCAATAGGGAGACGCTCATTGCAGCACTGCAAGAGGAATGGAACAATGTTCCCCAGGCTACCATCGCGAATCTGATCGGAAGCATGCGAAGACGGTGTACAGCTTGCCAGCAAGCTAGAGGTGGACATACTGGCTATTAATCTGTTTGGATATGAACTTGCAAATCCCTTTTGAAATTCTTTTGTTTCATTCATTGACATGCATATGGTGTACAAGGCTGCAGTTTGTCTTTGTGACTTGGGGATTAGAGAGTCCTTTGCTTCAGTGCACATTTCTTTTGTGGCATTGAAGAAAACTTTTTGTTATTGACTGTCATTTAAAGCCATGCATTGAATCAACATTATATCCAAATTTGGTACATTTCCATGCAGAGAATTTAATTTGGTGATCTCTTGAACTTTTATAAGTTTCTTTTTTCCTTTAGTGTATATATATATATATATATATACGGTATATATATATAGAGAGAGAGAGAGAGAGAGAGAATGTGATGCAAATAGCTCATACAGTAATATTTAAGAATGATTCAGTGTTCGAGGAAAATTGTATCAAAATAAATGTAAAATTGTAAAAATGGTAAAATATAACCATCCGGGATTTTGTACAACTTTCCCTTTTTGTCAAAATGAACATGGGACAGGGAGTTAAAATGTAGGCAAGATTTTGAAGTACGAAATGGAATTCATGGAAATATGAAGTGACGGAACACTTTTCAGTCACAGCAGTACAGAGAAGAGGAGAATCCACTTTATATTGCGATATTAAGCACTGGTACTATCAATGATCTATAAATCATGTTTAAATACTCATTATATACATTTGATCTATTTCGGGCTCACTACTACACGTATCTGTGAGGGGAGAACGCATTGTTTAAAAAAAAAAGATTTAAAAAATGTTTGATCTATACAGCTTTATTTCCTTATGGAGGATGATAACACAATAATATAAATTGCTCGAAATTTTTTACATTTCCGCACACTTAATTTTTTGGGATATCACGGATAAGTTGCCTTCTACAGGTCGGTGAAGAATATCAACGCCAGAGTTTTGGTACAGTTGCACCCAACATGAGGATATTCGTTTTACTATTGCTTGCTATTACTGCGGCACTGGCATGGTAAAGTAGACTTACTAATTTGTTTAAATAACCTGGGGGGGAACGATCATATTCATTCACAAGCCCGACTTTTTGGAATAGCCTACCTGAAGACATAAATAGTTGCTCGACCTCATTGTCCTTTAAAAAACTTCTAAAAGCTTTGCTATTCTCTTCTTAGCTACTTTTCTTCTTGAATGCGCCTTGAGCACTCCACAGAGTGGATTTGGCGCTATATAAATCACATTATTATTATTATTATTATTATTATTATTATTATTAAAGTCGTAAAAATACATCTCTGCACGACCGAAATGCCTAGATTGGGCTATTCTCCGATATCATTACACTGTAAAATTACAGAAATCTGATGTCAGCAGAGTCGCCAGAAATTTGCTGTAAAACTACATGCTGTATGTAATTTTAGCATATATTTCAGATCTGTAATTCAGATGACAGGTTCTTATGTAATTGCGTTGGAACCTGAGTCCTACAGTACTATACATTAAGGTTAACAAAATTAAACTGTAAAATTACACAAAAAACTGTATAAAACCCTATTTTGCCTTTAAATCGCAAGTTTCTGATGTAACTCAGTTTCGCAATTACAAATGAGGTACTTTTACGGGAAAAATGTAAAAATAACATCACAACTGCTGTATTTATAATAAACAGAACAAATCTGTATTTTCCCCTGTAAAAATACAAATATTTTTTTACAGTGTAGTTATGTCTTATAACTGTATCACAAGCAATCCTGTTTATCATAACCTGTGTTCAATTCGATTTTCACACTCTAAAAATCGTCTAGTCATTTTTGGACCACACCGCCTGGTCATATTTGTTATCAATCAGATTCTATAGTCATTCTGATAGGATTCTGTTCATTTTTTAACTACGATTCTTGTCTACTGTAAACCCGACTCAAAAGCTGGTAGTCTTGACGAAAATAGTGCAACTGCCCGTGGGAATCATTATTCTAGTCAAATGTGACTAGATTCTAGTCATATTTGATTATATATTGTTTTTAGTGTACATTTTTAAATATAGTAAGCCAAAATGATTTAAGAATCATTTTTCCATAAAAACACAGTTGCAAAAGTCCACCCTCGTCAGCCCCATGCAGTTAATTTCTCATAATACAATAAGATAAGACTATGTAGAAAGTAGCAAAAGAGAAAGATCTTCGTAATAGAAAATACAGGAAGGACTGAGTTTGAGTATCAGGTCAAATTGGAAGTTCATTCAATGATCGTATCTTATTATAATTACAATATCTTTATTTCTTTTTGCTAATACTCCATGGACAGTAATCAATGGACGTGTTGTTATTGTTGTTAATTGTTGTTGTTGTTTGGTAAAGTCGATCGTCATGCCGCACTTGGGAAAAGAGTTCCACAGTGCGTTCCAAAAAAAGAAATAACAGTGGGAAAAGTCTCCCAAAATAAATATTTCAAAATATTTTGTAGGAAATGTTCATAACTGTGGATAGCTTGAGGTCTCTTCTATCAGGCACCTTGGAACGATTTTGTTACTGGGGGTGTTGTGAACAAAAAAAAAAGTCCTCAGCATTTTAGTGTCTCTTTTTAAGTCCAAAAATCTCTGACAAGCAAATTAAAAAAAAATGGATGGGGTGCTGCTCACCGCCTGATTTTTTTTAAAACATCTAACGATATTTTACGCTTGAGAGAACAAAATCTATTGCTGTGAAATGGTGCAAAATCCATGGTTGACAAAAATTTGTATTGGTTCTGGCTGTTATCAGCAAAGTTGAGACCCTTGAAAAGCCTTAGAAACTTTCATATTATGATCATTAAAAGACAATTTATGAAAATAGGCTTTGTTTTCTGTATGTCCTGATATATCCCATCAAGACTTTATGGCCGAGTGAGAAAGCCAGCTTGAGTTAAAACCTTGTCAAACCAAATGTTTCAAATCACTCAATAAAGTAGTTTTATTGCTCACTGAAGCATAAAAATACTGATGAGATACGTTAGTTCATACATAGTAACAGAACCTGTTGTTTCATAAATTGCCTATTATTGACCAAAATGTGAAAATTTATAAGCCTTATGACTCTCAACTTTGCTGATACCAGCCAGAACGAATACCAATTCTTGTCAAATGTGGATTCTGTACCTTTTCACAAAAGTGGCCCCTGCTTGCTCAAGCGGAAAATATACCCGGAACTTTTGTAGGTGTTATGTAATAGAAGATACCCTAAGCTATCCAAAGGTGTGAAATTTTGCTTCAAATAGTTTGAAGTATTTCTTGGAGAGACTTTATATCTGACTGTTAACTTTTTATTTTGCTGGGACGCACTGTACAGGGGAACCTTGCATGTGTTATCCCTGATAGCAGAAAGTGTTAAAAATGACGTGATATTTTCGTCTTTTTTACGTCCTGTAATTACGTCAATAAGACGACAACTTGCACCAGCGCAAGACGTCAAGAGGACGTCTTATTTTGACGTCATCTCTACGTCTTCATTCCTCTTCCCTGATAGCAGAAAGTGTTAAAAATGACGTGATATTTACGTCGCGGTTTTCGTCTTTTTTACGTCCTGTAATTACGTCAATAAGACGACAACTTGTACCAACGCAAGACGTCAAGAGGACGTCTTATTTTGACGTCATCTCTACGTCTTGTACACTGTAAAAACTAAAGTGCTACTTTTAGGGGCATGTATAGTGACTGCACCTGAAATGCTGTTTATAGCACTTGTAGTGTGCTAATTTACCAGCAAAAAAAAAATAAAAATGTGACCGTGGCGAGCCTCGAACCAGGTTCCGCTGATTGAGAGGCGCTGACGGTTACCGATGGACTAACGAATGCTTCTTGCAATCCAATTTAGTCATGGGAGTCAAGTCGATAACATGAACTATGTGGTGTCGTAAATTCACTATGTAACAATATGATCTGCTCTAAATCGTACAATGTGAGTTAGTCTAGCGGTAATGCCAGCAATTCTAGATCAGCGGACCCTGGTTCGAAGCTCGCCCAAATCATTTTTTTAATGAATGTTTAGCAGTTTAAGGAGTAAATAAGTAAATAATTTATATAAATAAAAATACAAAAACTAATAATAATAATTAGAAAAGAAAAAATATCTTGGTTCTTTAAAAGATCTATCATCCCCGGCCACTAAGAACCATTTGCGTTGTTTTGAGGGAACTTTATTGTAATTTGCAGGAGCCTGGATCTTTTTAGAATCCTTGTGCAATTTCAAGAACCCGTTTGGAACTATTTTTTTTTTCTAAAAGTTCGTCAGTAAAATTTGTTAAAAGTCAGTTTTGGGGTACAAAAATTAAAAAAAATGTTTCATTACTGTCGACTTAAGAATAAAGCAAATGGGTGTTCGACCTATATAGATTGCGGTTTTGGAAAGTTTACTACATGTCAATATTGAAACCTTAAAGGGGAAGTCCACCCTGATATTAAAAAAAAATAAGAAACAGATCAACTGAAGTTTGAGCAAAATCCGATAAGAAATAAGAAAGTTATGAATTTTTGAATTTGAAATCAATCAAACACAGTTAAGGTTTATTGCAAGCTATACTTACATCAGTCTAACGTGTTTGCATGACTATAATTTATATAGTGTCATATCATATTAAATAAGAGGAAATGCTGGTTGTGTTGCTTGTTTTCACTGGCAGCAACATGCGTCACTTTGGAAAGATTAAGTCTGGAAAGCTGACAAATTAATAAATAACTTGATTTATTATCCAGCATATTCACATATCACTTTCATTTTTTAATGTAATACTCTTCAGTCAGTGTTTTAATTTGCATCATTCACTATTGTTAATCTTTTAAACGTTGTAAAACTTAGTGTTTATATCAGTTTTCCCATAAGTATGTATGTGGGAAATGTATTAATGTGGGAAGCTGACTAGTATGGGACAAGCAATCTTAAACATTTTTGCCAGCCCTATGCATGTTTTATTGTTTGAACAAATTATAATCAAATCAAATCAGTTCACTTCATATCAAATCATCGGAGGGCTAAATACGTTATCAAATAAAGTCTTCTACTACTACTACTACTACTACTACTACTACTATTACTACTACTAATACTCGTACTACTACTACTACTACTACTACTACTACTACTATTACTACTACGACGACGACGACTACTTACTGCTACTTCTACTACTACTACTACTACTACTACTACTACTATACTACGACGATGACGACGACTACTACTACTACTATACTACTACTATTACTACTACTAATACTACTAATACTAATAATATACTGCTATTACTTCTACTACGTCTACTACTACTACCACTTCTACTACTAGTAGTACTACTACTACTACTACTACTACTCTACTACTACCATGGGCCACTTTTCTGAGTATAAACGTGTCATAAAATATAGGTTCGAAAATTGTCATAAATGAGTGAAATCAGATCAGCCCCCCCCCCCGAACTTTCCAAAACGCTCCGCGCCCCCTGACTAATACTACTACTATACTACTACTACTACTACTACTACTACTACTACCACTACTACTACTATTATTACATCACGTGAAGCTAATTACAGTTTTCCTCCTTGCGTTGGTTTATTCTTCAACAATTCCACTTATATAAAGCCCGGCTCATATACGAGGCGTCATTTCGATTCCGTCATTAGGGAGTTTTCGAACGTGTCGACGTGAACGCCGTCTTATATCCTCCCAGCGACAATGGACTGCTTTGCGTTAACTGCATACAAAGTAGGTGAAGCATGAAACTAACAATGGGTAAAGCGAGGTTCACGTTTTAGATAAGACGGCAATACCATGTTGACCCGTTCTCAATCTGACTAGTGGACGAGGGAGAAGTCAATAACGGGTGAGCCGTTCTTTCACAAAGTATGCAGTTAACACAAAGCAGTCCATTATAGCTGGGAGGATCTAGGACGGCGTTCATGTCGACACATTCGAAAACTCGCTAATTGAGACTGTGAAGGTTATTTACCCATACGCCAGTTGTAAAAAAGGATTGTTCACATTGCTCATATTGCTATATATTTTTTAAAATATCATTCAGTCATAAGCTCTATCTTTCATTTTATGTGAATTTAAATGAACACCATACTGTAGTCCCCTGAAACAAGGATTGCTCTTCAATTGCCCTCATAAAAAAACATTATTGAAAATATGATGGCTGAATTGTTAGGGCCGAGCCATGCCACATGAACTGCGTGTGCAGTCCCATCAACCCAAGTAGTGCATGTGATTTTCAGCGAGATTTAGTTAATTTCTTATGAATTTGATGATTCCAAAACCTCACAGTAAACACCAGTGCTTAATTATTATGTAGACACGATCAACTTTTCTCGATTGTTTCGAGACTGTTTCTTTCACAATGTAATTGCATGCCCAGAACTCAACTTCATCTGTAACGCTATCTATATGCCCTATAAATCAATTCGTTACCAACTTCGTTGAAGAGGATGCAGTACTACCAGCAAAAAAAAAAATAATAAAAAAATCAGGAAATCAGGAATGTAGGATTATAACATGCACTTCAACCTTGTAGCTGCATGCGGGATTATCACTACCAAGGTAAGGGGGGGGTGGGGGGGGGGGGGGGAGGGGTTACGGTGGAGTTGACACCTCATTTTGATGACCAGCTGATGGTATATCCTTGTCATGCTTATTGACGGTTATATTTTGTAATCTTCAACTTTTTATGGCATTTGAATGACAGGGATGACATAAATGTTTAGTTGATAATTATGTATGTTATTTATTTATTTATATTTATTTATTCATTTATTTATTTATTTTGATTTAATTTTTAGTGTCATTTATTTATTTATTTACTTTTTTATTTATAAAAAAAAAATTTAATTATTATTATTTTTTTAAATTATTTTTTATCTATTTATTTATTATTATTTATTTTTGAGGGGGAGGCATTATTTTGGTTTATTTTTATGGCAAATTTAAATAGAGCCGCCTTAGTACCTTTTCAAAGATTTTTGGACAATAATCGTGTTTCAAAATACTGGAATGATTTACCACTTACAATTAGACAGTCTTCATCAGTCAATGTCTTCAGAATAGCCTAGAAAATACATCTCTTTAGCAGTTTATAGTTGTAACGTTGTTTTTCTTACCACAAGTATTGGTAATTTAATATATTGTAAGTGCTTTGGGCCTTATGGGGAAAAGCGCAGTATAAGTGATAATAATAATAATAATAATAATAATAATAATAATAATAATATGATGATGATGATGATGATGAGTGTTTAAATCTAAACCACTGTGATTTGGGTGTAACCTTTGGCGGGGTGGGGGTACAAGAACATAATTTTTTATTTTTTATATTTTATTTTATTTATTTATCTTTTCTTTTTTTTTTCTTTTTTTTTTTTTTTTGGGGGGGGGGGAAGTTTTGTGTACTTGTCTTAAGGTATGCAAGACTGGGTTCTAAAAGGGCCCACAGTTTACTTCTGCCCTTCTACTCAAATCAGCCTCTATTAAATAATATAACCATGAAGCTTAAAAGCTATTTTGATTCTGGGTGACAAATAACCTACGATGAGATACTTTAGCTTCACGGACCGGTGCTTTTGGGTCCATTGAAATAGTCAATGACCATCAAGCGTGCACCAGTAGAGTGGTCTGCTTAATTATTGTGTTGTTGTTGTTGTTTTTGGGGGGCGGGAGGGGTTTTGGTGTTCTTGTATTTGTAGCCATCTGTAATTTTGTCTTCTTTTATATTTTCACTTCTGCTCTTACGTTCATTGATTTCACTATATCTTTAAGGTCCTTCATTATTTCCTCGTTTAAAAAGTCTCATTCCTTTAAAAAGAATTGATTTCGTCCATTCCATTATTCTCTCCTTTTCCCCTTCATTATTCTTTTTTATTCAATTCAGTACGTTCACTTTCCCAGCATTCATTCATTCATTCCTAATAGTTTTCTCTCCTTTTGGCAGGCCAATCCCTCTTCAGACGAACGAGGAGGACACTCGGATGCAGGAGAGACAGAGAGAAGTTGAACAGGTAATTGTTTTTTTTTTACAATTATAGTATACATATAGCAGTAACTACAACTGGGCAACCACGGTGCTCACAGTGTTTATTCAATAATACGAATGTATAGTTTCCAAATGATTATTCAATAATGTGGATTATTATTAATTTTATCCATTTGATTTGATTTCATATTTGTTTTATTTTTATCTTTTAATTTTCTTTTCATTTTTTTATTATTTTTTTTCTTTCTTTCTTCTTCATTTTGGTGGGGGGGGGGGGGGGGGGGGGTAAAGTGTTTTTATTTTTGCATGTCTTCTATTTTTTACCAAGATGTTTCAATGTACACTTACATCGATTGATTTGATTGATTGTCGAATTTATTTCATTCGTCATAAAATATTTTTACATAAAATAACATACAATATAGAACACCTATAAAGTCAAAGTAACATATATTACAAAAATAATTATAAAATCTAATATACATCAGAAAGGTAATCTGGAGAAAATATAGGGGAAAGAGAGTATATTCATGAGAATGAGGAGGCAGCTAGAAAGGTAATGCCTTATTAGTGCTGCCACCTTAACAAAAAAAATAAAACTGAAAATCTGAAATTATGTTAAGATGAGAGCTAAACAAGATCAGAATTGAAAAAAATTACAGCATATAGAAACTGATAAGATTAACGAACAACAAAAATACCAACTTACATCAATAAAGACAAAGACAAAAAACAAATAAAACAAAAACAAATCAAGACCCGATCAAACATTGTTAACATATCTACTGAGTAATAGGGTTTTATATCTCCTTTTAAAAACATTAAGTGATGGATTATATTTAATATACAGTGGTAAGCTGAACCAGAGTATGGGCCCTTCGAAAGAAATACAATTCTTTGCTAGCGAGGTGCGTATTTTAATTAAATGGGAGTTAGAAGTTCCACGTGTATTATAGGAATGTATAAAATTCGGCATAATGACAGAGAATTCTGAAATACTGTTTGGTATATAGTTTCTATAACACAAGTACATAAAAATGCAATTTCATAATCAGAAAAATCAAATATATTCAGCATATTCAGGTGATTAAACAACGGCTTTGTAAGCATGGGCAAGAAAATTGACATGCGAAATGATTCTTACTGCCCTTTGTTGTGATCTGTATAAATGTAGCCTTGAATATGTAGTCGAGGAACTCCAGGCAAGATTACAGTATAGAAAATAAGGTGAAATAATGGAATTATATACATGTATCATTTTGAGTATGTTCTGTGGAAAATGCTTTAACTTATTTTGAATACCTATACTTTGAAGAATTTTTGTGCAGATGACATCAATGTGCTCATTAAAGGATAACTTACTATCAATTGTCACACCCCCAAAAATTTAAAGAAGAACAACGATCAATAATATTATTATTCAACGACACAACCATGTTATTATAATCGATCGACACCGGAGAATCGGAGAATGTACTGAAATTGTAGGGCCTACTATGGGCAAATAAAGCATCTAGTTCTATAAAAGCCTAGCCTTTTGACAAGGCCTCGTGACTTGGCTATTTTCCTCGTCATGCTGTGCCTGAGATGAGACTAGCCGGCGACGAAAAGAATCAACACGGCCCGGGTGAACGCTCGATCGAGCGCGAGGCCTTTTGGAACCTGGGTTTCCATCGTCCGATATGAATTATTCACGAGTTGACATTCGTATGCTAACACGCCTACCGAGGATTATCGACCAATCACAACGGTATCTGTGGGGCTTGCTTTCCATGATTGATGTACTAGTAGCTTCCACGGGCCGCGCTAGCTCGAGATGAAGGCGAATTTGCATACCAAATGTATGCTGACGTCATGCGACGATACGTTTGCTGATTGGCTCCTACCTATAAGGTAGCAGATCCTGGCTAGGAACAAAGGATAACATAAGAAATACAGGCCAGGTTCCAAAAGGCCCTCGGACTCACGTCGCTCGATCGCGCATTCACCGGGCTGGGCGGCTAGTCTTGTTATGCAGCCACTATTAGCTTACTTGCCGAGAAAAATAGCCAAGGCACGAGGGCCTTGTCAAAAGGCTAATAAAAGCCTGGCCCTGTCGAGAAAAAAAAGAGAAGAGAATAGAAAATAAAAGAAACGGCAGAGTAGGTTATTGCACTTTTCTCTCGCAGTACAAGGATCATGTGCTGCCATCTCATGCAAGTGCTTCTATTTAATAACCAGTTTAAAGGGATACTCAACCGCAGATTGCGGACGTTTTAAAGGGATACTCAACCGCAGATTGTGGACGTTTTAATGCCACGAGAGGGCACCGTGATCGTTAGCTAATCATGCCGTTGCCCGACGGGGCGCAAACCTCGGATAGACTGGTCACCGCACAAACATGCACGCTCCGCCTGAGCTCCAGCTCTCGTGCGAGATTCGGTCGGCTTCGTGCAGTCGAAATGTAATCCCACTTAGTCGTTCGACGCACAAACTTTGTGTACGAGTGAATGGGGCTTACGCAATCCTGACTTTCCCCACGGCCGCCCTGTGGCGTATCCCTTTAATGCCGCGAGAGGGCACCGTGATCGTTACCGGATCATGCCATTGCCCCGCGGGGCGCAAACCTCGGATAGACTGGAACATGCACGCTCCGCCTGAGCTCGAGCTCTCGTGCGAGATTCGGTCTGCTTCGTGCAGTCGAAATGTAATCCCACTTAGTCCAAAGGACGCGTTCGACGCACAAACTTTATGTACGAGTGAATGGGACTTACGCAATCCTGACTTTCCCCCACGGCCGCCCGGTGGCGTATCCTTTAACATAATGAACATAATTCATAATCCCAGACGCTATGTGCCCACATTCAGATGTTTTTTGTTGTTGTTGTTGATTGGTTTAATTTACATACGAATATGTAGACCGTTTTGTAGTAAGTACAGTCTACGAACTGAGACAAAGGTCGGAAATAGTAAGTTAGTAATCAACAAAAATGCAGTATATCACATCAAGGTTAGAATAATAATTATCATGAACATCATTATCATCCCCTTCCCCCTCCTCCTCCTCCTCTACATCTTCAACAAAATTTGCACATCATTATCATTATCACCATCCCTATAACCATCATCATCATCATCATCATAATCCATACCCATTCTGGAATATCTCAACTCATTCTGTAACAAAAATAAAATGTACCTCCAACACGATAAAAACTACTTTCGAAAAATAAACTCAAGACAATTTCAATAGCCCTGTCTATCACCTTTAGAAATGTGCGAACATTACAATTACATAATTCGAACCTGATTTCTATGGGCAGTACAATAGGCCCTTGAAATTGTCCTTGAGTTTACTTTTCGAAAGTAGCTCTTATCGTGTTCTCCAATTTTCTTCTGTAGTCCAGCAGAAATTTAGACCCCCTCCCCACATGGCACCTGAGAATGTGCCCTGTCCCCCCCCCCCCCCTCGAATCCACCGCTGATTTTGATTATGATAATATCATCATTATTGTTTTTATTATTACCCATTACCTATATTATAGCTGGCTGAACTTTCAGGACAGATGAAGCTGAACACGCGTCGTTCTCGGTCTAGAAGCGTATTCGAGACGAGCGGCATGCCATCATTGCCTGTAAAGCTTCAAGATCGCATCGACCAAACTGCACAAGAACTAGATCGTAGTCCTTTCATTATAGGTCAGCTTTACCATTTTATGTCTCCAACTTGCTCATTTTTAATGGGTTCTACCAGACACCCCCTAACACAAAGGTTTGCAATCATTGGCATTGCCCAGTCAAGATCGTCGATGCATGCATAGTGTTCAAAAGGCTGACCATTGACCAATCAGAATCGTTGCTTCAAATTTGCAGTTGATTGCAAACCTTTGTGGTACGAGGCCCTGCTGGAACTATTTGGAATATGACAAGTAACGAAAACTCAAGAACTGTTTATGAAAGAAAGAAATCATCTTCAAAATGCATTTTTTTAAATACCAAAAACAATTAAAGGTACTTCATCCCTTTTGACGACTTATACAAAATTGCGCGAAACTTTGCACGGGTTTAGTAGAGATCCTGTAGATACTGCCTTTGAAATTTCAAGGTCACATTTAAGTTCTACGAAACCTTTGTAAGAAATGAAAATCCCTCTATTCAGAAATCAACGGAAGTACATGAACTAGTAACGGTCAAAAATAATTATAGGTGAATAAAAAGTGGAAGGAAGCATGACCAGCGGCTGCGATATTATTAATTTTGTCTGGTTTAGCAGCTTTTAAAATTCAGATGGGGGGGGGGGGGGGGGGGGGGGGGACGATTCCAGTCCTTTAAACATTTCCTTTCATAGGTTTTCCCCCTGTCTTTCCTGGTGTCTCCCTCCTTGGTAACTCACTCCCACACACTTTGAAGAATATAATTATATAGGCTCTTTTTGATAGAACATTATTCCCAGTGACGACTGAATTCTGTATTTCCTACAGGCTTATTACAGGGATGACCCGGGGAGCGTTTTTATCGACAACTGTTATAAGCTACTGAAATCCTTGCATCTGATTGGGTGAGAGAAAATTTGTCAGTAAAAATCATTGAAAAACGCTTGATGAAACGCTCCCCCGGTTCCCCGAGGCACCAAACGCACCCCAAATGCAAGTTTTTTGCTGCTGATGTGCAGGGATGCATACAACTAATTTTCTGTTATTCAAGCATCTAGATATGTTTCATAGATTTTTAATTAAAAAACCTCCTAATAAGCTCCACCCTAAAAAAGGCTCTATATCTCTTTCTTGCAATGACATCATCTGCCAATCATCAGTCAGCTACACAAACATTCTACAATAGACAGTGGAATGTACTAACTTCCCCCCAGCTCAGCACATGCTCACAATAGAATTGCATGCTTTCAAACAATACCTCCTCTTTACCATTCTTTTCCTGGTGATGCTACAGCATGTTTGACATAGCAAATATTATAAAACGGCTTCAAGAATGGAGCCATCCTGATTGGTCAAATAACACCACGTGACCGTGCAAAAAAGTGATAACGCACGGCAAAAAGGCTCTAAAGCACGGCTGAGCTGCGCATACGCGTGCCTCTGGTGCGTGAAAACTTAAAACGCAATGAAATCGCGTAGTTTAATTGTCATTTTAGGGCAGGGATTACATGCGCACACTGAATCGCGCGTGACTTTTGTTGGCTGCGCTTCTGTGATTTCATCCATGGGTGGTATTCTGAGATTTATTTTATCTTGATTTTAGTGAAAAGATTTTAGTTGTCATAACAACTTTTAGATTACAACATTTCATTGGTGTTTGGGGAGATGAATTCCACGTACACAGCCACTTTTGCGCAGTCATTAACCAATGATGCGCCATAAGCGTACATTTTGTTATGACAATTAACATTATTTCACTAAAATCAAGATAAAATAAATCTCAGAATACCACCCCCCAGGAAAGCAAATGGCAGCCTCCATGACTGTGTGACTCTTGGCGTTTTGGGGGGTTCATAACCATTTTTTATAGACTTCATAATCATATTGCCCACCCGTTTTACTATTAATACATGGTTGTGAGTTCGTGCGTTAGTGCGATCTGGCAACACGCATGTTTTTATCGTGGTCGTGTCAAACACACTCGGCTTGCGCCTCGTGCGTAGAGTGCACCACGATATAAACCTTTGTGTTACCAGATCGCACCAACGCACTCCCAACCATGTATTAATAGTATACTTTTAGAACTAGAACAGATGGTCATCTCTGGCGATGGCAAAGCTACATACCACTGTCTCTCCTTAGCTCACTAATGAATGACAGATGATGTCACTGCAGGAGCATTTTTCAGGGTGGAGCTTAGCATGTTTGAGAAAATGATTTCAAAAAATATTTAAAAATCTATGAAACATATTTAGATGTTTGAATAACATGAGTTGTATGCATCCCTGCACATGAACATAAATCAACTTGCATTTGGGTTGCAGGGGACCTTTAATCATGTTAATAATTGCAAAGTTCGATGATCATGCTCAGGTGGACTTGTAAAGCGCATAATACGTATTTGTCAATGTCTCTCAAGCGCTTCCAAAGAAGTCTGGATTATTAAATCAACTCAGCCTAGCTGCCTATTAAAATTAATGAAGGCACTGATGCATTAAGGAATATAAATTCATATACCGGTACCCATTTACCATTTGTGTATGTTATTTTCTGATGTTACTTAAAATTCAATCAATAAACAAATTTTTCAGGTAACGGGACAGGTGTGCACATCTTCCTTCTCGACACCGGCGTCAATGCCACCCACGGGGAGTTCAACACTAGCCGTGCTTCGTTTTACTTCGACGCTATCACCGGTCGAGAGGTGAGTTCCTTCGGGTAAAGTTCGGGAGGTACTCGTTTTTCCGAACTTTCATGTGTTTTTTTTTCCCGTCCTGCAGGTTCATGATTCCGAGAACTATGCCCCATTTCATTTTCGGAAATGCGAACGTGCAGAGAAACAAACCTTCGAAATGTAGATAAACCTTTGGAATTATGAACGGAGTTATGGACCTTCGGAAAAACGAAATGTAGGCCGAACCGTCCCTTCATGGGGAAGGGGAGGCAAGTGCGTCATTAGACTATTTCAAATGGATATTATAGTTTTGAATCAAATTTGCCAAGTAAAACAAGAAAAGTCCTAGGATTTTCAAATTTGCCCTAAAAAAATTAAATTATGGTATAATTAGCAGTTGTTCTAAATATAGTTATCCAAGAAACAAAGAAAGGACCCCCCCCCCCCTAAAAAAAAAAATATATATATATATATATATTGATTTTAAAGGTGGCTTTTAAAGTTCAAAATATGCCGGAATTTTGAACCTCACTCCCGCTTTCCCTCTAGCGATGGGGGGGGGGGGGGGGGGGGGGGTAGCAAAAATAAACTAAATTCCATTATATTCTTCCAAATGGGGATAAACTGATAAAAGGAATTAAAGAACTCCGAAATTATTTTTCCTTTTTGCCGGAACTCAACCTTTTCTTAAATGTCTGATTTCTGACTTCTGATTTTGCTTAAACTCCTCAAGAAAAATGTAACAACCGATACGGACGGTCATGGCACAAAAGTCGCAAGTGTCGCTATTGGAAAGAACATCGGGATTGCTCGAGGGGCAACTCTTCACAGCCTCCGCGTTGCCGAAGGCGTACCAAGAGCAGAAGCCGAAACCGATAATGTCATTTTAGGTAAGTCATACAGGGGAGGATCTACAATATACTAGTAGGAAGGGATTGGGGCAGCGGCGTCGCTAGGGGGGGGGGGGTTAACACCATTCCAAATTGCTGTCGGCAAATGCGCCACCTCTGGAAATGTCGGCAAAAAAAGAGTGGGAAATTTGAGAGGGAAGAGGAAAAAGAAAAGGAAAAGGAGAAAAGAGAAAAGAGAATGAATGGGAAAGGAAAGGAAAAAAAAACAGAAAGAAAAAAAGGAAAAACTGGCCATTTTTTTTTGGAGGGGGGGGGGGGGGGGAGGGCTCGCTCGCTTCGCTCCCTTGCAAAACACTGGGAAGTTAATAGTCGGTTAAAAGCCGTCAGTCCCCTTCCCGAAAGTTTGCCGGTACCATAACGCCTTTAAAGCAGTGGCGTATAGATACGCTCACATTTTGTATTGTTATTGGGAGGGGGATGATGAAAAGATCATCCCCCACTAACAATGG